>OZ010666.1:17399679-17542179 GCA_963932185.1 Troglohyphantes excavatus | reverse complement strand
AAGGTTTCCAAAATATTGGGGGGTGGGGGGGGGGCTTCTTGTTCGACGGGCCTGGATGTAGTGTATTGAGAGCTTGTGAAAAGTATAAAAAAAAAAGGTTTTGAGAAAAATTCCATCTATTTGATTTTGGAACTAGATGGCTCAGTTCACATCGTTTGAATATTCTTAGACCCCAACGTTAAAAAGCAAACATTCAAAACTTGTTTTGCACATGCAACATTCAAATACTTTGCATCAATTTCGTATATTTGAAAAACAAACGTGTTTCAAACTAATAAAATGGTTTAACACGATAGAACATCCGAATACGAACTCGTTGATATAATAATCTATTTTTAGACAAAACACGTTTTGAATGTTCACTCGTTCACTTTAAAGCGAAGAGAAAATACCCCCGTAAAGACATAAACAATGTCACATTTCGAAAAATATCGCTTAGTTCATCGCTTTACATGAAGCTGGGGCCATTTGCGACATTTTACATAAAAGTGATTGATACGAGTGTGCTGCTGAAAGCTATTAACATTGCGATGCAGAATGGTTCTTGGAACTTACAGCGGAAACTCATTAACCTCGCGGAAGCCCTTTATACAGAATTTCTGCTCAAGAATTTCCGTCTGATTAACTTCCTTTCCGGTCAGAAAGCCAAGGGAGGCTCCCTTGTACTGAGAACTCGTCAAAATGCTGTGCTGAAACGTAAATGTAACTTTCTGGTTCAAGGTCGAGGTTCCGATGTGCTTCTGTTTGTTTACAACAGAATGCGTATTACGTATTAGTTGTCTATCTCTAACTTAATGTGATAGTTTTTCATGACTAAATGAGGTGACACAGTTTGTTTCATAATGTAGAATTATTGTTTGAAGTTGCCAATTAATCATATCGTGATCCAAAAGTAACAGAAAAAGTAAAAACTCAATTATTCGAAAAGAGTTGATACCAGGACCATAGTTGATACTAGAACGATGCGGTTTGTGTATAAATGGACTTTTTTTGCATACACATGGGATTATTTTTGTAGTGTTGAAACGCAAATGTAACTTTCTGGGTCAAGGTCGAGGTTCCGATCTGCTTCTGTTTGTTTACAACAAAATGCGTATTAGTTGTCTATCTCTAAGTTAAAGTGATAATTTTTCATGACTAAATGAGGTGACACAGTTTGTTTGATAATGAAAAATTGTTGTTTGAAAAAGTTGATAATGAATCACTTACAGGGTGATCCAAAAGTAAATATTCCAATATTCGAAAAGTGTTAATACTAGTACGGTGTGGTTTGCATATATATGTACAGAAACACATGGGATTGTTTTGTAGTGCTGAAACGTAAATGTAACTTTGATGTTCAAGGTCGAGGTTCCGATATGCTTTTGTTTGTTTACATCAGAATACGTATTAGTTGTCTATCTCTAACTTAAAGTGATATTTTTTCATGACTAAATAGATGACACAGTTTGTTTGATAATGAAAAATTTTTGTTTGAAGAAGTTGATAATGAATCACATACAGGGTGATCCAAAAGTAAAAATTCCAATATTCGAAAAGTGTTAATACTAGTACGGTGTGGTTTGCATATATATGTACAGAATCACATGGGATTTTTTTATAGTGCTGAAACGTGAATGTAACTTTCTGGTTCAAGGTCGAGGTTCCTATATGTTTTTGTTTGTTTTCATCAGAATGCCTATGAGTTGTTTATCTATAACTTACATTGATAATATTTCATGACTAAATCAGGTGACACAGTTTGTTTGATAATGTAGAATTATTGTTTGAAGTTACCAGTTGATCATATACAGGGTGATCCATAAATAAAATTATTAATACTGTAATATATATATATATATTTTTAAGTACACATAAGAATTTACTAATCGGAAAAATACAAAATCAGAAGACATAACAATCAGAATAGAGAAATTTCGAACTAATACAAGTTCATATTAAATACAAATTAAAATATAATTTATGAATGAATATAAATTCGAATAAATACGAATTAAGGATATATACATATTAAAGATAAAAAATAAATACTAATTGAGAATAAATAAAAGTTAAGAATAAATACAAGTTGATAATAAATACAAATTAAGAATAAACATATACTTAAAGTAAATAAAAATTATAGCAATTGAAACATTACACATTTAAATAAATACAAATTGTGACTAAATATGAACTCAGTAATTATAAGTTCCAATAAAAATATATGACTTTAAAACCACAATAATTTATTTTTATACATTTTTGGCCAATCCCTTTTTATTCAGTAATTGCAAACATGTTCTTTTAAGCAAATAAGAGTAAACTCATTTTCCACTTTCACATATGAAAAACAAAATGAAGTATTCCAAAACGTGTAAAAAATAAAAGTGAGAATTTTGTATTTTATAAGTAGCTTATTTTACTTTGATACATACACATCCAATTTTACCGGGAAATATTTTATATTTGCTTTTTCTTGCAGGCGGTTGCTTCCCTGCAACTGGTAATAAATAACTTCAAAAGTGAAATTAATTCAAGAATTATTCGCTTGGTAAGTTACTTAGTATTAAGTTCAATGCATGAAAAAGCTTTATTTTGAAGCTAAAACGTTCTAAATTGCTTTGTACTTCAAGAGTAATATTTATATCTAAAGAGAAAGTATTGTATTTTTTAAATAATGTTTTATGAAATATGTATTTACTGAAATAAAATAGACTTTATTATTAAATATTTATTGATATTTTCGAGCAGTTTTTCTAAAAGTATGTTTTTCTTATTTGCTCTATATCATTATATGAATTGTTTAAAATCTTTGCTCTAAGACATTGTCTTACAGTTTAAAAGCAGTTTGGTTTAGATTATCATTTAAGGTATTTCCTATGTGAGTAAATGTTTCAGTTCTAAGCATAAGTAAGAATACTTTAAATTCTGCTTTTAAATACTACTCAAAAGGGTATACAAATACGTGCAGTACTATGATGTTGCATTTAAAAACATTGATAAAACGGTTTTATTTTTGACATGAAACTTCTTTCAGTTGTGTTTATAGTAGGATGTCGCTTAGTAAAACTGCATGGAACGGAAGTATGTTACGGAAGTAGGTATATTGCGCTTACAAAGGACATCTACCAGTAAAGCAAGCCTGTGTCCTCTGTTTACTTAACATCAGTAACGATTAACCCTGAAAATCTCTTACTTTGCGATTGCGTTGCGTTGGAAGGGATAAATTGGAATATACCGAGCGGGAATGCTAAAATTCGCTCCGGCAGGGATTCGAACTTGCAATCAATGCGTCCACACTAATGTGTGGTCGCTCACAACTTCATGATGTTATGCGAAAGAGGAATGCCAACCTACTTAAACCAAATTAGAATTCATTTAAATAAAAAACTTGTGGTTTAAGAATTCGTTTTTATTCAAAGAATTTTAACTAAATAAGAAATAGATTATCATAGTTTTTAATTAAAAAAAACAAACTTTTTATCGAGTAACTATTTTCAAGTAACAATTAATTATTTTTAATTTTTGCATTTTTTTATGCTAAATTATGCTCCGGCAGGGGTTCGAGCTCTTAATGAACGGCCCCGCTCTGATGGGCGGTCGCATAAGTCTTTCGTCCATGATAATTTCGGAGAAGAAGCAATATGTTAATACCTCATAACAAAATTCGAACACGTTAGCATCACGTTAAGTATATATTGTTAAAAGTAGGTACTCAAAAATAAGTACAAGCGAGAATTGGTTTGAGAAACAAGCCTAGGATGATTGCTTAGCAGTCCTCCGGGGGGTTGGGGGAGCTTCCCAGTTTTTTTATAACATAGTATGTTAATTTTTCAAAAACTTGGCATCAAACGACAGGTAATAACATCATAAATCCCATAAGCTATATACTGAAAACCCCATTTTTTTAATGTTTGTAACTGTACTGCCCCCTTAATAGAGATAGAGATAAAAAAATTTCGAGCTATAGCTATATACCATTGAAAGCTCCATTTTTGAATTATTATCATTGAAATCTCCATTTTTAAACTATTATCATTGACAGCTACATTTTTATTTCGGCACTAGCTTATCCTTATACATTTTATGGACCCTACACTGTTAACAATTATTACGATCTTGCACCAAAATTTGGTACCCATTTAGCTGCAACCAACATTTGGTGTTGAGTTTCACCATTTTACGTTGTGACGTTGTACCATTTAGTGGCGAAATGTGCCATCAAAACTCATACCGTTGCAGAAAACTCAAGTTTTCTTAGTATTTTAGTAGCTTAGCTGGAAAGCCTCCGATCGCAAGGTGACAACTTTTTTACTTTTCTTTGTCAAGTTCACCGATCGGGCACGAACTAGGAATCATCTGATTCATATCTGAACGCCTTTATCCACTGGGCCATGGAGGCCCTTTTTCGTCGTTGTCTTTCTTGGAGATGATTATTCGGTTTGTTGATGTAGCAACAACGAAAATTTCGAATGCAGTTAAAGAGGTTGAACCAATTATCTGTAAAACCTCCGTTTTATTTTTTTGTGAAAGATTTTTGGTTCAACCTAGATTCCACCATAATATGGTGTAATTTGCTGCATACCTCTGCTTTGTATAAAGATATGTTACCTCGTTGAACTGAAATTTTCGTGTATCTTATTTAGTGTACTTACTTATGTAGTATTGCAGTGTATCTTATTTAGTGTACTTACTTATGTAGTATTGCAGTGTATCTTATTTAGTATACTTACTTATGTAGTATTACAGTGTATCTTATTTAGTGTACTTACTTATGTAGTATTACAGTGAATCTTATTTAGTGTACTTACTTATGTAGTATTACAGTGTATCTTATTTAGTGTACTTACTTATGTAGTATTACAGTGTATCTTATTTAGTGTACTTACTTATGTAGTATTACAGTGTATCTTATTTAGTGTACTTACTTATGTAGTATTACAGTGTATCTTATTTAGTGTACTTACTTATGTAGTATTACAGTGTATCTTATTTAGTGTACTTACTTATGTAGTATTACAGTGTATCTTATTTAGTGTACTTACTTATGTAGTATTACAGTGTATCTTGTTTAGTGTACTTACTTATGTAGTATTACAGTGTATCTTGTTTAGTGTACTTACTTATGTAGTATTACAGTGTATCTTATTTAGTGTACTTACTTATGTAGTATTACAGTGAATCTTATTTAGTGTACTTACTTATGTAGTATTACAGTGTATCTTATTTAGTGTACTTACTTATGTAGTATTACAGTGTATCTTATTTATTTGCTAACTTATTTCACAAACCAGAAAAGTAATAATTTCATTCAAGTATAGTATATAAAGTAACACAAAAATTACATAATACAAGTCTAAATCGTTTCCAATAAATGTATACATGATTTGATATTTAAAAAAATTATTTCAGATTTGCTTCCTGGTACAATTTTTAATATTTAATAGAATTAAACATAAAAGTAACTCTGGAATCCAATTAGACTCAATCGTTATTTCTAAATATATAACATTCCTAGCTTAGTTCCCCCTCCTCCCGTAAATCACTTAAATTCAAATAACTATTATTTTCTTAAAAAAACAATAAAATATTTAAGGTTCAATACAAGAAGTTATTTAAGTTTCTATACAATCTTCCAACGAAAACCAGAAACTTTCCCAAAATTTTCGGATTCCCCCTATCACTGCAAACATTAATTCCATCGCTACCGTTGAGTCTGCGCTTTTAATTGAATCTGTGTCTTCTTTTCGGGCAGAGACTAGTAGTCTGGTTGGGAAAACTTAATGAGGGGAACTTGTAGCAGTCTGTCCCTTAATTAAGAATACCGGCAGCAGATGTCAAAATGTTCCTTCTTTCCAGCTATGCTATTTTGGGGATAATTAAAATGGGTGAATTTTGATACTAGAATCTTTTGATCTTGGAAAGAATAATAATAAAAAAAAAAGATTTATTATTATCGCTGGAAATGTGTGTTTAGCTACTCTTAAATTGAATTGTTGAAAACTTTATATGAGATTGTATTAGTATGGGATTAAGATATTTATATTAACTTTTTCATGGGGCTGTTACAAGGACTGTCACCATGTAAAAAAGTGCTTAAAAATGAGTACATTAACGTACTTGTTTTTATATTAGTACAATTGCATCGTAAATGAGCGATGACGTACTTAAATTTAAGCAATGGTACATTCACAAAAAGGAACAGTGTGATTTAATATTTCTAATCTTAGTTTCTGTTCAAGCCATCTTAACAAAGCGACAAACTTAAAATAATTGTTCAGAAGGTGGTTTTCCACATTATGTGATGTCGATTGCTTAAATTTAAACTGAGTAATTACAATTAAGTTATCTTACTTTCTATTTTTTCGGCACGCCTTGCTAATATTACTTTTGATTATAAATACTTCGTATCGCCTTGATAACTTAGCGGTTAAGACTGTGAACAGCAGTGCCTGCGGACCTGGGTTCGATTCCCGGTAAGTCTAAGTTGCAATTGTGGATATTTTTTGAAAGTGATTTATGAAGGCAGCCTATGTAGGTAAGCTACTGCTCTTTTTAATAATTTTTGAGTATGTGCAATTTTTAAAAATAAAACATGTATTCGGAGCTATGATAAGCATCGAGTGTAATCAAGAATGAATGCATTTTACTTATTTTTGAATACTTATTTTTAACTGTGCCCATAAATAGTTTAAGTTTAGGGAAGGTTTTGTATATATATATGACTCATGGATGGATGGGGGACGGAATTTTGGTAGCGCGTAAGATTTATTTTTATGCAATTGGCGACATAAAAGATAATTGCAGGTTGTTTTGTTTCGTACATTAAAGGGTCTAATTTGTTGACACATGAATTGGGGCAGCAATTGAGCAGAAATTCACAATGCAGTTATCCAGAAATTGCCTGTTTTGAAGCAAGGTATTTTCCAAGAATCGTCCCATTTAAAATTCCCAGTGTCTCAATTTACGTTCTTTGAGAAAGGGTTGTAAATGATTCCTGTCAAAGGGAATCGCCTCCTTTTGTTACTTGAGTCGTTCCTTAAGGTTTCTAGTTCCGTGCTTTGACGTCTATAAAACATTCAAATAATAAAGCATATGTTAAGTAGTTTAAAATCTGCGAATCACAAAAAGATATAGAAGATTTTAATAAACTAAAATGTTATAAATAGGTATTCAAAATATTTAAAATTTACTCAATTTTGAATACATTCGAGGCTTATCATGGCTCCGAATACATAAGTTTCAATTTTGAAATTTTTGAAAATTTCAATCTACAAGTCTAGCCCATATAGGCTGCCTTCATAAATCACTTTAAATAAATATCAACAATTACAACCAAGACTTACCGAAAATCGAACTCAGAGCCTCAGTGCCTTATCCGATGTACTACCAGGGCGACTAGAAAAAGTTATAAACAGAAGAAATGTTATAAAGGTATGTCAAAAGAATGGGAAGTAAGATATTGTGTTGTATAATAACCCAGTTCCCATTTAAGCAATCGATGTTAGTTATGATAGTTATGATTCAATCATCTAATTACTGAGTTTATTTCTTATGGAACAACTTTTCAACATTACTTCTGTTTATAAGTTCTTCACATCGCACTGGTAGCTTACCGGATAATCAGTTGTTATTGTCGATATTTATTGAAAGTGATTTGTGAAAACAGCCTAAGTTGGTTAGCATCTGCTCTTTTTATTCATTTTTACCCATTGAGCTCATTTTTAAGTAAATCTCTTTTTCGAAATTGAAAGTTATATATTCGGAGTTATGATAAGCATCGAATGTACTCAAAATTGAGTACATTTTACTTAATTTTGACCTATTTAATTATTACCTATTTTTGACTGTGTAATCGAAAGGAAATGCTCTTAAAAACAATACCACAACTATCTTCAATTCTCGATAAATCAATCTTTTATCGGAAAAACAAACTCCCAAATACTAAAGATAAAGAGCAAAGAACCCTTTACGATAAAGACATTCATTTATCCCCTTCTAACCTTTGAGGACCGTCACGACACTACTTAATTGACGATCAATTTTTATTTCATTTTTTTTGGCAAAAAAAACCAAGCGCTTGTTTTTAAAAAAAAAAGTCGCGACATGGGGTAAGTGATGATGCCATTACAGTAATGAATGTCGTACAACAAAAAAGATGGTCTCCGCTGTTGTGGGTCGTGAGGAAGAATTGTCCTTGTGATATTTCACCTAAGACTGTGGCAACAGTCCGTAATGATGAAGGGTAATATCTTAGGATCACCTAGGGAGTGTTTATCATTCATTTTAATGTAACTAGGAATTTTTTTTGGTTGTTTTAGATAGAAATATGAATGTTATATCTTAAGTACAAAATGTGCTATGATATTGAATACCTAGGCATTCTATACAATGCTTAAAAGTAACCGGCTAAGTTTGAAATAATACGATTAACAGATTGCCTGCGTGTTCTTTAAAGTGTCCAACGCAAATTGAAATAACATTTAATTTCAGGAGGATAAAAAAATTGTATACATATACAAATATAGATAAAGTCTTGTAGAGACATGCGACGATACAGAAACAGTCATGCAGATATATATACAAAAAGGTAGACCACAATTTTATAACTCAAACGTTAATAATAAAAATTTCACATTTAATTGAGATACTCTTTTGAATAAATATCAAGATCTAAACAAAATTCGCTGCCCTTCTATTTTGCCGTTTCGAACTATAGATCTTCAATTCCCCCCCCCCCCCTCTCCCCGCCCCCCTATATTTGTAATTTCCATTAAACACACGTGGAACGTAAAACAAAAATCACTTGTAAACATGCACTTTATATAATTCGATATAACGCACACCATCAACAACGAGAGATGATCAACTTTTAATAACTATTGCATTATCCATTTCGAAAACATAAATCCAGAAAATGTTATCAAAGACCACAACAACAGATCCAAATACCATTTACAAAAGCCAATCACAGCACTCACAGACTACCCTCAACACCAGCACAATACCGAACTCAATTAGTTTACGCAGAGCATGCTAACAAAGTTAAACTGGCTGTACAGGAGCACACCTCCATTATCTACCATGCCAATTGTTCACACGATATTCCGAAGGCTCGACCCGATCACGAATCAATTGTGGACACCTCAGGGCGTTGCATAAATGATTGTTAGAGGAGGGGAGGACAATTGCAACCTCTTTGTCCGAGTTAAGCCTCGCCCCATCCCATATGCACATCCTGGTAATTGAGGATTTCCGAGATCTAGTGGACACTCAGGGATGGCGTCTGCAATTAAGCGATGAGGGCCAGTACGGGATGAGGTGGATGAATGAGGGATGGAGGGCTATTTCTGGGTTATACCTAGTGTTAATTATGGAATTTGGGACTATTATAATTGCTCTGGGTCGTGATGCTTTGTGAGAGGGTTGCCAGATTCGCTACAAAAATACTAGAAAGTCGTCCAGAATATCCAACAAATTATACTGGCGTGTATACGGGACTGGTGCTCGATAAATCTGATCGGGGTCCAAAGTCCCGACGTCTATTGAAGGCGTTGGGTGCCAGTTCTGGTGTTTCCTCGTCATCTGACCATGGTTCTAAAATAACGAGGTGCATGTATGAATGTGTGTGTGAATGTCGCCAATAGCCCATTGTGTAGCTCTAGTGCGACGTTAATTAACAAAACCAAACCAAACCGTGATGCTTTGTGGTTGGTGTTGATACATAAATAATGTTAATATTTTTTGGAACATGTAAACACAATTTATGTTTAAATAGATATATTTTTCAGACTGACTTTTAGGTTTGGTTTTGTTAATGAACGTCGCACTAGAGCTGCACAGTGGGCTATTGGCGACGGATCAGAGTCAATCTCGAAGGAAAGACCCGGGAACACATACACATTCACACACACATTCATACATGCACCTCGTTATTTTAGAATCATGGTCAGATGACGAGGAAACACCTGAACTGGCACCCAACGCCTTCAATAGACGTCGGGACTTTGGACCCCGATCAGATTGATCGTGCACCAGTCCCGTATACACGCCAGTATAATTTGTTGGATATTCTGGACGACATTCTAGTATATTTGTAGTGAAGCTGGCAACCCCCCGATCGTAAGATCACTACTTTTTTAACTTTTCTATTACTGACTTTTAGTGTGAATGTGTATGTGTTCCCGGGTCTTTCCTTCGAGATAGACTCCGAACCGTCGCCAATAGCCCACTGTGCAGCTCTAGTGCGACGTTAACTAACCAAACCAAACCAGACTGACTTTTACATTAAAACTAAAAATAAAATATTGACAACCAGTGGCGGAATTAGTATATATTTATATATATGTAAGTCTACACTGTAAAAAATGTGCTTCAAAATGAGTACAAGGACGTACTCGTTTTTCTTTGAGTACAATTGCATCGTAAATGAGAGATGACGTGCTCAAATTTAAGTAATCGTAATTCCGCAAAAATGAGCAGTATAGTTTAATATTAACGGGATCCAATGTCCTGACGCCTATTGAGGTTGCATCCGGTGTGGTCCGCGTCATCTGACCATGGTTAAAAAATACGAGGCATCGTTCCCGAGTCGTTCATTTGAGATAGGCCCCCTAACCGTCGCCAATAGGCTACTGTGCAGCTCTAGTGCGACTATATTTAACCAAATCAAACCAGTTCAACTGTTTATAAGTGTATGTTAATTGCGTGAAAGTTATTATGAAAATATATCAATTAAATACAAAACTTGATCACATTTATCCATTTTAAATGCTAAGGCATATATGAAAATGCAAATTTTTATAAGCTTATTATTAATTATTTCAGGTAAAATATCTAAAGCATAAAACTTTGTTTTAACAAATAGCTATATTATGTAACATTTTCACCAAGACTCATGAAATACATTGTTATTCTAATCTTGACACCTCTTCCCTATGTTTATCTTCCACCTTATAAATCTATATTTTATTACCAAGAATCATAAACCAAACGACCCAATTTTTACTATTAACCCTCCCCCCCCCCAACAAGAAACAACCCCTTTCTGTTTCATCCCATGGAACGAGTGGAATGTTAATGAGCAGCTTTACTGTTCTCTCGACAGTCTGAACATTTATTTTTTCAGCAGTTGTCTCTGAAGAAACGGAGAACACCCTTTCACGGAAGCTGCAGGGGCAATTTCGCCACTGACATAAAATTTAATTAGGTATCTCTCGGGAGTAAATGTCCCTCTTTGTTGATTGATGTTAACGAAACGTTAATTAAGGGTTAAAAAACATGAATTTTCCCTGTTGAAGTGGAGAAGTGGACACTATTCTAGGGATTTTTTTTGAGAATGGGGAATTATAAAAAAAAAATGGGGAATTTTGTGTTTGTGCGTGTGACAGATGTAAATGCGTGTTTTATGAATACCTTAAGTTGGATAGTTTTTTGTTTATTTTGCGGACTCTTGAGTGCAATTAAAAGGAATGCCTTTACAATATACAAATAATTGAGTTTAATGTATTTCTTAGAAAATTTTACTTGAAGGAAATGTCAGTCAAGTGTTTCGAGCTACACAGTTTGAAATAGGTACTCAAAATTAAGTAAAATTTACTAATTTTTTAGTAAATTTTCAAATGAGTACATTCAATGCTTATCATGGCTCCGAATACATAAATTTCAATTTTTAAAAAGGCATGTACTCAAAAATAAGCACAATGAATAAAAAGAGAACACATAAGCTGCCTTCATCAATCACTTTAAATTAATATCAGCAATTACAACCAAGACTTACCGAGAATCGAACCCACATTTTAAGGCACCGCAGTCCAGTTTCTTATCCGTTGTACTATCAGAGTGACGTGAAGCAGTTATAAACAGAAGACTTGTTTAATAGGTTGCCAAAAGAATGGAAAGAAAGATAATTGAGTTGCAATACTTCAGTTTCCATTTAAGAAGTCTTCATCAACTAACGTGGAAAACTATCGTCTGAACAATTATTTTAAGTTTGTCAGGTCGCTTTTTTAAGATGGCTTGAACAGAAGCTGACATTAGCAATATTAATTCCCTCTGCTCCTTTTTGAGAAAGTACGATTACTTGAATTTGAGTACGTCATCGCTCATCTACGGCGCAATTGTACTACAAGAAAAATGAGTAGGTTCATGTACTCATTTTTAAGCACCTTTTTTTTACAGTGTGGGTACGAGAAACTGATTTTTTTGGCATGTTAAATAAGGAACAAATAAATTAGCAGAAAAACATTTTTTTTAAAATATATTTTTTTATAGTGTATTAAGCGTCTTTTCTTAGTCTTTTATTAAACTCATTGAACCACAAAATGGAAATAGGAAAAAGGGGAAAACTGATATAAATTATTTTAACATAAATTGCCCATTACGCTCTATCTTCGATAAATAATAACTCAGTTTCCATTTAGGAAGTCGACATCAAATAACGTGAAAAACCATCTTCTGAACAATTATTTTAAGTTTGTCAGTTTGCTTTGTTAAGATTTATTGAACAGAAGCTGAGATTAGCAATATTAAATCATACTGCTCATTTTTGAGAAATTACAGTTAATTAAATTTGAGTACGTCATCGATCATTTACGGCGCAATTATACTCAAAGAAAAATGAGTAGATTCAGGTACTCATTTTAAAGTTTATTTTTTTACAATGTAGTTTTAAATAATATAATAATTCAATATCAACGATCTAATTTAAACAGCATACTTCTCGTTCCAGAGTGCAACCATCATCCACTCGATCAAGAAGGTTCGCTTGTGAATTCTGACAATAGTATAAGAACCAAACGCGAGCTGATGACCCACAAAAGAGCCGAAAAGTAATATTATTAAATGGACCTTCGTTCCAAACGTGCGGGTTCTTGTTTTGGCGAAAGTCACGTGTCACGAAACGATTGTCAAATATAACGAATTTATCCTTGGCGATCGCAGAATTCTCAAAAAAGAGAGATTTATTTCTGAATGTGGAGGGCTAAAAAAACCTAGGCTATAATAAAAGTAAATGTTTTGCATAAAATTGATATTTCACATTCTAAAAGAGTCAATGAACTTTAAGTGAATAATCCATATACATAAAAAAATACGTTTCTAGTTAGTGCGTATTATACCCTAAAAAACCACTTACAGTGTAGTTTTAAATAAAATAATAATTCAATATCAACGATCTAACTTAAACATCAGACTTCTCGTTCCAGAGTGCAACCCTCTAGCCACTCGATCAAGAAGGTTCGCTTGTGAATTCTGAGAATAGTATAAGAACCAAACACGAGCTGATAACCCATAAAAGAGCCGAAAAATAATCTTAGTAAATGGATCTTCGTTCAAAACTTGCGGATTCTTGTTTTGGCGAAAGTCACGTGTCACGAAACGATTGTCAAATATAACTAAATTAGCCTTGGCGAAGAATTCTCAGAAAAGAGAGAATTATTTCTGAATGTGGAGGGCTAAAAAAACCTAGGCTATAATAAAAGTAAATATTTTGAATAAAATTGATATTTCACATTTTAAAAGAGTCAATGAACTTTAGGTGAATAATCCATATGCATAAAAAATACTTTTTATTTAGTGGATATTATACCGACAGACTACCTTTTTTGAAACCTCGTTCCCTTTTATCGCCAATCTACTGCAATCAGTCCGATCAGTGAATTGGAAATAAGATTGATAAATGTCCCCATTAAACTAGAAGGTTCGGTTTGCTTTGAAAATCCCCTGATTTTGACATTCGAACGGTTTTTGACTGTCTAGCGTTTTCTGGCGTTTCTATTTTTGAATAAAAACTATTTTGTATGGATGTTATTGATTGGTTGAATCGCTTCGTTTTTATTCATGTGAATGTTTCGGGTTGGATGTGAGATAAGATAAATTACTGGGTAATGTAATCCATTGATGTATAAAAGAGTGATGGATTTCAGTGTTTAAAAAACCCTGACATTGATAAGCCATGGGGTTTTAAATGAGATTACATTATTCGTTTGACAATAACAATTGATTCAGCGATGAAAAATGTAAAGTTATAAAATTATTCATGAATTCAAAGCAAAAACCTTTCAGATAAATGGTTTTTTGAGATTAATTCGTTTCGGTAATTAATATGCAAAATCAAATTATTTTTAAGCTCTTTGTAGTTTACTACCCATAAAATCATCACATGCTTTGTCAAGCGGCTGTCAGAGAATGAAAAGGACGTCTGCACTAAATAATAAAATATTACTATATCATAATTTATACCCAAGTTCATCAATCAAAACAATGTAACAAAAAATATTTTTTTTGTTACATTGTTTTGCTACTAATACTATATGGCATAATGAGCTATACTTCATACTAAAATTATCCGCTATTATAAACCTCATATAGACCTCTTATAGATATATATTACAGGGTGGCAACATAACCTGGAAAACCGGGAAATCAGGGAATTATCATGGATTTTTTTTAATTCTGGAAATGTCAGGGATTTTTTCAAAATTTCACAAAAAATCTGGGAAATTTTCAAATTTGGATCAATAAACAGCAATTATTGTTTGCTATGCCCTCCATTCTGGGTAATTTAGTTGTCAATATTTCCTTTATGTTTTGAAAAAGAATTTATTAAAAAAAAGGATGGTTATGCGCATTTTCATATTTTCAGTTTTATTTTTGTAAAAACGTGAATCAATGCTGGAGGGAGAAGCAAAAGCAAATTGTATTGGACCTTGGATTGTAAGCAACATGTGACGGGGGCTAATGAATATGAGATTTATTGAAGATTGGAATAGGAATATGAAACATATAAAGCATTTCAAATTATCTACAAAAGAAATAATTTGAAAAAACTGGCTTTTTTGCATTATCTGCTTCCAGAGAACATGTTTAATTACTATTATGCCTGTCGTAATTGCATAATTTGTGTTATATCCATAAATTATTGTTTTAACTGTCATTAAGTATTGCTTACAATTTTTAATTTACAATGCAATATATTTATTGCATTATCGCAACGTGGATACTTTGTTTCTATACTAAGCGTGTATTGCAAATTTTTTTTAATGTAATTCTAAAATCAGAGAAATTTTTGTGACACCATCATGGAAATCAAGGAAATATCAGGGAACTTTTTTTCGAGATTGTTGTTGCCACCCGGCATTATACCTCACATATATGTGAGGACATCGTATGGATCTGAAATAGATTAAACACAAATAAAATCGACGTTATATCGATATATTCTGGAGATTTTATTAATATCTTATAGAAATGGAAAATACCCAAGAAGTAAAATAAAGAATTAATGGAATTTTTGTTTTTGCATTTTGCCACTAAACAAAGGAAGAAACGCATTAGTGAAATTAATGGAAGAAGAACCTTGTTTAAATTACTCTAAATATTGATTCAAATTGCGTTTCTTTTAAAGGAACTGAATTTCATCATCTAGGCGAAAGACAAATATTTCGAACTACATCCTTTAGGCTAAATAAAATATTTCGATAAAAATAATACATGATGCAGGAGAAACGTTAAATTTTCCTTAATATTTCCAACCTTTTCCTTGGTAAATTTGTTTCCTTATTTCTATGCGTCCAATCTTGTTGTCTTAGAGAAAGCATTTCCTTGAATAAACATCATTGTTAAATTTATGGGAATCGGAACACGGACAGGAAATTGAATTGCCTTCTAAAAATACCTCTAAAAATAAATAAATTTCAATTGTATTCTGGACTAGAGATGTATTATTTCATCTTGCTTTTGAATATTTGCAATATGTAATTGTTGCAGATCGATGTATTATCTCATCTTGCTTTTGAATATTTGCAATATGTAATTGTTGCAGATCGATATTTTAATTCTATGCATTATTCTAATCTGTCTACAGGGTGATGCAAAATTAAAAAGTTAATACATTTAAAAGCGCACTGTTATAATTTTGAGTTCAACCATGTTGCAGTGATAGGGGGAATCCGAAAATTTTGGACAGTTTCGGTTATCGTTGGCAGATTGTATCGAAACTAAAAAAACTTATTGTGTTGTTAAGATATTGAACCTTAAGTATTTTATTGTTTTGTTAAGAAAAGGATAGTTATTTGAATTTAAGTGGTTATTTTTTTTTGGGGGGGGGGAAGAAGCTAAGCTAGGAATGTTATATATTTAGAAATAACGATTGAGACTAATTGTCTAATTGGATTGCAGAGTTACTTTCATGTTAAATTCTATTAAATATTAAAAATTGTACCAAGAAGCAAATATGAAATAAAAATTTTTTAAATATCAAACCATGTACACATTTATAGAGATTGATTTGGACTTGTATGTAATTTTTGTGTTACTTCAAATACTATACTTGAATAACAGTATTAATCTTCTGGTTTGTGTAATAAGCTAGTAAATAAATAAGATACACTACTAAAATTTTCAGTTCAACGATGTACACATATCTTGGTGCAAAACAGAAGTCTGCAGATTACACTATATTATGGTGAAATCTAGGTTGAACCAAAAATCCGAAATTTCCAAACCGAAATTTTCGCTGCCCTACATCAACAAGCCGAGGGGGGGATAAGTAACTTAAAGAAATCCGTTGCTCAGTCATTGAACCCCTCCCATGAAAAATCTATATCTACGTGCCTGATCAAATCCATTTAGAATTTTAAAAAAAGTTCGTGATGCAACTTTGTCTTAATATAGCCTTTTATTGATCATAAAATAGATGAGTTCCAGTTGATAACATTTCAAATATCGAATCATTTAAATTAAATTCACCTCCAACATCTACACTGTAAAATAAAGTTATTAAAAATAAGTACATGAACGTCGTAAATGAGCGATAACGTACTCAAATTTAAATATAATTATTCATTTATAAATATATAATTAAGTTTTAGAAACTCCGAACATGTGTTGCTTTACATTGGCTATCATTATTATTGAAATAATTAAAATACTTATTATTATCACCAAAAAAGACGTATCTGAGTAGAAATACGCTACATAAGAAAAAGAAAAACACCAGATCCCAGAAGAAAACATCCTATTCTTCGCCTCAAGTTACCAGATTAGTACTATCTCTGATCGGGATTTTTTCCTTAATTGCTTTTCTTCGGCCCTCTTATATTTCCTAGAGTACCGAATGGTTTTAGAACCTTATTTTGGCAACCTGCTTTCGAACAATCATTTCAGGCATCAGACGAAAAAGAACTTGAAATAAAGCATCTGGTAGAATTGGTACTTTTTTAGGGAAGTTACGGAGATTGATATAGTGTTCCTCTTTCTTCGAGACATGATGTGAAAATGAACAAGGTAGTAGATGTTGTTAGTGGATTTTATTTTGGTTGGTTTTAGACGTGAAATGTTTTTAGTGTGATTGGATTTATTTTCTGTAGTTTAAACACTTATAGTCTGTAACAAAAAAAGCTACTTTAAAATGAGTACCTGAACGTACTCGGTTTTCTTCGGGTACAATTGCATCGTAAATGAGCGACGACGTACTCAAATTTAAGTAATCGTACGTTTGTAAAAATAAGCAGTGTGATTGAATATTGCTCATCTCAGCTTCTGTTCAAGCCATCTTAACAAAGCGACCTGACACACTTAAAATATTTGCTCGGAAGATAGTTTGCCACATTATTTGATGTCGATTGCTTAAATGGAAATTGAGTTATTACAATTCAATTACCTTACTTCCCATTCTTTTGGCGCACCTTTTTCACATGACTTCTGTTTATAACTTCTTCTATAGTCTCCTTGAAAGCTTAACGGGTAATACTACGGTAGACCTGGGTTCGATTCCCGGTAAGTCAAATTTGTAATTGTCGATATTTATTGAAAGTGATTTATGAAGGCAGCCTATGTAGCAGTGGCGGCTCGTGCACTACAGCAAGTACAGCCGGGCTGCACCTAATTTTATTAGTGTATTTTAAAACTAAAATTATATATTTTACTAATTTTCTTAAATGAAGATTAGAATTGGAAATGAAGATGAAATTTCAACTCTAAGTAAAAAAAATCTCCGATAAATAGCAAACCAGTTTCAGGAGAGGAAAAAACTCCGTTCAATCAAATTGCAGCCATAAAGCGAAATTCGAAATCGGCTGCATCGTTGCCATGGCAACCTTACGTAGTATGACTTCCCCAACACGCTAAAATGGAGGATGTGACGACACAAACGTAGCGCAATAGGATTTTTTCAAATTAGCTGTACTAGGGATTTGAATGAAATGATTGGTTCATTGCTGAATCGGCGAGGCGGGGTGGAGGAAAACGATAATTTCGAAGAATCTCTTCAAACGGAAATAGTTTCCGATAAGCTTGCACGTGTGTTGTTGTTTCTTTACTTAAATTAATATTAAAATTGACCGATTCGCAAGTTTGATAGGAGGATGGATTTAATTTTCAAAAAATAAGTAAGTGTTTTATAATATTTTTACATGTTATCTTTCATAAAAGTTGAAAGGAAACTTTGATTTGAGATTGAGGGGGGAGTTACATGTTTTCGGCTGCACTAACATTTTTGACCACGTGCCGCCACTGCTATGTAGGCAAGCTACTGTTCTTTTTATTCGTTTTTGAGTACATGTCTTTTTCAAAAATGAAACTTGCGTATTCGTAGCTATGATAAGCATCGAATGTAATAAAAAATAAGTACATTTTACTTATTTTTGAATACCTATTTTTAACAGTGTATGTAAATACAAAATGTAAAAAAGTACAACAACTCAAGAGATTTATAAAAAAAAAACTAATTTTCTAAAGTCAATTTTGGCTCTTGCAAACTCATTTACTCTATACTGAGATAATACCATCCATATTATTTGGAATATATCTTAGAACACTTAACAAAGCATTTCTATCATCGACTTCTCAAAACTATTGTTACCAGATTTCTAAAGCGAATGAGTAGAATAAATCATTCATGCGTTGGGATTTTCCGACTTAAAATTATCTCTTTGAAGCACAAGTTGATGAAATTAACAAAACTGGACGCGAGTATTCCTGCCATCCGATATATTTAAGTGATCTCTAGCTTCTCATCTTTGTTGGGGCATTGTGATTAGGTTTCTATTGTAACTGTATTCTACAGTCTTTTAAATGGAAGTTTCATTTAAACGGCTAGGGAATTTGAAAATGTGATCTAATATTAAGTAACTTGGTGTAATCTAAATATTTAAAAATATTAGTATTTATTTGGGTTTTTTAAATAATAATCGTTGTATGTATATACACTAGTTGTAAATTTCACGATGCATTCCAAGTATTTCTAAATATTACTTAAGGGAGACCAGAGCCCCAAATCCTAATTTGTTTCTTAATGAATTCAGAAATACTATTTTTTTTTATATTATTAGAACAACTTTTTCTGAACAATAATCAAACATCAAAATAAAATTAAAAAAATTATTTTTGTTTATTTTTTGCGTGTTTAAGTGGTTTTATTGCGTTTTTTAAAACACTACTTATCCTTCAATTTTTAATGTTTAAAAAAAAATTAATTGATTAAATAGCGTCAAGGTATGTACTATAGACGTATCAAAAGATTTTGCAGATTTGGGTTATAATAGTTTTCCAAAGCTTATTTTAAGTTCAAAACTTAAAAAATATTCACATTTTTATGTTTAAAAATTCGTAAAAAAATTATTTATAACTTAATTTGAAAAAGCTATTTATCCGTTTATAAAATAAATATTAGAACTTCAAAACTATTTACAGTTTAGTTTTACGTTAATTAGTTACAAAGCCTTAGCATTTTAAACGAGACCCAAATGTAAAAAAATTGTTTGTGTAAATGACGATTGTTGCAGACGAAAAGTGTGTAAAAAGATAATAATAAATGGTATATAAACATCTAAAAAAAACATATGTTCTGTTTCTTGTATTGTATTGAAATTTTGTACACACCTTCTTAAATATGTATAGCATCGTTTTATGAAGAAAAAAATTTCAGTAATTTTTTCGGAATTTGGGGCTCGGGTGTTTTGTTTTTGTTGTTTAATGTTTTTTTATTTGTTATTAACGAATGAGGTAGTTTGCGATCAATGCGAGCAAATAATAAAAATCTTGTGCAAGAGAAATAACCAATTCAAATTTGTACATCGTTTTCGGTTAGATTCATTATTTAAGATTTTAATATAAAAGTCCTAAGACCTTACAGTTCAAAGATATTTATAAAATAATTTAAATTTTTTACCTATTAAAAAATCAATCCATTTGGATCGCTTGTTTTTTTTTTACCATAACAATTAAGAAGTTTTGATAAATTTCAATCGCATTTTCCAAAGTTTACCAGTCATATTTTTCTATTAGGAAAGTTAGTTTCATTTTTGTACTAGTAATCTAAAAAGTAAAAAAAAATTTTAATAAAAATTCTGCCATAACCAAATTTTCATCTACAAACGAACGCTTCTTAGATTCTACAAAAACCTTAAATTTAAAGTTTTTAACTATAATTGAAGCGTTTGTATAGAGAAAAATACTTATGGTGAAGGTTTAAAAGCAAATTCTATTAAAGTCCTATAGCGGAAGTCCAGCATAAAGAATGTAAAGCATACTATCAATCAGGATTCCAAAATTAGCGGTCATTAGTCGTATTTTGCTCCTAAAAATTTTCAATTTGACGACAATAATTTTACACCCAGTTGCCCCTTTTGATGCCTATATTTTTATAAAAATTTCTGTTTGACAACTAAATTTTTACACTTAATCGTCATTTTTGACGTCTAACTTAAAAAAATATTTTTTGCTGTTTTGCGTTTTTAGATCAATCTCCCGCTTTTCTTTTTCTCCGTATTTGTCATTGCAATTCAGGTCGTGTTATTTGGATTTTTACGTTTAGATTAAATATTCGAAAAATGACTAAGCCGATTAACTCGTATTTTTTTCTTCGTCGAGCTCTAATGAAAATAAACGTTTGAAGCTTGATACGGAGATTGGAAATGAAATAGGGGATAAAATAAGAGTACAAATAAAATGTTTAAAATTAGAAATTGATTTTCAATATTTTCAGATTATTTTCTTTTCAGATATTTTTCAATAAGACGATGGTATTTTTAGAGTACATAAAGTAATATTTCTAAAAAAAAAAAAACGATTTTAAGAAAACTGCTCTAAAAAGTAAAAAATAATTTTTAATTTTACGAACGAGTTGTAAAAAATTGAATTATTTATATCAATTTTATTCTTATTAAAACTTTTTAAAATCGGCGCCAAAATTTAGGTATGATTTTTGTAAATTGACCCCAACTTCAAAAAGTTCAAATAAGTATAGAATTTACATTAAATAAATCAATTTTTTCCAACTCGGTCGTAAAATTAAAAATTATTTTTTTACTTTTTAGCGCATTTTTCTTAAAATCGGTTTTTCTATGTTTTAGAAAGATTATTTTATTTTTCCCTTTTTGGTTTTTAATTTAGGAGGGGGGGGGGGGGGGGAGGCGTCGCCCCCTGATATTATTCACCAAGAAATTCAAGTAACTACATGTGCTTACATTTTGTCTCCACAATGTATATTGTAAAATAATCCCTATCCATGGCAATAAATGCTGAGTAAACGAAATGTCATTGTTGCATAACTTCTGTTAAACAATGAAAACATTTTGAAACGGATAAACTGTTTAAAAAAACTCCGGTTAACCGACATTTCCGGATATATAACAGCCAGATAACCGATTATTTTTTTTAAGATTTCGTTTAAGTGGATTTTGCTCTATCCAACCAAAACAGAATTTTCGAAATCGTACAATATTATGTTTCGAACGTTCCGGTTATTTGAGAATTCCGGGTAATTAAATGCTGGATAACTGAATATTTTTTTCAAATTGCTCCCAAATGAAACACCCCCTATCCAACAATTTTTTTTTCTTCAATTATCTGAAATAGAACTAAAATCCCACGCGAACATATATAAAAAAATACATAACAGACGAATTGATAACCTCTAGACTTGGCGCGCGTTGGCGGTTTCAATTTAAAGTTTCTGGCGGTTTAATTTTGGAGAATTGGTCGACGCGCTGGGCAGTGGTTTAAAAATGGAAAATGCTTCTAAATTTATACAAAAGAAGCTTTGACGATTAAAACATTATCGTAAAAGTTGGCAGCTACGCTTGCGCAATTTGAATTATTTGAAAATTACGGCTAAGCAGAAAATTTTGGCAACTAAAACAAATTTGCAAGGCGCCAATGACGCCTAACTCTTATCTCCTAATTTCGAGCCCTTTTACCTGTAAGATGTCCCCCATTGTAACTTAATGCTCAATAAACGAGCAATTAGTGCTCTAATCAGCGACACCTGAAGTTTACTCCTAAGTTGATAAAACTACTTCACTTTGGTCTTAGCAGGTATAGCTCTAATAATAAAATAATAATCCTACTTCAGAACAAATCTTTTTTCAGAGCAAACATTCACTATAATTGTTTGGTAAAAAGAGGGGAACTTTTAGTGCTATGTGGGTTGTATAAGGAAAAAAACACATTATTTTTATATTTAGAAAGGGATTCAATTTCTTAATTTGAGACTTTCAGTTATGCCCACATATTAATAAGGAATAAAAAGAACTGATATATATAAAAAGAGAAAATTTAGTATGTTTTAAAACGGTCTTAGTCTAAAAACCTTCGTCTAAATGCGATGTCCCAGCATTTTTTAATCTATACAAATGAACATCTGTACATTTGAAATAATTTATTATATATTAATTACAGGTCACTTTTACATCCAATCTCTTAACATACTTTTATTCTGAAATTTGTCCAAAGCAAAATTATTAGTCCGAATTCAAATAATTTAGGAACAGATTAATAATAATTAACCATTTTAAACTTACTTTTTTTAGTTATCATCTTGAATAAATTTTTATGAGTGTTGGGTTATAACATTTTATTATGTGCATATATAATCTTTTAAAATGCTATAGATGCATATAGTATAAGTTTTTATAGAGAGGTATCCTATAGTTGTTTTATGTATATTTTAATGTCGAAATACAAGAAGATAGGGTATATTTTGCAAATAATAATTCGCTTTTAGGTGTTTATAATAAACATAATAATTAAAAAAATAATAAACTTCATTTTTTAAATTAAGTTTTAATACAAGCAAATTTTTAAACAACTAAATTTCTTCTTTAGGAAGATGTAGCACTAGATTTGTTTCAATCGCTATGAAATAAGAAGTAAAAAACAAAAATATTTTTCAAACATCTGCATATTTCATCATTAGCTAATTAACATGCATCGTTTATCCATCCTCATTGATAACCATATAAAACATGATACATCGTAACAATTCTGAAATATTGCATTTTGCAGTATTGCATTATTATATTTAAGTTTATTAAGAAGTCAAATGGATTAAGCGAGTTAAGGGGTGGGAAAGGGGTTTGGGGTGGTTGTTCGAAATTTCATGTAGACCTTTCAGTGACCTTTCTCTTGCTTTCAAAATCAAGTGTGCAAAATTTCATCAAGATCGTTTATAAAACTAGATTTTTATTAAAAAAATCCACCCACATACAGACACTCATCTTTATATATATATATATATATAGATTTTACGAAATTTTTTTTGAAACGTCAATCACTTCTATCTCAAATAATTTTAAACTCGGCCTTTATCGCCATTTTGACAGCTTAAAACAAAAGTTCCCTTCATGCATGTCACGCCCACCATTTCCATTTTCGGAAATGTCCCTAGAAATTGCCCACGATCTCGCGTCTCTCAGCGTCATTTGACGATGTCGCCAATAGTGTCAAAAGTCAACTTATATCGCATCTTTTGAGAGCTATATTGGATTCGCGAAATGCGTGGGTGATGTGTCAGGTTATGCCTTCATATTTCAAAACATTCAGACTAAAGATATACTTAAAAATATATGTTGGTGAACATTTCGTAGTTCATTTGAATTTTGGTACACTTATTAAATATTAATATTACTTAAATTATTTATTTTATGTGTAAATATGAACCATCTAGTTTCAAACTCAGATACTCATATATATATATATATATATATATATATATATATATATATATATATATATATATATATATATATATATATATATAATATATATATATATATATATATATATATATATATATATATATATATATATATATATATATATATATATATATATATATATATATATATATATATATATATATATATATATATATATATATATGTATATATATATATTACCAATTTTAATTGCCCTACATCGCCTAGCAAAATCGGTATTAAGTCTGAACATTTAGTCAAATTCATGCGTTCAAATCCAAAAGTCCAAGATTTTCAATCGGGTTTTATCGTATCCTGTAAAATTTATAAATTTATGGATCTATGTGGTTTTGAAACTAGAGAGCTCATATGTCATTTGAATACTTTGCTTTACATAGTATGTTTTCGTGTTATACACCTATAATAATTATAGAATACCAGCTTAATTACCCTGAGTAGTCTGAGCTTTTTGCAGCAGAGTGTTTGTTAATTTCTTCACCGTGGCGCCATCTTGCGGTTTTAGTAAGAAGTCAATTCTACTTTAAGGGGTGGGAAGGGAATGTTTTTTTTTAAATCTCATGCACACAGTGATTTTTCTTTTGTTTTGGAGGTAAAATTTGCGAAATTTCATTAAGCTCGACTTTAAATTGTAGACTTATAAACATCAAACCTAAAAGCAGATTTCTTTATGCAAGACGGTTTAATGAAAAGTGGTTCCATTTTCACTCACATTATTATTGTTTTAACTTCATCAATATTTAATACGGAAAATCTCTAAAATGTGTTCGAACGTTAAAACAAGAAAGGCGCTGAAATTACAAAACGCAGCACTTTCAAATTTATCGAATAGTTCGTTTGAAAAATTAGATTTTTAATGCGACTATTTTCGAGGTTCTACGATGCTTCGTTTGAATGTTATAACATTTTTCAGTATATCCCGGAGAAGTTTCCCGAAGTGGCAACGGTAAGGTAAGTTGTAATCACTGAGCTAACATCATATAAACACTGGAGTGAGAACTCCTATTGATCGACAGTGTACTTAAACCGTACTATTTGGAAGAAAGATTGAAAAAACATTCGACCTCAGCTATTACACAGTTTTTCGTGTTGCATCGGTCTGAAGTATTTCGTTAATTAATATGTGTGTCTTCTTTTTCTTGTAAGTAAGAAAGTAAGTACCGAAAAACATTAAATGTGTTACATATAATGTATTTTTGAAAGCTAGAAATGTGTTTTTATATCTACGCAAACCTATTCAAAAGGACTATTTTTTCTATTGTACCTTGCTCAAAAAGATGTAAAGTGGTCGCGCACGCTTAGTTTTCACTCCAGTATGTATATCACTTTAGCTCAGTGACTACAACTGATATTATCGTTACAACTTTGCGAAACTTTGCTGAGATACAACAACAAATTGTATAACATTCGAACGAAACATCGTAGAAACTTGAAAATAGTCGCGTTAAAATTCTAATTTTACACACGATACCAAATAGATAGATATTCTGTCTTAGCATGAAAATGACACGTTCCTACACCATTATTTATGCAAAAAAAATGACATCTACATTGCTACGAAAGTACTACATCCTTCATATTGTATAAGAATTTATTATACAAGCTTGTTTTTTTTTAAATATTTTTTTTATAAAATGAAAATGTGCAGGCGAAGTTTTATTGGCGAAAATATCAAAGTATAAAATCTAACATGAACGACAGAATGTGTTTTGGAGATTTTTTTTTTCTGTTCGATTCGCGATGTCATAAAATTGTTCCGACGTCAAAATAAAGCAGATTCGTAGCACAATATCAAATCGAAATGTTAAGGATCAAAATGCATCCATATTTTCCGGACGATTTCAAAATAAAATAGCTTTTTTGTGTACACTTTCAGATATTGAAATTGCATTTTCATCGTTTTTTTTCGTTTTATGTGTTTTATGTGTTTTACGTGTTTTACTACTTTTGATAAACATTAACTGAAGTTATGACATAGGCGGCAGAATTGAATGACGTTTGAAAATATCTAAGCATTTCCTTAGTTACAAACTAAGCACTGTGTAATTTCCGGTAATTATAATAGAAATAAATTAACTCTTAAAAAGTTTCCATATGGCAAATTTCATAAGGTTAAAAATATTTTATCCGAAATTATGTTATTGTTATCAATAGAGTGCTATTTAATCAAGAATAAAAATCATTACTTTGGCGAACAATAAATAGATAACGGTAAAATTCAGTACATGTAAATTCACTTTGAACCATTAGATTACTTATATATATTACATACTTATTACATACTTTTTACCAATATTTTATATTAGTAGTTCATTGAACAGTAGATCTCACGACAAAAGAAAACATATATATATATGTATATATATATATGTATATATATATATCTATATCTATATATATATATATATATATATATATATATATATGTATATGTATATTTATATATATATATATATATATATATATATATATATATATATATATATATATATATATATATATATATATATATATATATATATATATATATATATATATATATATATATATATATATATATATATATATATATATATATGTATATGTATATGTGTATATATATATATATATATATATATAAATATATATATATATGTATATGTATATGTATATATATATATATATATATATATATATATATATATATATATATATATATATATATATATATATATATATATATATATATATATATATATATATATATATGTATATGTATATGTATATGTATATGTATATATATATATATATATATATATATATATATATATATATATATATATATATATATATATATATATATATATATATATATATATATATATATATATATATATATATATATATATATATATATATATATATATATATATATATATATATATATATATATATACATATATACCTACCTACCTACACACACACACACACACACACACACACACACATACACACACACACACACACACACACATATATATATATATATATATTTATATATATATGTATGTATGTATGTATATACATACATACATTTGAATGACTTCAATGGAAATTCATGCCAAATTCGAAGGAAATCGACAACGCGCGATTGGTCGTTAATACTTTACAAACAAATTTACAGACGAAATACTGAAAGGTCGAGTTAAAATAGAGACCTCGCTTGTTCAATTCTATATAAAAGTTTTTGAAAGACAATACGTTCAATTTTCTGAACTTAATAGCTATATCTTCCAAACTATATTTGTAATATATCATCAGTATTTTTTTAACTAAATGATAATTCTGATTTAAAATTTTTAAGAGTTCTAGGTTTCATAAGTTTCGATATGTCTGAGATGGAGCTATTTTAGCATTGTAAAATGTAACGCTTTCTGGTGTAGTTAATTTGAAATTATTTTAAATTTTATATCACAGTCGATAAGTTTTAAAATGCAGATAGCCCGACTTTAAAGAGAAGTTTCAAAAAGTTTTATACTATATTACGTATGACACCCCAAAATATTATCCATAATTTACAACAAAAAACTCATGCTAGTTATCAAAAAAAATTGTTAATATTAAAGGAAACACTAATTTATTCTTAGCCGCATGAATTCTAAATCCTAATTTGAACCTATTATTAATCCAATTACTGGAGTTATGCATTATGCATATTCTAATGAATAAGTTCGCTGTTATTGTACGCAATTCTGTTTTTTCTTTCGAGTTTTAATTTAATTATTTTACTAAAATATTTTCCCTACACTATCCATCTGCGATGTATATTTTTTTATATTTAAGTTTCTGTTTTCACGTAGATTCAAAATTATAATCCAAATTTAAATATGTAAAAAGTACAACCATGGTCTTCCATTTATAATCAATTTATATTTAATTATAAATGGGAAACCATGTGTTTTTTCATCGGTATTTACAAACATCGATACTTCGTTAGAAAATACCGCGAGCATCGATATTTCCCAACTAGTTTATTGTGGAAATTTTAGTATAAAATAATCTGTTTTTAAGAGTAAGGAACAACATATCAATACTTCGTCAGACAAAATACGTTAAAATAGCGGAATTCTGTGCATGCTTTAGAAATATGAAAATTATCTTAACGATCTATTTAGATAGAGAATTATTGTTTTATCCCTAACAATATTGGTAAATATTTAGTTATCATTAGCGTGAATGGTATTTTACTGTTTAAAAAAATGCTTAACAAATCAAGTAGGCACAATCCTCCCTATGTTATGAAATTAGGAGATGAAAGTGTCATTGGTACAGTTTTTTTAGTTGCCATAATGTTTTACTGAGGCGTAATTTTAAATAATTCGAATTGCTTAAGCAGAGCTACGAACTGCTACGATATTTTTTGAATCGCTAACATCTTTTGCATATAAAAACCGTTAGCTTCTTTCAATAATTTGCACTTCAGAAATATCGCCGTCTTACAGAAAGAGTTATTGAAAATCATAAGAACGATTATTGAAAATCTTAAGAACGATTATTGAAAATCATAAGAACGATTATTGAAAATCATAAGAACGGTTATTGAAAATCATAAGAACGATTATTGAAAATCATAAGAACGATTATTGAAAATCATAAGAACGATTATTGAAAATCATACGAACGATTATTGAAAATCATACGAACGATTATTGAAAATCATAAGAACGATTATTGAAAATCATAAGAACGATTATTGAAAATCATAAAAACGATTACTGAAAATCATAAGAACGATTATTGAAAATCATAAGAACGATTACTGAAAATCATAAGAACGATTATTGAAAATCATAAGAACGATTATTGAAAATCATAAGAACGATTATTGAAAATCATAAGAACGATTATTGAAAATCATAAGAACGATTATTGAAAATCATAAGAACGATTATTGAAAATCATAAGAACGATTATTGAAAATCATAAGAACGATTATTGAAAAAAAAAATTATTATGAAAAACTTTTATTTTATTCGGTTTTATCGCGTATTTCAATGTAAAAAAAAGGTGCTTAAAATGAGTACATGAATGTACTCATTTTTCTTTGAGTACAATTGCATCGTAAATGAGCGATGACGTACGTACTCAAATTTTAGTAATCGTACTTTCGCAAAAAAGAGCAGCGCTAACTAATTTTAGTAATTTCAACTTCCGTTCAAGCCATCTTAACAAAGCGACCTGTCCAACTTAAAATAGTTGTTCAGAAGATGGTTTTCCACATTACTTGATGCCGATTGCTTATATCTAAACTGAGTTATTACAACTCAATAGCCTTACTTCCCATTCCTTTGACCCACCTTTTTAACATTACTTCTCTTTATAACTTCCGCAATTCGCCCTGGTATTTTAACGGATAAGAATTTGGACTGCGGTATCTGCGGATGTGGGTTCGATTCCCGATAATTCTTGGTTGTAGCTGTCAATATGTATTGTAAGGGATTTATGGAAGCAGCCTATCTAGGCTAGCATCTGATCTTTCTAGTCATATATTTTTTATTACATGTCTGTTTAAAAATTGGAACATGTATTCGAAACCATGATAAGTAATGAATATACTCAAAAATGAGTAAATTTTTCTTTTTTTTGAGTATACTCAAAAATGAGTACATTTTTTTTGAGTATACTCAAAAATGAGTACATTTTTCTTATTTTTGAGTATACTCAAAATTACTCAAGTACATTTTTACTATATTTAGTATATTCAAAAATGAGTACATTTTTCTTATTTTTGAGTAACGATTTTTAACAGTGTACAAAATATGTATTTCGATGATTATTAATAACTTATTATATTTAAATATAAAAAAATGACAAATAAAATAGTTGCCTATATTTAAATAAAGGATATATTATTTTTTTTAGAATCAAATCAAAGAAGTTTGAACAAGCCTAGATACAGAAGGTGAGTACTCCGATTACTTTTTTAAAAGAACAATAGTTGTCGGATATAACGAGTTAGAATGACATTGGCAGTTTTGTCGGAAAATCGGAAATAACGACAACGATTTTGAAAACTGCTACACTCTCCATCAAGTAGATAAAACTATTCTGGCACTTCATTTTTACCGCATCAAAACTGTTCAACTTAAGTGTATTTAAGGACTTGACTAAATGTTTATTTCTGTTGAGGGGTAACAAAAAGTAAAACTACGAAAAAATAATTAAAAAAAATACTCAAACGTGATAACATTTTGTTCTCTCATAATTGTGTTTTTTGTCCCATTGTCAGTATATTTTATGATAAAAGACGTCAGTGCTAAAAACACTCCAGAATAAATTATGTGTGAAATAAATTTAGCTTTTTTAACCGACTGAACAGCGCGCAACGCAAAACTCCAAAATAAAACCGCCAGAAGTTTAAACCGCCAAATCGCGCGCCAAGTCGAAAGGTTATAGATTCGGCCATTATGTATTTTTTTTTTTTTTATGTTTGTTCGGGCGGGATTTCGGTTCTATTTCAGATATTTGCACATTTTTTTTTTGTTGGATAGGGGATGTTTCAAAGTGGAGCAATTTGAAAAACATTTCCTGTTATCCGGTATTTAACTATCCGGAATTCTGATTTAACCAGACCGTTTGAAAAAAAAAAAAATTGTCCGATTTCGAAAATTCTTTTTTGTTGGATAGAGAAAAATCCACTTAGGTAAAATCTACAAAAAAATTATCAACTATCCGGCTGTTATATATCCGGAAATGCCGATTTACCGTAATTTTTTAAAACAATTTTACCGATTTCATAATATTTTCATTGTTTAACAGAAGTTTACAACAATGATATTTCGTTTAACCAGCATTGATAGGGATTGTTTTACAATATACGTTATTGAGCACAAGTTTCTACTTGCATTTCTTGGTGAATAATAATAGGGGGCGAAGCTCCATGATAAATTAAAAACTAAAAAGGGAAAAATAAAATAATCTTTCTAGAAAAAAGGAAAACCGACTTTAAGGAAAATGCGCTAAAAAGTAAAAAATAATTTTTAATTTTACCGATGAGTTGAAAAAATTTAATTATTGAATATCAATTTCATACTTAGTACAATTTTTTGAAGTGGGTGCCAATTTACAAAAATCATACCTCAATTTTGGCGCCGATTTCAAAAAATTGTACTAAGTATAAAATTGATATTCAATAATTCAATTTTTTCAACTCATTCGTAAAATTAAAAATTATTTTTTACTTTTTAGCGCATTTTCCTTAAAGTCGGTTTTTCTTTTTTTTAGAAAGATTATTTTATTTTTAAATATTAATATTTTCATAAAATGTAATAAACTCTTTCCAAGCAATCGCGTTGCATGAATAAAAAATCGCTTAGTGTTTTACAGTTTTATTCTTTTTTAAGATATTGTAGACGTTATCAGTTCTTTAAAATTTGAAAATCCTAGAGTTATCTAAATGTAAAACTCATAAAAAAAACATAAACCTTCTTAGCGCAGAAGGAAAATCAATCGTATCAAAAGTAGCATATATATATTTTAAACGCTTTTTTGTACATATATTTTTTATAATAAAATTTTCATTTTTATTTAATGTTTACCTACACATTTAATACATTACCTTGAATCCAGTATATTAATTTATATTTAAAATTTTATATCTATATTATTATACAATAAAACGGGTTAAATGAGATTTATGTGGTGTATTTATTGCATATTTAGTAACTTAAAAGCAATATATTTTGTACTATTATGACCGTGAGAAAATTATCACATGAACAACCCCTCCCACACACAGAGACACACCCATTCGTTAGAGCCAAAAAATAAAAAATAAATGGTTTGCTCATAGATGGCAGCATTATCAACGGCTTATTTAAAAAAAAACATTAAAATGAATTATTTTAAACGTATATCAAAGAAACCCACTAAAACGGGTTAAATGAGAATTATCTGGTGTACTTTATAGCATAATAAAGAAAGAAATTAATTCATAAAATATATTTTCTATTGTTACTCGATTTTGTATTAATACTCATGTTTTAGATTTCAAAGCGTTTCGTGTGTTTTAAGTTTAAAATAATGCGATCAATAAGGTTTTGCACTTACTAAATAGTCATTTTAGAGTCGCGATGAACTAAAATTTAGTGAAGAGCAAGTACTTGTCTATAAAATAACAAATATTTGGGATAATTCACAGATTTTTAGAATTTTTAATTGTTGTTTGTTTTAAAAAAAAGTTTTCTCATCAATATATAATATTAAAACATACAACACCTAAAAAAACAATGCATAATAAACGAATAAAATAAATTTTAATTTACTATTTACAGCATTCAAAACGAAAATAAACGTAATATAAATCATATATTCATCATTGTAATAATTGGGAATTAAGTGAAGCTTACATAAATATATTTGTTATTTGACTTTAGAAGATTATTAAATGCATAACTTCTATTGGAAGGGTTATTTCAAATTAATTGTCCTTTTTAATTAGTTATCTAAGACCTCTTATCATTTGTATGGAAGAAGGATTAGGAAAGAATTAAAAATAAATATCCTCTTTGTTTTGTTTAATTAGTGAATAAAACGATGTGATAATGATATAAAGTAAATATCATAAAAGCTATTCAGGCATATAAATACATTTTTATAAACTTTAATTTCAAAGGAACTCAATAAATTGCCATAAAAGGATACACTTTAAAAGTAAGTGTAATTTTATAATTAGTAATAATTTGACGTTTAATGCATTTATGTTTGTTAATATATGAGTTAATTAAATATAAAAATAATGACATTTGTAAGAGACGGGGCAATTAAAAATAAATTGAAGAATTTGAAGTAAGTTAATAATACACTGGTAAAAATAGGTATTCAAAACTAAGTAAAATGTACTTATTTTTTAATACATTCGGTGCTTATGATGGCTATGAAAACTTAAGATTAAATTTAAAAAAAGCATATGCCTAAAAATGAAGTACAATGAGTAAAAATGAATAAAAAGAGCAGATGCTAGCCTACATAATATGCCTTCATAAATCACTTCCAATAAATATCGACAATTACAACTATGAATTTCCAGGAATCGAACCCATATCTGCAGCATCGCTGTCCAGAGCCGTATCTATTAAGCAACCACGGTGACGTAAAGAAGTTATAAACAGAAGTAATGTGAAAAAGGTGTGTTAAAAGAACGGGAAGTAAGATAATTGAATTTTAATAACCCAGTTTCCATTTATGCAACCGACATCAAATGATGTAGAAAACCATCTTCGGAACAAATATTTTTTAAGTTTGCCATGTCGCTTTGTTAAAATAGCTTAAACAGAAGCTGAGATTAGCAATATTAAATCACACTGCTCATTTTTGAGAGTGTATGGTTATTTAAATTTGAGTACGCCATCGCTCAGTTACGATACTAAAAAAACGTGTACGCTCATCTACTCATTTTTAAGCACCTTTTTTTTTTTAAAGCGTAGTGTTCTTAAACAAATGCCACGCTCCTTATTTCGTGTTTCAGCTATTTCGAACAATGGAACTGAGTTCCAAATGGTATCATTAGATAAAACAATCCTTCCTTAATTTGTATTTAGTGCCCATCCATCGGAATGTGTTCTAATTCTTCTAATTGCGCCTTACATTAGGGAATCGCAACTGCATTTGCCTTACGAATGATCTAATTACACTTTTTTTACTTATCTACAATGTACCCAACATTAGGACTATCTAAATTAAGAAATTGCGGAACTGGTGTAAATTAAATCGATTGCAAGAAACTGGGGATTAGTGTCACCCTACGTGCCAAAGAGCAATAATGCCCTTTTGTACAATGACTTCAGAAATGTCTTCTATTAAACTTGCAGGTTTTTTTTCGAAGAGCTATACTTAGATTTTGTGTATAATGATATCGATTTAGGACATTAAGTAGTTTTGTATTTGTTTGTGTTAAGCAAAAATAGTATAAACGTTCCCTTTAGAATAGCATGCATTACAATAAAAACGTATCTTGTCTACTTTGAAGAACGGGCCAATCACATTTTTAAATTTGTTATTACATTTTATTTATACACATGAAATTAAGTAATTATGTTGTTTAACAAATTTAACAAGATATTTTCTTAATTAATTCCATGTGTAGAAATAAAATTTAATACGACAATTAAAAAACACTGTAAATAAATTAAGTAAAATTCAGTACCTCAACATACTTGTTTTTTTAGTACAATTGCATCGTAAATGAGTGATGACGTACTCAAATTTAAGTAACCGTATCTTTTCAAAAATGAGCAGTGTGATTTATTATTCATAATCTCAGCTTCTGTTCACGCCATCTTAACAGAGTGACCTGGCAAACTTAAAATAGGTGTTCAGAAGATGGTTTGCCACATTATTGAATGCTTAAATGGAATCCGAGTTATTACAATTCAGTTACATCCTTTGTACAATGACTTCAGAAACGTCTTCTATTAAACTTGCAGGTTGTTTTTCGAAGAGCTATACTTAGATTTTGTGTATAATGATACCGATTTGGGACATTAAGTAGTTTTGTATGTGTTTGTGTTAAGCAAAACTAGTATAAACGTTCCCTTTAGAATAGCATGCATTACAATAAAAACGTATCTTGTCTACTTTGAAGAACGGGCCAATCACATTTTTAAATTTGTTATTACATTTTATTTATACACATGAAATTAAGTAATTATGTTGTTTAACAAATTTAACAAGATATTTTCTTAATTAATTCCATGTGTAGAAATAAAATTTAATACGACAATTAAAAAACACTGTAAATAAATTAAGTAAAATTCAGTACCTCAACATACTTGTTTTTTTAGTACAATTGCATCGTAAATGAGTGATGACGTACTCAAATTTAAGTAACCGTATCTTTTCAAAAATGAGCAGTGTGATTTATTATTCATAATCTCAGCTTCTGTTCAAGCCATCTTAACAGAGTGACCTGACAAACTTAAAATAGGTGTTCAGAAGATGGTTTGCCACATTATTGAATGCTTAAATGGAATCCGAGTTATTACAATTCAGTTACATCCTTTGTACAATGACTTCAGAAACGTCTTCTATTAAACTTGCAGGTTGTTTTTCGAAGAGCTATACTTAGATTTTGTGTATAATGATACCGATTTGGGACATTAAGTAGTTTTGTATTTGTTTGTGTTAAGCAAAAATAGTATAGACGTTCCCAATAGAATAACATGCATTACATGAGTCAAATAATTCCAAAATGTTTCTTATCTACTGTGGAGAACGAGTCCATCACATTTTTAAATTTCGTATTACATTTTATTTATACACACTCAAGATAATTATGTTATTTAACGCATTAAATAACATGCTTTTCTTAATTAATTCTTAATTAAGAAAACACTGTAAAAATTAGGTAAAATTGTGTAGCTCAACATACTTGGTTTTTTAGTATAATTCCTAAGACAGCGCAGTCCAGGGCGACGTAAAGAAATTATAAACGGAAGAAATGTTAAAAAGGCGTGGCAAAAGAATGGGAAGTAAGATTATTGAATTGTAATAACTCAGTTTCCTTTTAAGCAATCAACATCAAATAATGTGGCAAAATATCTTCTGAAAAACTATTTTAAGTTTATCAGGTTGCTTTGTTAAGATGTCTTGAATAAAAGCTGTCATGAGCAATATTAAATCACACTGCTCATTTTTCCGAAAATACGATTAATTAAATTTGAGTACGTCATCGCTCGTTTACGATGTAATTGTACTAAAAAGACCCAGTACGTTCATGTATGCATTTTTCAGCACTTTTTTTTATCAGTGTACATAAATGACAATATTTTAATTTTAATTTAAGGTGTAATTTGATATTCATTAGGTTTTCAATGCACAGTAACTATAAAAAGTGATGTAATTTTTTTTATTTTTGATGATGTATTTACTTAATTATAAACATATTTTTGACATTTCGTTCTATGCTTATTATTTATAGATCGCCTTAATTATTTGAAATTTTTGCGATAGGTAAATAAAATATTTTAATCTGCATTGATATTTAAATTAATATACGAACTACTGATTTTAATACCACAATAATTAGACGATTAATTTTGAATTTCTAAAAGCTGCTTAAAATATGTTATTATCATGTTTCGAAGCCCGACGGCTAAATACTAATTCTTGGTGTGGAAGTTATTCCACAAAGTTTCTCAGAAACATCGAAAATAATATGTGAAATTAAGTAGTTTTAAGACAATTAAATTTAAGGAAGTTTATATTTTAGTTAATTTTTGGATTCTCGTGCAGTTTTGAATCTCTCGTAATATTCCTTGGGGGAATACATAAGTTTTCAAAAGGGTTTAATTGAAGATATTTAACTCATGTTGTAATAGTTACCATTATTAAAAGTTTATGTACATCCACACTCCCTTATTTAAATTATAATAAAAGTGTACGAGAAATTTAGTTTGTGTATAATACATGACAGTGGTTCCTAAATGGTGGTTCGTGGACCACCAGGGGTCCGCGGGTCAATGTTAAAGGGTCGCGGAGGTCAATTAAACATTGTTTAAATGCATTGAACGGTCGCCCTTGGCGACTTTTCTGAAAAAGTTTTTTTTTAAGATAATGAAGTAATTGAATGTTGGCCAAAGGTCCAGAGGGAACAACAACAACTAGCCGAGAAAGCTTTAAGTTATTTGAATCCTTTTGCACAAGTTATAGATGTGAGCAAGACTTATCTACCTGCACTGTAAAAAATATGCTTACAACTGAATACGTGGACGTACTTGTTTTTCTTTGAATACAATTGCATCGTAAATGAGCGATGACGTATTCAAATTTAAGTAATCGTACTTTCGCAAAAATGAGCAGTATGCTTTAATATTGGTAATATCAGCTTCTGTTCAAGCCATCTTAACAAAGAGACCTGACAAACTTAAAATATTTGTTCAGAAGATAGTTTTCCACATTATTTGATGTCGATTGCTTAAATGGAAACTGAGTTATCATAACTCAATTATCTTAATTCCCATTTTTTTGACACACCTTTTTAACAATACTTCTGTTTATAACTACTTCCCGTCGCCCTTGTAGTACAAAGGATAACACCCTGAACTGATAAGGCCCGCGGACGACATCAAGTAGATGGATTGGGTTCGATTCCCGGTAAGTCCTGATTGTAATTGTTGAAATTTTTTGAAAGCGATTTATGAAGGCAGCCTAAGTAGGCAAGCAACTGCTCTTTTTATTCATTTTACTCATTTTTTAGTACATGTCTTTTTCAAAAATGAAACGTATGTATTCGAAGCCATGATAAGCATTTAATGAAATCAGAATTGAGTACACTTTACTTATTTTTAAGTGCCTATTTTTACAGTGTACTGTTATATGAAAATAAGATAACGTCATAAACAACACTCTTGCTGATTTAAAAGTGTAAATATCAAGATAGTATCTAAATTTACACTGTTTCCAAGATTATGAACCAAACGAGATTATGAACCAAAAACAAAGATTTCACGCGAGATTTCACACACCCCATGCAGGTCGAAAATCAGTGCAGTAACTGCGAGTAATTAAAGTGTACATTACAATGTTTTCATGAATGTTAAATGTACTTGCAAGAGACTGAAAGTAATTTAACTTTTTATTTTGGTGTTATACTTTCCATGTAATTTGGTTGGGTAAATATTGTGACCATATTTCATTCTTTTCGTTTGACATAATATAAACTGTGTAAAATGAAAAGATTGTAAAACTAATTTCGGAATTTTTTTTTCTTTCCGTTATTTCAATGGTAATACATAATTAAAACACATACATTAGAACTTAATAAAAAAATTAAATAAATATTTATCTAAATTTATTTTGTTATGAAAATGTTAGCAAGTTTTGTACTGAATATTGGTTTTGGTTTATTTGATTTAAATTATTTTATCTATGATACATAATTGGAACTATCACATACATTTTGTTAAAAAACATGCATTATTCTCCTGTGAATACCGATTATCTCTACTACAGCATTTGAAGCGTTTTTGGAGGTTACATAAGTAATTAAAGTCAAATGTTGAAATACATCCCCCGAAAATTTGGTATTTTTTTTAACAATGTGTTTTTATTTACAGCACCCTGTACCTTCGAGCATGGATTCTTTATAGTAGAGAAAACATAATGTTATAATATCGCTAACATCAAAGTGAGGCCAACATGTATGGCCTCAGGCGCGTGGTTAATTACGTTATTCCATTCATAAATTTTCACTGTTACACATTTCCCAATTCATCAGCCAATCGCGAGTATTTTTTAATTCATAATTTTGAAAAGAAGTCACGTGTTTGAGGTCATACGGTAGGAGATGTTGGTTTCACGATTATGACGTCATATTCGCTCTACTACAGTCCATTCATGCTCGAAGCTCTGAACTGGGATTTTGTTGATGCGTTGAAAATATAGCAGACTTTCTAACACACCATCAACTTCCTTTATTTGTCAATTATATCGAAAACCGCTAAGGACACTATTTTCACATCGACACTTGTTTCAAAGAAAATGTCAACACTTAAGAGCTGGATGACGTATTTCAAATATTACGATAAGCTCAATACCAGCGTCGGAAACCTAAATAAGCACTAACAACTATAAAATAACGTCAATTTTAGATAGAATACAAGTGTTTCTCAAGGTGTACTTAGGAATGAAACTTTTTTTTTAGTTATTTACAGATATAAGTAATTAAAAAACCATTACTTTAATTAGTTTATTATTATTAAAAAATAAACCCACATTGATTTTTCGAATGGATTTAAAGATGGAACATTTTTGTTATGTTTGGTTGGTGATAATGCGTTCGGTAAAGAATGTGAACGGGATATGGAAATTCCGCCGTAAACACCGTTAATCTTTTCACGTGGGCTAAGGTACAGAGCAATTGTAAGGGACTTCGTGGCCCAGTGGATAAAGGCGTCAGCTAGGAAACAGAGGATTACTTATTCGATCCTCCTGTGCGACGGACTTGACAAGGAAAAGTAAAAAAGTAGTGTTCTTGTGATAGGAGGATTATCAGCCTCGCTACAAAATACTAGAAAAGTCGTCCAGAACATTCACAAAAATTATCGTCGTGTATACGTGACTGGTGGACGATAAATCTGTTCGGAGTTCAAAGTTCCGACGTCTATTGAAGACGTTGGGTGCCAGTTCAGGTGTTTCCTCTTTATTTGACCATGGTTAAAAAATACGAGGCATCGTTTCAGTGTATTTCCTAAGAGATAGAACCGTCACCAATAGCCCACTGTTCAGCTCTAGTGCAACGTTAATTAATCAAACCAAACCAAAAACAGAAAGGTTGTTCTAGCCTAATTCCTAAACGGGGATGATAGAGAAAATGTCGCTTTGGTAGCGGCATTTGGCTACAGGGATGATAGAAAAAAAAAGTATTACCGAAGATTCGTGGAAAGACGACTTGCCTTAGAATAGGAGGCGTGTAACTGTCTGACAGATGGATCATTAACAATTCTTCCTCAAAACAGATAATGGGGGTAGGGTCACTTGAGGGGTTGAAAAACTGAAAAGCCCAGTTGAAGACGATCTGTAGAAACCAATAGTCAAGCGTCACATTCCGAAACCATGTCATTAATTACCTGTTCTGCTGCAAACACCATACAGATCTCACATGCTCTAAAAATTCTTCTCACCCCTCCCCTCAGTGATTAAAATTGTCCCAATCCCATCGCTGAACGGACAGATTATGTCCCCGCATACACGTAAAGGTTATTTAGGTTGAATATCAGAGATAGTCCTAAATATGCTGCTCGGACAGGATAAGTCACAAAGAACTGCTTCAAGGAGGTACCAGCTGTTTTTGAACAGTTATTAGGATGCGAGATTTTCAAAATGAATGCCCAATTACTGAAACAGACTACTCGGAACCTTACTTATACTATGGATATTTTCTGAAGCAAAATTCAGTGGTAGATTTTACAACAATTGAAAGTCAGCGGTAGAATTCACATGGTGTGTAGAAGAATTCGCATATACCTAAGTAGAACCATTATGTAAATAAATAAAACTACAAATTCACTTTTCCATAAACAACCAAAATTCTGCACATAATATAATAGTTCTTCTTAATGCTTCAAAGTTGTGTGTGTTTGTTTATTTGGCAACTAATTCAATTATTTTAAGTTTCTATAATAGAACGAGATTAAAATAAAATGTTAAATGATATTGTAACTGATAATCTTTAGCTTATATTACTGTTGAGTGAAATCTTATAGATCATGTCAGCTCTTTTAATAATAAATCAATTTTAAATTATTTCATTCTTTTCTCTTGAGAAAACAATGACATAATTTATAATCTCCACATGTTTGCATTGTAATAAAATAATTTATAATACACAAAAAAATAATAGAAAAAGTACGAGTTCTATAACAAAATCTGAGAAAATTATTTTTTAATTCAAAAGCACACACCGAACAATTACTTTTTAATCATTTCTGTCAGATTGAAAGAATTTTAAATGTCATTAGATTCAAAGAAATTGAACACGCTTTCATTTTTTTTTGTCTTGATACTTAAATATTATTTTCTGGGATGAAAACGTTCTGTGAAAATTAATTACTTTTTCCTAACTTCTTAATTTAGATTCTAAAGTCTCGGGGACAAATTTTCTATCAAAGTCTTGAAAGCCGAATTAAAATGTTTTCTCGCCTTCTTTTTAAAAATGTAGAATTTTAGATTATTAAAAAAAAATCGATGTTTAAAAATGAATTTCACAGGTTTCCTTACAAAATCATTCTCAAAAGTTTGATTAGTTTTAGATAAAAACTCCGTAATTTTGATAATTTTCTTTTGTAATCAAAAAGTGTTTTTAATACTTTTTTTTAAAGAAATCGGAGATATAAATTAAAGAACTCGAAATGTTGAACATTGAGCTGAAAATTAAATTCCTATTAATTAAAATAAATTGTTAACTAATATATTTTGAGTTGTTTTTATTTCAATATACTATTTAAGTATCAGTGCAAATATACATCAACTATGTCATTAATTATATTTATTTATAAACATTTTTGGTTTTTGATATTTATATTGACATTTCAATGATATTGTTTTATAATAAATTATCAAAAAAGTAAACCCTCTATTTACTTCTATTGCGGTATTAAAAAGAAAATATTCCCAGTATTATTAACAATAAATTTATAAATGAAGTAAACGCTTCTGAAATTGAATATTTTGTCCATAAAACGTTTATTTTTCATAAGTGAATAAACATTGGAATCTGTCCAATTAATATACATACAGGAGAATGTTTTTGAATTTTCCTAAGCATCTCTTTTTTTAATTTTGCTGATATTAAAACAACAATAACTTTTTTTCTTATATTATCTCAATCATTAAACCTTTAACTGATCATTTATCTACGTAAAAACTACAAATAAAATCTCATTTCATTTTTGAACAAAAGATTAATATTATATTTACGCCATTTGCTACTGAATAATTATTATTGAAAGATATATATCTCGTAGCTATTTCTTCAACAAATCAACAAAATACTGCATAAGTCTTATAGTAATGAAACTATGTCAAAAAGTTTAAAAAAAACTAACGTAGGATTATACAATCTCATCCAGTTTCTTAACCAATCACAATAAGCATCGAACTGAAAGGGCATTTGAATATCAAAAGACATTTAATTAAGGACATTAACAGCATTTTTTGAGAGTTTCTAAACACATTCAAAAGACGGAAGTCTTAATCTCCGAGCCAAAGGCGATAGTAATAAATGGAATCGAGCACAGATTTTTCACTTTTCCGTTTATTTCTTCTTGGAATTAATACCGTGGAGAAGTTGGTGAACAATGTTGTTTGTTTTCCCTGATTTTGTTGTTTGTTTCTCTCGGCAATTCATTACGTCGGATTTATTCCTGGATTACCTACGAAATACGTCGCAGAAATGTCGTAGGAACATCGTGGTATTTAGGTTATAATACCGTTGGTTTTTTGGGGGCCAGCTCCTCTCCTGCTTTTGGGCATAAGTAAACTTTCGCCCTAAGAGTTTGTTTCTGCTAAGTGCAAATGTATGGCTGGATCTGTTGTTTCAGTGTATTCGCTGTTTCTTATTGCGTTGTGTGCAAACTTTCAGTTAATTATCTGCGATTTCCAGTTGGGAAAAATTCGAAAAGCACAATTTCTATAAATAGATCTTCCCATTTGTATAACACTAGCTGAATTGCCCGGCGTTGCCCCGGAAAAAATCTGTTGCCTCGAAATGAAAATAATAAATTTGTATAAAAAAATAAACCCACATACACTCTTCTTTATATGTATATAACTTTAAGCAGAGTGTTGACCGATTTCTACACCATGGCGCCAAGTCATCTAGCGGTTTTAGTAAGAAGCCATTTCTGATTTAAGGAGAAGGAAGGGGAGGGGGATGAGGTGGATTTTTAAAATTTTGACATTAATTTTATCATATTGACACTAATTACGACATTTTGATTATATGGATACACATATAACCAAATTTTAGTTCATTTGGTAACATTTTTATACAATTGGTGACATTTTTATTCATTTAGCGACATTTTTATTTAGTTGGCGACATTTTTATTCCTTTGGAGATATTTTTATGTATTTGGAACCATGCGTATTTATTTGGCGACATTTATACTCATTTGGCGAAATTTTTATACATTTGGCGACTTTGGGTCTCAGTTTGGTCGATATTTACTCTCAGCCAATCAGAATGCATCGTTTATTTCTCCTTATAGGTGACATAATATTAAAATGTTATATTGTTAAAATATTTCATTGTTACATTATTTTTATTTCTAATCTGTTGGACTTTGTGACAGTGTCTGGCATAAAATTGAAAATTTCGGAAGCATTCTTTTGTTCTGTTAAAAATATTGGAAGTATTAATTATTTTACTTTTTAATATATAATTCCTCTTGTTAGACTTTTGTAAATTTTGTTTCAAAACACAGTATATATAAAATGTACTCACAATTTATAAAGAATGAAAGTATGATATTTTTCATCTAATTTAATTTCTCTTATAAATATCGGTCTAAATAAATCAGCATACGAAAACAATGAGGATTTTTGAGATTAACACATCGCCCCTCTTGCTCGAACAATGGCTGCGTGATATCGATCAAAAAGCAACAAAACTTTGTAACTGAAATTAGTTCCTGCTTACAAAATCAGCGACATCTGCTGCTTAGTAATCAGTGCATAGAAATATTAGGAAGAACAAACTTTGAATAGAAACACTGTTTCAAGCTGGGAAATTTAATAACACCTTACAATATCTCGACGAAACATTTTATGTTCGGAATTAATAAATTTAATCTTGTTTCCGATTTACTAAGGATAGTATGTTTGTGTATTTTTTTATTACTTTATTGCTTTTTCAATAAATACAATGGTGATAAATTTAATTCAGGGATTTAATGTTTGAAATGTTTATAATATACGAAATCTTTTGTATCTAGTGTAAGACTGAATCACTGTTCTTTAATAAGATATTCTAAAGTAGTATTGATCTTTAACTTAAATGAGAATTTGAATTAAAATATTTATGCGTCAATATAATATTTGCTTAACAATAGATAGTCTGAATCATTTAAAATTCATTTTGGCTATAACATGCCAAATTTTTCATAAATTCATTTTGGCCATAATTATATGATTAACCATATACCATAAACTTCCAAATCCCATATGTTGAACTGTACGGCGAATAGTGTGTTCAGAGATCCTTTGAGAGTATCTTGATGAAAATCTGCTATATTGCTGCACTGTTGGCATTTGGATGTCACTTACGAACCTGGACGCTTTTTTCCCCGCTTGAGTTTTCAATAGCCACTGGCGACAAAATGAGCAACGTTTGGCCTAGTTATATGGCTAACATTCCAGTCTTTAAAAACTTTTACTTTTTTGCTCTTGAACGTTTTTATAAACCTGGCGTTTTTGCTGATGCTTACTCCATGACCTCGAGCATCCTCAACCATCCTTCGTTCAAAGTCCCTCAAATCGCGTTCAAATAAAATTATTCTACTAACGTTGTAAGAAATCACTATTCTTTTTTGTATTCCCTCTCCCTCTGGCTTAAATAGTGTGAAGATATAGCTCCTATACTCAATAACATCAGGTTATCATAGTATTTTGGCGCTTCACTGTATACCCGTTATGAAACCAGCGGAAAATAATTTTTGCATTATTATTCGATATAAATTAAAAAAGATATTTTTTTACAAAGCACATATATTTTTACTGCTTTTTAAACATTAATATGTGTTAGAACGTCTAACGTTATAGTCATCAATTGCTTTTCCCAATTAAAATATGAAAATTATTGATATTAAAACTTTAAACGTATATTTTTAAACCAACCAAAATCTTGCTCACAGATACTTAATTTTATGTAAAACCGTAACTAAATCTTATATGCCAGATTGATATATGGTACCCAATATGTGACAGAGTTGAGAATTATTAAGTGCGTTATCATACAATAATATATGTTTATTTACATGCTTTGGTGCGAATTTTTTAATAAGTCGACAGGAAGTATGGTTTTACTGTGAAGCATCATGGCCACTGTATGAATATGTAATTGCAGTGCTTTAAAAGGTGATACAGCTTGGATGGCTGAATAATTTGTATCATGCATATATCTCAAATATAAAATTAAGCTAAAAATTTGGTCTTTTGAGATCTAATTTTTAATTTGTGTTTTATAATTTTAGAAAATGTGCATTTAAGTCGCACAATTCCAAAGCGTATGTCGTTCTTCTTGGATAACAATGCCATCCACATTTTTAAATCACATTCACTGTTAAAAACAGGAACTCAAAACTAAGTAAAATGTATTCATTTTTATTTACATTCGATGCTTATCACAGCTCCGAATACATGTTTCATTTTTGAAAAAGACATGTACTCAAAAATTAGTACAATGAGTAAAAATGAATAAAAAAAGCAGAAGCTAGCCTACATTGGATGTCTTCATAAATCACTTTCAATAAATATCAACAATTACAACTAAGACTTACCGGAATTCAAATCCAGATCTGCAGGCACCGCAGTCCCGTGCCTTATGTGTTGAAGTACCAGAGCGACGTGAAGAAGTTATAAGAAGACGAAATATGAAAAAATTCTCCAAAAGAATGGTAAGTAAGATAACTGAGGTAACTGAGTTGTAATAACTCATTTTCCATTTAAGCATTCCATAATGTGGAAAACCATCTTCTGAACACCTATTTTAAGTTTGACAGATCACTCTGTTAAGATGACTTCAACAGAAGCTGAGATTAGGAATATTAAATCACACTTCCCATTTTTGAGAAAGTACGCTTACTTAAATTTGAATACGTCATCACTCATTTACAATGCAATTGTACTAAAAAAACAAGTATGTTGAGGTACTCAATTTTACTTAATTTATTTACAGTGTTTTTTTATATTGTCGTGTTAAATTTTATTTCTACACATGGACTTAATTAAGCAAAGTATGTTGTTTAACAAAAATGTTATTAAGTTAATTGTTTAACATGTTAAATAACATATTTGCTTAACAAAATGTGTATAAATAAAATGTAATACGAAATTTAAAAATGTGATTGGCTCGTTCTCCAAATTAGAGAAGATAAGGTTTTAGCGTAATGCACATTATTCTATTGGGAACGTTCATACTATTTTTGTTTAAACACAAGAAATACATGACTACTTAGTATCCCAAATCGATATCATTATACACAGGATCTAAGTATAGCTCTTCGAAAAACAACCTGAAAGTTTAATAGAAGACATTTTTGAAGTCATTGTACAAAGGCGTATTGCCCTTTGGCACGTAGGGCGACGCTAATCCCCAGTTTCTTGCGATCGATTTAATTTTCACCAGTTCCGCAGTTTCTTAATTTAGATAGTCCTAATGCTGGGTACATTGTAGATAAGTGAAAAAAATGTAATTAGATCCTTCGTAAGGCAAATGCAGTTGCGATTCCCTAATGTAAGGCGCAATTAGAAGAATTAGAACACATTCCGATGGATGGGCACTAAATACAAATTAAGGGAGGATTGTTTTATCTAATGATACCATTTGGAACTCAGTTCCATTGTTCGAAATAGCTGGAACACGAAGTAAGGAGCGTGACTTTTCTTTAAGAACACTACACCATAAAAAGAGAGGTGCTTAAAAATGAGTAGATGAACGTACTAGATTTTTTAGTACAATTGCTTTTTAAATGAGCGATGGCGAACTCAAATTTAAGTAATCGCACTTTCGTAAAAATAAGCGGTGTGATTTAATATTGCTAATCTCAGCTTCTGTTTAAGCTATCTTAACAAAGCGAACCTGACAAACTTAAAATATGTGTTCAGAAGATGGTTTTCCACATTGTTTGATGTCGATTGCTTAAATGGAAACTGAGTTATTACGATTCAATTATTTTACTTCCCTTTCTTTTGGCACCCCTTTTTAACATTACTTCTGTTTAATACTTATTTTCGTTTCCCTGGTATCTTAATGGATAAGGCTCTGGACATCGGTGCCTGCGGATGTGGGTCCGATTCCCGGCAAGACTTATTGGTAACTGTCGATATTTAATAGAACTGATTTATGAAGGCAATCTTTGTAAGTTATCATCTGCTCTTTACATTCATTTTTAAATAATCTCTTTTTCAAAATTGAAACTTATGTATTAAGAGCCATGATATGCAACCAATGTATATAAAATCAGTAAATTTTACTTACTTTTGATTACTTATTTTTAACAGTGTAGGTATATATAATCTTTTAATTTTGGAGCATTGCTTTTTTATACAATTGAAACTCTTATTATGTAAGAAATAATGTCAATATAATAATCGATAATATCATCTTATTTAAGGTTAGTTTTATAAATATTTGTTATTCGTGTTTTTTTTATGAAAGATAATATATATCTTGCATTGCTAAAGTTGAATGTGGTTTATTGCATTTGAAGTTAAAGTTTTGCAATTGTAAAATGTTGATGTGTTTAACACAATTGTAATTTTAAAACCATGTTATACTTCAAATATTGTTCAAATGCCCTTTTGATTTTTTAAACTTGAAACATCTTTAAAATCAGTTACATGGATTACACTGTTAAAAATTATTACGATCTTGCACCAAAATTTGGTACCCATTTAGCTGCAATCAACAATTGGTACTTTGTTTCACCATTTTACGGTGCCACCAAGGATACCATTTAGAGGTGAAACGTTGCAAAAACTCTCATAACGTTGCATACAACTCAAAATTCGAGTTTTCTTAGTATTTTGTAGTAGTATTTTCATAGCGAAGCTGACAACCCTTCGATCGCAAAATCACAATGTTTTTACTTTTCTTTGTCAAGTCCACCGATCGGGCACGAACTAGGAATCCTCCGATTGATAGCAAAACCTTTATCCACTGGGCCACGGAGGCCTTTGTTCGTAGTTGTCTTTTTTGTAGGGGATTCCTCGGCTTGTTGATGTAGCGACAGCGAAAATTTTGTTTGCTGTTAAAGAGGTTGAACCATTTATCGGTGAAATCTCCGATTTTTTCCGATAAAGTATTTTTGGTTCAACCTGTATTTCACCATAATACGGTGTAATTTGCTGCAGACCTCTGTTTTGCATCGAAACACGGTACATCGTTGAACTGAAATTTTTAACAATTTATAAGGATATAAACACGCTTAAAGGCGATTAATTCTACACTATAACTTCGTTTCAAAAAGAACAATTAATATAAATTTGGTTTTGGTGGATAGGAAGTTAATCGCTGGTCCTTGAAAAATATTGAAATACAGCAAAACATCTGGGGTTCATAGATGGAGACTTCTGGAGTTAGATGTAACAACTTGCGTATATTCCTTCTGCGACCAACTTATATTTGTATAACCTACCTGAAATCACGTCTCAAATAAAACCCATCTGGTTGTGCTATGACACAGTCACATTCGTTTAAAACTATATTTATTGGGCATAATTATAGTTAAAAATATTTACGATGTTTGTGAAATTTAACAGCATTTTTAAGTTGGCTCTGCTTTATGTCTTTTAAAGCTTAAACTCGGCACCTTTATTCTGCATTTTCAAAGAAAAATAATATTTTGGCTATCTGCTGACACAATTTTTTCATGGCTTCAGCAAAACGTTTTCAAAATTTCCATTCCATTTGGCTTGAAAGGGAAATGCGACCTGCAAATGGAAAAAAAAAGATATAACGGCAATAACATCAATTCTGCGTTTTGAAATTGGCTGCATGCAGATGCATTCTGGTTGTTCAATTTAAAATGTAGGCTATTTCTTTACATTTGTGTTTTGTAATAAAACACTTTTTTGAAAGAAGATATCCTTTCAATAAATGTATTGTTAAAGTGTTTTAACGTATTTATAGGTCGAGAAAGCAAAGTGCTAAATGGTGACTGTGACGTCACACAAATTAGACAGTCCGATTGGTCAATTTGCTCGACTCGTTTGTTGATTGGTTCAAATGAGTTTTGATGGATGTTACCGAATTTCCTACTAATAAAAGTTAGATTATCATGTACCTCAGTAGATAGTTTCCCGTTAAATTAAGAAAAAGCTAAATTTACAGTACATAGCCACAATATTATTATTATTAATATGTGTTTTTAAACAAGTAACTTGTAACACTTTTTCGATTATCATTAAACATGAGAACATTAATTAGCTTTTACCGGTCTGTGCATTTACAAATTTTACAATTCTTTCATTTAGAATTAAACTTGTTGTGAGAAATGCTTAGGAATTTTATAAAAAATATGTATATTTGAATATTTAGCTTTCTATTGGAACAATTTAATCGTATTTAGTAAGCATTTTAAAGTGAAGTATTTTTTTTATTGTTGATACAAAATTGAAAATTCTTGAAATAAACAAAAATATATTTTTTAAAAAAAACAAGCAACTATTGAGGTTGCGTCGGGTACCAGCTCAAATGTTGTCCTCGTCATCTGACCATGGCTAAAAAACACGAGGCATTGTTCCCGGGTTCTTTCCCTCGAGATAAGCCCCGAACCGTCGCCAATAGCGCAATGTGCAGCTCAAGTTAATTAACCAAATCAATCCTTGAAAATAAAATTGATAGAACTGAGTAGATATAATAATATCTAAAATAACTCAACATAAAGACGTTTGATTTTTATTTTAAGATTTTCTGCAATTTTATAAGTACATTAAAGGTAATATATAACAAAAAAACAGAAATTATTAGTAATATTATAAGATGTACATTTAAAACATATGCCTGTGACTTATTGTGCTTCGAATATTAAAACTTATTTTTTATTTCGAATGACTTTACCTACGTCTCCTCATATAATTGAATTATTAAAACTTATTATATATGACCAATGTCTGATTATTTCCAAAATAAATTGTAACTATTGCTATTTTTTTCCTTCTTCTGAAGTTAGATTTCTATTAATTGAAATGTGGTACAAGGTCCAATTGGGATCAATGTTTCTTACTAACAAATGCAATTATGCAGTAATGTTCGTATGCAGTAATACGACTATATACGACGTATAATATACGACTGTGGTCAATTTACCGATATATAAGTCGATAAAAATCGTTACAGTAGATTCAGAGTTATAATTTTACATAATTGAAATCCTTACTTACTCCATTGCTCAAGTTAACACATTGAAGCACTATGACATCTTGATTAAATTAAATGTATTTCTTTTCAACCAAGTAAAAAGCCCGCCAACCAAATCTGCCAAAGCGCGCCAAAAGGAAGAGAGGTTGTAAATTTGACCGTTATGTATTTTTTTTATGTATGTTCACGCAAGATTTTTGTTTAACACAGATATTTGGGATTTTTTATTTGTTGTTGGATAGGGCATATCTCACTTGGGCACCTTTTGAATAAATAATCCGGTTATCCGGCATTTAATTATCCGGAATTCTCCATTAAACAGACCGTTTGAAAAAATATTGTCCGATTTAAAAAATTTTGTTTTTGTTAATTAGAAAAAAATGCACTATTGCAATTTTTTTTTTTTAAATCGGTTATCCGGCTGTTATATATCCGGAAATGTCGATTTATCGGACTTTTTTTTAACAATTTCTCCGATTTCAAAATATATTCTTGTTGAATAACGATTGTACAACAATGGCATTTCGTTCATGGCATTTATTCGCATGGATAGGGGTATTGTTTTACAATACACATTTTTGAGACAACGCATTTTTGTTTATTCGGCATTTATTAAACCGGATCCGAAACGTAGTAAATTTTTGCAGAAACTTGACTTCTTAACTTGAATAATAACAGTGGGCAAAGATCCCTGTTAAATAAAAAACTAAAAAAAGGGGAAAAATAAAATAATCTTTAAAAAAGAAAAGAAAACGGACTTTAAGAAAAATGCGCTAAATAGTAATTATTATTTTAATTTTACGAACAAGCTGAAAAATTAAATTTGAAATATATAATATCAATTTTATACTTACTACAACTTTTTAAAGATGGTGCCGATTTACAAAACGCATACCTACATTTTGGTATGTTTTTTGATATTTTTGATATTAAACCAATTTTTTCAAGTTGTTCGTAAAATTATTTTTAAAAAAACTTTTTACAAAAAAAAATTTAAATCGGTTTCCCTTTCTTTAAAAATATTATTTTATAATGTAAATCCACAGTTATTTTTGTAAGATAATGTGATGAAAAATATTACACAATCATTATTTTAGTAAAATTTTCATCATTCTATAATCGAGTATAGCACGTCTTAGTATGGGTAATTAACGCAAGCCATAAAACAGTAACAAAGCAAATACAAGTAAGAATTTTCAAATAAATTTTTAAGGACTTTTATTAAAGAATTTATAACCAATGAACACGTTTAATTATGCATTTCTCAATGGATTTGTTTAACACTTAAGAATAAAAGCAGAGTGTAAACTATAGTAACTATGCATCTAAAAAATAAAGTACCATTTCCTTTGTCTTTAATAAGTGCCGATTAAACTCTTTGAATAAGTAATAGTCTGATCGTGTCCTTTGTTTTAAATTTATTTCAAAGTGTGTTTTTCTTTTGTGTACTTAAAATGCAGGTGTTTCATTGGAAGTATCTGTGTTTAATGGTGCATTTGTTAATGTTGAACTCAAATAGGATTGCACGATGTATTTTAAATGAAATTGTTTTGTTTTTACTTAAGTAAAGGAAATTGCACCCTTTAAGATGGTTTTGAAATCTGCAAGTCAGTTATTTACTTTGAAGATTTTAATTTAGAATCCGGATTGTTCGATTCAATTATTTTAATACTTTGACAATGGAACTTGGACAGTTTCGCTTTAATTCAAAATTTTGAGTTTTTGTAAGCAGTTCCCATTTAATTATAGTAGTTCATTAGGCCATAAACAGTTTTGTTTAAATGCAATCGTGCGAAATATACTTAAAGTATTTGTTTTCGTTGAACAATTGAAGAAATAATTGCTTTAGAGGCATTTAGTCGAAGTTTAAAAATTCCCAATTAATATAGAAAAATAACTTTACAATTAGCAGCGCAACTTTAAACTACTTTTATGTGTTATAAATCCATCTAAATTAAATAATAATAATTAAAATACTTATATGTGTTATGTTATTTTATAATTTTATGTGCACGGAGGGAAAAAAAAGTCTGGGTACGTTATTTCTTATTTTTTTAGAGACAAAATGGAATTATAACAATCTAATAAAAATAACTGCAATAATAACTAGTCGATCTGGGAAGCGTAGACCTCGCAACCAACAAAAACATCTAAAAAAACATATGACTATACATATATATATATATATATACAAACATATTTTAATGGCGTCAAAGAACATTCATGCAAAATTTGAAGGTGTTTGGTCGAGGCTGCTTAAAAATTTTCTTGAAAAAAACCCCCGAGAAAATGAATACCTTTAATTTGATGAAAAATTTAATTAGAACATTTAACAGGCGCCTGTTTCGTCAAAAATGAGCATATATTCTTACTGACCTCACATGATTTTTACAATTGTAAAGTTGTATTCACTGCTTAGAAATTTAAACAATTTTTCCAATTACATAATATTTTTTTTAATTAATTGTAAAAATATAACATGCAAGTTGTACCCCAAACAGTTTAATTAAAAAAAATTATTGTAAAATCGAGTGTTTTTAAGGGGTTTTCCAAATTGAGTTTTTTCAAAATTGGGTGTATGACTAGAAAAACTGTAGGTCCCTGAACGTATATATACGGCCTTGAGCGTCAGAAGGTTAACAGTGTGAGTGTGAATGTTGCTTATGAAAATAAAAGTGTGTGAAATATTGTCACTTTGCGTGTTTACCCTTTTTTGATCGTATTACATTTTTCTAATTTTCGTTAAAAAAAGAGGTTATTTATTCTTATTCTATGTTCGATCCCAAATTCTAATTGCCTTAATCTAAAGTTATATCTTGCTGTCTTCCGTCTGTTCTATCCAGCTCATTGTTAGGTTCGTATTTATCTGGCTCTGGAAACCATAGACCAAACCTTGCTGAATGATGTATGAAATGCGATCCGACCAATATGGTATTATTGCGTTTTAACCCATTGTCTTTTTGTGTATTTTTAACCGACTGCACAGCGCGCCAACCAATACTCTAAAATAAAACCTCCAGGAATTTATAAACACATAACAGTCGAAAGGTTATAGATTCGACTGTTATGTTTTTTTTTTTTTATAATTTTTATGTATGTGCTCGCAGGATTTAGGTTCTAATTCAGATATTTGCACAATTGTTTTTTGTTGGAGAGGGGATGTTTCACTTGGGAGCAATTTGAAAAATATATCCGGTTAACCGGCATTTAACTATCCGGAATTCTCAATTAACAGGGCCGTTTCAAAAAAAATATTATCCTATTTCGAAAACTCTTTTTTTGTTGAAGAGAGAAAAATCCACTTAGGCAGAATCTGCAAAAAAATAATCGGTTATCCGGCTGTTATATATCCAACAATGTCGATTAACCGGATTTTTTTAAAACAATTTATCCGATTAAAAAATATTTTCATTGTTTAACAGAAGTTGTACAACAATGACATTTCGTTTAACCAGCATAACTAATGATATGGACTGTTTTACAATATACATTGTTCAGCACAAATTGCTACTTGAACTTTTTGGGGAATAGGGGGCGAAGCCTCCTGCTAAGTTAAAAACTAAAAAGGGAAACATAAAATAATCTTTCTAAAAAAAAAGGAATACCGACTTTAAGAAAAATGCACTTAAAAGTAAAAAATAATTTTTAATTTTACGAACGCATTGAACAAATTGAATTATTTAATGTCAATTTTATACTTATAACAAGTTTTTGAAGTTGGTCCAATTTACAGAAATCATACCCAAATTTGGGCAGCGATTTCAAACAGTTGTAATAAGTATAAAATTGACATTAAATAATTCAATTTTTTCGATGCGTTCGTAAAATTAAAAATTATTTTTTACTTTTTAGCGCTTTTTTTCTTTTAAAGTCGGTTTTCCTTTTTTTTTTAGAAAGATTATTTTATTTTTTCATAAACTTTATAGACATAAGTACATTGTTACATAACTCATATGTGTATACTCTTATTATTTATTTACGTGTTGAATATCAATAAACCCACCGATATAAATTCATTTTCACCTAGAAGCGTTTGAACACAATAATTTCGGGACAGCCCGAACATTTTCAGAAATAGTATTGAACGAGAGCGTATTACAGTAAAGTATTTCTGAGGCTTCCAAAGAGATAAGGATGCTTACAACCAATAAAAAGGATTTCTAAGGAAAAGAAACAGCCTTCAAATATATCGACTTGTTGAAGAATTCGATGATATGATCGATAGTAACATGAATCGTACACTTTCAGAATAAGAATCTATTTATTGCGTTGCCGTAATGCTACTTTAAGCTCGTAAATGTAATATAAAAGGTGATTCGATTTTAAACCAGCTTATAAACCAATCAATGTCGTTAAGTAAGGTTTTATATTTTTATTGTGTCTTATTTCTACTTGAAAGCTTTTATTTATATATATTTTTTTCAAAAGACGGGGCATATTTTGAAGAAAATAGAGAAATAAGAATGGTGCTTATCTTTTCTACATAGATAAAAATGGCAGTTGTAAACGTTAAATTTTGAATGGATATACTTGAATGGAAATTTTTAGTCAGAAATAAATTATTTTTTGTACTCTGTAAAAAAATTGGCTTAAAAATGAGTACATGGACGTACTTGTTTTTAAGTACAATTACATCGAAAATGAGCGATGACGTACTCAAATTTAAGCAACTGTACTTTCTCAAAAATGAACAGTGTGATTTAATATTGCTAATATCATCTTCTGTCCAAGTCTTCTTAACAAAGCGACTTGACAAACTTGAAATATTTGTTCAGAAGATGGTTTATATAGAAACTGAGTTATTACAATTCAATTATATTACTTCCCATTTTTTTGGCACACCTTTTTAACATTACTTCTGTTTATAACTTATTCACGTCGCCTTGATAGCTGAACGGATACATGACTTTGGACAGCAGGTGCTGCAGACCTGGGTTCGATTCCCGGTAAGTCTTAGTTGTAGCTGTCGATATTTACTGAAAATGATTTTTGAACGCTGCATTTGTAGAAAGCTTCTGCTCTTTTTATTAATTTTTAAGTGCATGCCGTCTTTAAAAATGAAACTTATGTATTGGGAACTATGATAAGCATCGAATGTAATCAAAAATGAGTACATTTTACTAATCTTTTGAATACCTATTTTGAACAGTGTAATAGTGTAGTACGTAAACAATTATTGTGGCTGTGTCGGAGCATGGCTAGAAGAGTCTGAGTGGAACCCAATGCAAGCATTGTAAACAGAAGGAAGGTACAGCGGTTTTGTCTAACGCTGAAGGTTTCCATTTTCATCTCGTGAAAGTCCTCTTTCTTCAATATTTTAAACGTATCGGCGACTAATTTTTGATCGATCCACACCAGATGTGGGTCAATTGTGCTATTTGACACTGTGTTATAGTGTTAGAATGAATAACTCTAAAATCTTAATATGTTGTTTTTATCCGGATTGCCCATGCATAGATGACTTTAAAACGTTTCTGGTCAAAAAAGTGATTTCAATTACAGTGAAAATACAAGCGGTTGTCAAAATAATCTAATATCTATCTTTAATTTAAATAATCAAAAGTCTAAGTACCAATGTCGTTCGATTCCGATTTAATCGATTTAGCAACACATGTCATCGAATATAGAAAATTCATTTATAGCCATCATATATATTATGAAATAGTATATGTTACAATTTTCTCGGAATTCCAACGTAGAATATATATCTCAGATCAATATATATATATCAACCTATAGGAGATAAGGTCGGAAAAGAGAAATGAGTGATAGAAAAACAGATTCATCACTGTTTTATCTCCTGACAACTAGATTTGATACATACTTTTCTCTGGAATGGAAAGATTGTGATAGATGGTAACAAGTTTGATTCCTAGGAAACCAGAAATTAGATTTCCTTTTCATTCTTAGGGAGAAAATTTTCGGATAATCTACTGTTAGTTTGGAAAAAAGAGAAAAAAAATAAATTCAACAATTTTTATTGTTTTGGCGTGAGAAAAATTGTTTAGCTTTTGTTGAAATTACTTTAGTTCCATTTCCAAATGACAACTTTACAACTTAACTCAATTAGCTTTGGTATATTTCAAATATATTATTATATATTTAGATAAATAATAGGCCTTATTGTCTTCGCGAGTATAGCTAACATTATTTGCTAATTGGAATTGCGTATTCATGTTTTGATCTCTGACATATATAATTACTTTCCATTGTAAATTATAAACTGTACATAATTTAAATTTTATTAGATATATTACTTTTCATCTGTTTTATTACTTGAATTCGACCTCTGTGCTGATGATTTTAGTTTAATTTATAAAATACTTCAAAAGCATGGATAAATCTTTAGATGTGTAGTTTCATGACTTGAAGTACATATAAATGAATAATAATTATCAAAATGAATTTATGACCAGCACTAAAAGGCCCACTTTTATGTTTATAAAAATTTCATAACATCTTATATATTAAAGTGCTTTCACCATTTTTAGTGTTTTAAGGATAACAAAAGCGTACTCCATAATTATGCAAATAGAAAATAATGACACCATCCAATATACTTTAACACAAATTGGACGGCCGTTATACATCATTAAACATCCAACTCATAAATTCCAATTAGTACCTACTCCAATAAACGACCTACTACTTTTCCCATGCACCTGAGACCTGCTACCGATTAGTATATTAATAAACCAATTTATCGGGTATAATTATCATTCAAAAAAATATGGCCATTTTTTATAGCCATCATCTGCCTTTTTTTCTACCTCACTAATGGCAACAGTGCCCAACACGCCGAGATGCATCATGGGACATCTCAAACCGAATGAAGGCTGCTTAATAAGAAGGGAACCTCTCCGCCAATCAGATGCATTCATTCTTTGTACCTGGAGCTGTATGTAGTCATATATTATTCAATGGCGCGCGTGTGTATGGTCGTTTTTATTGACGGTGTTCTATTGCTCATGTTGAGGTTTTGTTTGTGGTGGGTCTGTCGAATGTGTAAGTACCAGGGATGATGTTTTTTCTTTTTTCTTGGCGTGTGTCGCTTGATTGCGTGTTTGTTGGCGAGGATGTTTCTGTTATGAGTGTTTTTTTTTTTTGAAGTAATTGGGATGCGTTGTGTTGGATATAAACTGCATATAAGTCTATCCGCGCACTGCCAATTATTGGACAGGCAACTGCAGTGTTTAGTAAACCCTAATTCTAAACCTAAAACTGAATATTTGTAAGCCCTTGCTGGGCCCAGGTACCTCGAACCAAAATTATGTTCATGTTCATGAATATTTGTGTGGAAGAACCGGGCAGTTCTATTTTTCAAAATTATTCGGAAAGTGTGAAAATCACTTTTTCGCTTCGTGCAATACAAAAGTAAAGCTCCATTTCATTTATATGTTTACAGCCATTGCTTAGAGCTGTCGGCCTTGCATCAATCGATAAATGATTTCTTATTAATAGCAATAATAAACTTCATGTTGTTGTTTACTAAAATTGGAACATTTTTAGGTTTTTGAAAAGGAAAAATTGCAAGATAATATTTTAAAGCAGTGGTTTCCAACCCGTCTATGGTTACATGAAAAGTTAGACAAAGCGCAGAAAACTGCTTTCTAATAAAACTAAATAAAAATCAAGTTTTAAATTTTTATTTTTACACTAAACATAATCCTTGTAGTGAATATAGTATTCTTGAAATGTAAACTATTTATTATTTCCCCAAACACAAGTTAAATTATAAAATATACCAATAGACTGACTATGTTGCTATAAAAATACATTTTCCAACAACATACAAATGCTTAAATATTGAGAGTTTTCCGTAATAAGAAAATAAATGTTAATTCTGTATTGAGACTCTTTAAATAGGTATTCAAAAATAAGTTAAATTTACTCATTTTTTAATACATTCGATGCTTATTAAGGGCTCCAGATACATAAGTTTCATTTTTGAAAAAGACATGTATTTAAAAATGAGTACAATGGTTAAAAATGAATAAAAATAGCCGATTATAGTTTACATAGGTTGCTTTCATAAATCACTTTCAATAAATATCGGCAATTACCACCAAGACTTACCGGGAATCGAACCCAGATCTGCAGGCACTGCTGTCCAAAGTAGGGATGAGTGATATTAGAATAACAGTTAATTAAATATATCATTATTTCAACTTACGATAATTACAAATATTATTTTTAAAAACAAACAGTTCTTTATTTCCTCAAAAAAGTTGTATTTCAAAATCGAATATATATATATATATATAATAAAATAAGTTATTCAAATAACTAATAGATGTGCTGTTTAATTTGATCAAAACGCAAAAACCGTAAAAAAGAGCGAGTTAAAAAAAGAACAGGTTAAAAAAAGAACAGATTAAAAAATTAACAGGTGAAAAAAATTATTAACATGTTACTAAAAAGAACCGCTAAAGAAGAACGATTTGATCCAACTTTTAACGGCCTTGAATGAAATGAACTCCTTCCTGATTAAAATTCCTCTCATATCACAAAAAACGAGCTGGATTAACTATTATTTACTTCGTTATTGGCACATGTCCAAAATAATAAACGATTGAAAACGACCCAAACCCGAAAAAAATATTATTGCGTTATCAGTTGTAATAACTCAATTTCCATTTAAACAATCGACATCAAATAACGTGGGAAACCATCTTCTGAACAAATATTTGAAGTTTGCCAGGTCGCTTTGTTAAGATGGCTTGAACATAAGCTCAGTTTAGCAATATTAAATCACACTGTTCATTTTTGCAAAAGTACGATTACTTAAATTTGTGTACGTCGTCGCTCATTTACGATGCAATTGTACCCAAAAAAAAACGAGTACGTTCAGGTACTCATTTTAATTACCTTTTTTTTTACAGAGTATGAGCGTTTAAAACTACACAAAATAAATGCAATCACACTGCAATCATAAATGCAAAAAGATTTCACGCAGAAAAACCCACCAAAATAAAATCCACTAACAACATCTACTATCTTGTCCATTTTCACATAATTCCTTAAAGAAAAGAGGAACAGTATATCAATCTCAGTAACTCACCTAAAAAAGTACCAATTCTACCAGATGCTTTATTTCAAGTTCTTTTTCGTCTGATGCCTGAAATGATTGTTCGAAAGCAGGTTGCCAAAATAAGGTTTCTAAAACCATTCGGTACTCTAGAAAATATAGGAGGGCGGAAGAAAAGCAATTAAGGAAAAAATCCCGATCAGAGATAGTACTAATCTGGTAACTTGAGGCAAAGAATAGGATGTTTTCTTCTGGGGGCTGGTGTTTCTCTTTTTCTTATTTAGCGTATTTCTACTCAGATACGTCTTTTTTGGTGATAATAATAAATATCTTTTTTATATATATTTCTCTTACGCGGTGATTGAAAAACGCTGTTTTTCTGTACGCAGAGTGGCAACAGTTAGTTTGTTTACGAAATTCTGTTGTGCCCGTATTTTTATTTTGCCATTATGTAAGCCATTTTGACGATTAGCCCCTTCAATTATTTAGTAAATAATTATGTTTTTGATGTCAGCTTAAATTAGGAAGAATATAAGGTTGGCGGAGCGTTAGCGGAGCAGTGGGCGGAGCCACCTAGTTTTAATTATTTCAATAATAATGATATCCAATGTAAGGCAATACATGTTCTGAGTTTCTGAAACTTAACTGTATTTTAATAAATGAATCATTATTTTATGACATGATGACATAAAAAGACTCTTTCCCAGTTCAGAAAGAAATATAAAGTGATTTTATCAGTAAAAATTATCGAATAATTCCTTTGTAAAAAAAGATACTTAAAAATGAGTACTTGAATCTATTCGTTTTTACTTTGAGTAACACTGCATCGGAAATGAGCAATGACGTACTCAAATTTAAGTTAAATTCTCAAAAATAAAAAATGTGATTTAATAATGTTGATTTTCGCTTCTTTTTCAAGCTATCTTAACAAAGCGAAATGACAAACTTAAAATACTTATTCACAAGATGGGTTTCCACATTATTTGATGTCGGTTGATCAATTGGAAACTGAATTATTACAGCTCATTTATCTTAATTTCCATTCTTTTGGCCCACCTTTTTAACATTTCTTTTGTTTATAACTTTTTGAAGTCGGCCTGGTGATTTTACGGATAAGGCTTTGGGCTGCGGCTCTTGCGGACCTGGATTCGATTAACGATAAACGATTGAAATTGTCGATATTTATTGAAAATGATTTATGAACGCAGCGAAGGCTAGCATCTGCTCCTTTTATTCATTTTTACTCATTGTACTCATTTCTGCGTACATGTCTTTTTCAAAATTGAAACTAATGTATTTGGAGCCATGAATAAGCATCGAATGTACTCAAAATGAGAATATTTTACTTATTTTTGTGAACTATTTTTAACAGAGTAAATGTACTGCAAAGTTTGATCCGGGAATACTTTTGAGTGACAAGCGGTACAAAGGTGAGAGGGAAAAGAGGATAAATGGCCAACCAGGTTGACGCGGCTCACTTCCCTGTACATGGTGGTAGATTATTTTTTCACATGGGATGAATCCACGTTGAGTTATTTATGCGAAAGTGATACTGACAATGGCGACATTTCTCCTCTCGTGGAAGAAAGAACAAAGGGTTAATATTCGGACCAGCAGATGCGATCTACCGTCCTCAACACGATGGTATGTCATTTGTCCACTTAGGGGGAGTGACTCTTTATAACTCCTACACGTTGAGTATATATATATATATATATATATATATATATATATATATATATATATATATTCCATTCTTAGAAGATTTCTTTTTTGTAAATAATCCGTAGCAAAAATATTAAATATATTGAAGATAAAAAAATGTATACGCAACAAATATCGATATATATATGTATATATATGTATATATATATATATATATATATATATATATATATATATATATATATATATATATATATATATATATATATATATGTATATATATATATATATATATACATATATATACATATATCATATATATACATATATCATATATATACATATATCATATATATACATATATCATATATATACATATATCATATATATACACATGTATATATATACATACATACATACATATATATATATATATATATATATATCAAATCTGCTTCATTGATACATAGAATAAAGTTTAAAAAGTGGTCTTGACATATATATTTTTATATAAATTGTAATTTAGAAGACTTAAAAATAAAAACATTTTTGAAATCAAATAGAAAACAAATATGAATAATTAAAAACAATAATCTCTGCTTAAAATGATTTTTTTGTTAGATTGCATGTTTTTTTTCTTCTGAAATTCGTGTTCGTTAAAAATGTTTCTCGTTTTTTTTGTTTAATGAAAATAGCATTAATATCTAAACATCCTCAACCAAAAGCGCAAATTGGAATATTTTTAATTTGTAGTAATTTTTCATTCTTAGCGTCTAGACAGGTAGAAATGACATATTAGAAAAAATAATATTTTTTTTATCACTTAAAAGATTTGATATTTAAAAAAAACAGGTGTACAAATGGCAATCAATTAAAAATAATAATTAGAAGATTTCTTTTTTGTAAATAATCCGTAGCAAAAATATTAAATATATTGAAGATAAAAAAATGTATACGCAACAATTGTATAATTAATGATAAAGAGTTTTTCTAACTAGTGATTATTTTACGTATTTCATTAAATTTATGTTTGATAGATCATCTCTCTCTCTCTCTCTCTCTCTCTCTCTCTCTATATATATATATATATATATATATATATATATATATATATATATATATACATACATACATACATACATACATACATACATACAAACAAACATACATACATACATACATACATACATACATACATACATACATACATACATACATACATACATACATACATACATACATACATACATACATACATACATACATACATACATACATACATACATACATACATACATACAAACATTCATACATACATACATACATACATACATACATACATACATACATACATACATACATACACACACATGTATATATATATATATATATATATACATATATATATAACACATATATATATATTCATTTATCACTATATACTAACAATTTCGCTTTATATTTTGAATTCATATTTAAGGTTTAATGTTACAGAAATTAATATATGGTGGTGTTAGAAGTAGATATTTAAAAAAGTTTAAAATTTCTTATGCATGAAAAAAAACTGAATTTTTTTTGAAAAAATAAATAAAATGTGTGAAGTTATAAAAAACATAAAATAACATTTATGCAAAAGCATATCAAAGATTTAAAGAACACGAATATGTTTTAATCTTAACGATAACCTTGGGCGGGGATTCAATATATATATATCAAAGTTTCGAAAGCAAAAAATCATCGCGATTTGGAATTTGTAATTTTATTTTTGACAATCGATTAGACGGTTAATTGATTTAGCGATTAATCAATTTTACATTTGGAAGTCCAAAAGAATAATCGCGATTCTCGGGACAAAAGTGGCAAAATATTTGTATTTTTAATAATAGATTGGAAAACAAAATTGTAATAGTCCTTGATTTGAAAACAAAATGTCCAGTTTCAAAAATTGAAAGTTTAAGTTATTCATCATTGTGTTTATTTATTCTACTCGTAAAATATCGATATATCGGAAATATCATATCAAACTTCCAACAATATGAATATATCGAAAATATCGAATTTCCAAAAATAAGTATATATAAAAAATATCGATATATTTTAAATATAGATGATTAGAAAAATATCGATATGTTATAAATGTAGATTAATCGGAAAATATTGAAGTAATATAAATATAGATGAATCGGAAAATATCGATATATGATAGATATAGATGAATAGAAAAATATCGATATCTTATATAAATGAATCGGAAAATATCGATTAATTGGACATTTCGATTGAAGTAAAATATTGATTAATCAGACATTTCGATTTACCGGAAATATCGATTAGTGACTGGCGATTAATCGTGATGGCAAAATTTTATTGCCCTTTAAATTTCCGAAAAAAAAAGTGTATTATTTCAACGATTACACTTTAAGTATTTTCAACATAACATCTCCCATTGCGTTACTTAAGCCCCATTTGACACGAAAAGCAATCACCGTTGAGATTATGCTTATAGCTCGTAGAACAATGGAATATTAGTATTTAAATTCAGTCCAATGGATGTCCTTATCCTCATGCGGCTTTAAACGGAAATGTTTTGAAACATTAATGACGGAAGAGTTTTGAGTACAAGGGATAAGGAATCATTACAAAGTCAATTGAGGAGATTTGGCATTATCCTCGTATTCTCCAATGAATGGAAATTCAGGTTTGTCATTTATTCGGATTATTGGGTGAGACGATCTATTTGAATATGGTTTCCATTACATTTACATCCAACCATTACATTTTTAATGATTTAGGGGTTTGATTTATAAAGTTTATACATTTCCGAATTACGTAGTAACGTTGCAATAGTTTCTAGTGTTGATAATATTAAAAATGGCGTACCTCACTTATGTAAATGTAATTGTATATTAGAAACCATATCGGGGGCATGAGTTTAATTTGTTATACTTTTAATTAAGTTATGTCTAATATATAGATACTAGTATTCCAGTGCGATAATTATCGCATGAACAATTATCACACATTTGCTGTAACTTCTCATAGATGGCGCTACGTTCAAAGATTTATATCCATAGATGGCAGCACTAACAACGGCTTGTTTAAAAGCTGTTTGGAAACTAATTATGTTTAAACACATCTAAAAAAATCAATCTATCTTAATCAATTTATCTTTCTATCTATTAATCTATATATATATATATATATATATATATATATATATATATATATATATATATATATATAAACCCCCGGGTTCGATTCCCGACTGGATAAACTTTTCACTCTTACTGATTTAAATTAATATATATTTTATATATTTTAACTTCAAATCAAAATATATATGAAGTAATATTCTACCATTCAAAACGTTTTCTTTAATACCTCCTGTTTAGTACACTAAAACAGTTTCCTGCTAGAATATTTCTCACTTTCAGAATTCTTGCTCGCATAGAACCCAAGAAAATAACGGAGTTTCTCAGCCATGGAAATTCACTTTTTTTTTTACCTCTATGGAAATTCACCTTTTGATAAATCACAGCTGACATCAAGAGCACTGGTTCGTGCGTGACTCTGGGTCTTCACGGGCACACGAGCAATGACTCTGAATTGCTGAGTTATTTTCTACACATGCTGAGAAATGTAACTCGTGTTGTAATGCTGTAGTCACACATCACGTTCACACCTTTTTTTATTACACGTGTAAACTCGTGCATTCAATTGTTTTGGAAGAAGAATTTGTCACTTTTGTATTGTTTTATCGAAATTATTACATCGTGTTTATTGGTGAAGTGAGTAAGTAGTAAAGCATTTTTAACCAACTTCAGCGCTCCAAACAATGCCAGAAAGCGCGTCAAGGAAGTGGTTATCAATGTGACTTTTATTTTTTTATATATGTTCGCGCAGGATTTCTGGTCTAATTCAAATATTTCTTCTTTTTTTTGTATTGGATATGAAATGTTTCAGTTAAGCACCTTTTGTAAAAGAAATATCCGGCTATCCGGCATTCAACATCCGGATTTTTCAATTTACCGGACCGTTTGAAAAAGAATATTGACTGATTTCGAAAATTCTTTTTTTATTTTGGATAGAGAAAAATTAATTTTATCAATAAATTCAAACCAGAATTGGTTATTGTGTGGTTATTTATCTGGAAATATCGAATATTCGGACTTTTTTAAACATTTTCTCCGATTTCAAAATATTTTCATAGTTGGATAGGGATTTTTTTTAAACTGGATATTTGACGTTTAAAAAGTATACAACAAATCGAATTTCTTTGTGAATACAAGCACGTGGCGAAGCCCCCTGCTAAATTAAAAAGAAAAAATAGAAAGAAAAAATGAAAAGAATCTTTAAAGAAAAAAAAAAAACTTTAACAAAAAAAATCTAAAAAGTAAAAAATAATTTTTAGTTTCACGAGCAAATTGAATTTTGTTTTATATTTAACTAGCTGAAATACCCGTTCTACGCACGGGAAAGAAATAAGTTACAAAATAGATACAAATACAATAATTATTAGCTAAATAAATAATATTCTTAATTTGTCCCATATCAGATGGAACCAAAGAATTAAAAGTTCCAATATGTAACGAAATTTTATTAGCAAGGTCCCGCAAGAACTTGAAAAATTGATAATTTGGAGAAGTTGGCTGTAAAATACTGTGGATATACATACTGCACTCCAGTTGATTAACATCCATATTTTTACCTACAGTAACAGCTCAGAAGTTTAAAGATAAACAACTCTTGTAATTGATAATAATAACTATCTCCAAAAAAATTTATTAGACACCTACGTCAAAATTTGTAATTTCGTTATTGAAATTGGCAGGAATATTAAGAAGAAAAAAACGAAAATGATTTTAAAAGGTTCCTTTACCAAAATCTAGATTTTCAGATTTTTTCCCTTGTTTTTATAGTAAACCATATCAGTACGCAAAATTTTAAGATTCTAAAGAATTTCGAAGTTTTAAAAACTAATGTTCCGTTAAAAACATTCTCAGCCAATTTGTAATCTCAGCCAATAAATGCGAAAAACCCACTCATCACTCATCACTAATTCTCCAACTTCCCGTATACCTTTGAAGATGAAATTTGGCAAATTTGTTCCTTATACCTTAAATAGGAAAAGTAAGCTATTTTTGTTTCTCCTTTTTCACTTCACAGTTAACGCGATAATTAACATGATATAAATAAATTCGTTTGTCAAGAAAGTAATTCATTGAGAAGTAATTCCCGCTTTTCCAACCAGGCCACGCCCGAGGCCCGCCAGTAGATAGAAGAAGACGTTTACTCACTGGGAACGTGAACACTGGTTCAGTTTTGAATTTTAAGTTCTATGCACGGGAAGAAAATAACTCGCAAAAGAGGTACAAGTAAAACATATTTAAGCGGATGAAAAATAATCTTAATTCCTCACCCATCAGAAGATAAATAAAATAACGAACCCAAACAAATTAAATAAATTTTATTAGCAAGTTCTAGCTGGAACTGAAAACTTTATAACATGGAGAAGTTGGCGATAAAACAATGCTGACAAATAAATGATATTCCCGTTGATTAACATTCGAGAAGTTTTACTTTGTTCGGTAAACCCTATCAGTATGTGGAGTTTAACAATTCTAAAACTATCCAAATTGTCCAAAACTAACGGTCCGTACAAAAAATCCCACTGTCTCATTGAACACTCCCTTAAATACGTTAGATCGGTACAAAAATAGCTTACTTTTCCTATTTAAGGTATAAGTAACAAATTTGCCAAATTTCATCTTCATAGGTATACAGAAAATAAAAGAAATAGTAATGAGTCAGTGGATAAGTGGCGAGGATTTTTACTTTTGGCATTTACAGTTCGAATTTTTGAAAATCATTTCTTAGTGAGCAATTTTGGCTTAAAGTGTACCTCCACGCCAAATTTAATTTTCATAGCTGATGTAGTACGGAATATCCTGTTACCCAATCATATTTTCACCATTTTGACATACATTTTATCATTTTTTGACACTAATTTCGCCATTTTTATGGTATTTTTACATATGTGTTCATATTTTAGTTCATTTGGCGATGTTTTTATATATATAGATTACAGAACTTCACTCACAGGTAGAGTGGTAACATAACTGGCCTCTCGGCAGGTAAACTAATAAATAATGGATAACACAAAACTAACTGAGTGCACGGAGGCTAAATTACAAACTTTTATTTAGCGATGGGCTTCCTGTCTTGAACCTTTATATTATTCATACTGTATACATCTCTTCAGTTTGATAATATATTTTTCGTATGGCTTGCACTTTTGGTCGTAGCATTTTTCGTTTTGTTTTCTTTTTCACAGTTAAATCCCCCCCGGTGCGACGGGCCGGTTTTTATATTATTTTTACATATATGATCATATTTTAGTTCATTTGGCGATATTTTATTAATTTGGCGAAATGTTTTATTCATTCGGTGAAATTTTAATTTATTTGGCGAAGTTTATTAATTTGGCGACAGTTTTTAGTTATTTGGCGACAGTTTTTAGTTATTTGGCGACATTTTGGCGATATTTAGTCATCAGCCAATCAGAATGCCCCTCGTACGTTACATAATATTAAAAATTTCCATTGTTTAATTTTTTTATTTTGCATTGTTACATGTTCTCCATGTTAATCCTATGGAGAAGTTTCGAAAAAGGGGTTTTACAACCCCTTAAATCCGTTCGATCGGAACAAAAATAGCTTACTTTTCCTATTTAAGGTATAAGGAACAAATTTGCCAAATTTCATCTTCATAGGTATACGGGAAGTTGGAGAATTAGTGATGAGTGATGAGTGGGTTTTTCGCATTTATATATATAGATACTAGCAATATGGCCCGGCGTTGCTCGTGGTCACTTTGCGCAGTAAGAGCTGCGCGATTTTGTCTTGTCAGCCTAGCCTTGGCATATCACTCTATGTGCACTGTGAAAAATAAACTTTATCCAAATCCAGATTTATTAAATTACTTTGAGTATTTTTTGAGATACTTAAATCTATTTTTATATGTTCACGACTTTACATGCTATTGCGACTACCTACTGTTTATACTGATGTTTTTGTAAAATGTTTCTTTTTGTGAAATAAAAATTCCTAACATTTTTTTAAATTGCATATTTTTTGTATAAAAATTAACCATTTAGTGACAATAAACCCATGTAGTAAACTTCACATTCATTAGTTTTAATATTGGCGACGCAATAATATATCAAAGAAACAATATTGCATTCTTCCAAATCAAAATAATTTATTGTATTTGGTGAAGTTTTTTTTTGTTGTGCCAATTGGCGACCGGAGTCTATATATCCCTCTTTCAACATAATTTCATATGGGTCAATATTTACGGACAATATTTCTTATAAAAATTAATTATCAAATATTTATTTTTGAATTCCAATAATATGTTTTTGATGCGAAAATTTAAAAATAAGCTACATGGAGGTATAAATATATAAAAATTTAAGTTAAACTTTTAGGGTGGCCCATTTCAACACCATAGTAATATTCCACTCAGTAACAAATAGCACTATTGTCATAAAGTTAAGTTGTTCGGAACATGAATACACATGGCGTCAGTCGAAAGAGCTGGTTTAATTCCCTCCATCAGTAGGCGAGGTTTTTGTTAACGACGTTATTTTTGTTATTTTAGACACTAATTTCTCCATTGTGATGATATTTTTAAATATAGTACCTCTATTTTAACTCATTTGGCAACATTTTTATTCAATTGGAGACATTTTTTTATTAATTTGGCAACATTTTTAATTAATTTGGCGACATTTTTAATTCATTTTCAATATTTGGCGACTTTGCTAATTTATTTGGCGACATTTTTGATTCATTTTTCCATATTTTCGACTTTTAATATTCATTTGGTGATATTTTTAATTCATTTTTCTATATTTGGCGACTTTTATTATTCATTTGGCGACATTTTTAATTCATTTGGTAAAATTTTTAGATCATTTGGAGACATTTTTACTTCACGTTGCGACATTTACTCATCAGCCAATCAAATTGAATCGTTTATCCCAGTATTGTCTAAACATATTTTTGGTCGCCAAGGTGATTTTTAACACTAATGTTATGAAGGGAAGATCGAGATGTAAATTTCCCATAGGATTTGGAGACATTTTTAATTCATTTGGCAACATTTGGCGACATTTTTTATTTATTTTCCAATATTTGGCGAATTTTCTTATTCATTTGGCAACATTTTTCATTTATTTGGCGACATTTTTAATTCATTTGGCGACATTTACTCATCAGCCAATCAAAATAAATCGTTTATCCCAGTATTGTCGAAAAATATTTTTGGTCGCCAAGGTGATTTTTAACAATAATGTTATGAGGGGAATATCGAGATGTAAATTTCCCATAGGCGTAATGTTAGAGAAAATGGAAAAAGTTCTATAACTTTTGAATGGTTGCAGATATCCACATGAAACAAAGTGTAGATTTTAAACTATGAAACGTTTGCTCACATGGATCAAGTTTCATAAAAATCCGTGCAGTAGTTTTTGAGTTAAATCCGGACAAACAGACAGACAGACTGACAGACAAAAAAAATTTTAATGTGATATTCGGAATCAGTGTATCCTAATTCGTGGAGAAAACTCAAACTGAAGAGTTTTGTTCGATTCCACTGACAGACACTCCATTCTTATATATAAGTATTGATTACTTTTATAGTTATTACAATTTTTTTAAGTTGGTTCCAATTGACAAAAATGATACTTAAATTTTGCAGCCGATTTCAAAAATGTGCAATAAGTCAAAAAATAACAGTAAGTATTTAAATGTTTTAAACTTGTTCGTAAAATTATATATATTTTTTTACTTTTTAGTGCTTTTTTTAAATTTCGTTTAATTTTTTTAAGGGAATTTTATTGTCTTTTTTTATGCCTTTTCGTGCGTGCTATATATGTTTAATAGTATTCCATTAACGAATGTGGAAAATCTGCTGCGCAATACTACGTACTGTGATACTCATTTCGGCAGGCAGAAGACCACTTCACACGATTTCTATCAAAAGTATCGATTTATGACTTTAATTGAGGAAGTAGTAACTGAAACCATGTAGCGCTCGCACTCCTAAATACAAGGTGCATCGAAATAGGGGCGTGTCGAATTGGAAAGATTCTTACTGAAATGACATCACTTACTATTAGGAACCGTCACTTATCACGAATGAGAGGTTCGCAAGAACTAACAATTGATCGAATCGACCATAGGGTGAAAAGGGTGACTAGAGGTTCGAATGGTTGTTGGTTTATTTTCTTTAATGCTATTGTATCGCTCGAGAAAGTAAGAATAAAATTACTCTACCTCGAGTGAAAAGATTAGAAATAGCACTTAACTGTGAAATATGTAAATATATGTATGTATTAAGTTGTATAGTTTCTTATTGTACTCTAGTTGAATGTGTGCTAGTTCTTGGCAGGATTTGATGAAAAAACCTAAAAATATGATAAAAAATCGCGATGTGTGGCGCAGTAAGTGACGTCCCCTAACAAGAATACGTCATCCCAGTCCATATTTTTCCAATTTCGTCCTATCAACATTTCTATTCGCCTTGGATTGTGTACCTGAAACACAGCACAAGCTCTACAGTGTTAATATATAATATATTTGCTATAATTTGTGGAAATATATTTTACCCATTTACACAAATTTACTCTTTTGTTACTAATTTACTCTTTTGTTACTAATTTACTCTTTTGTTACTAATTTACTCTTTTGTTACTAATTTACTCTTTTGTTACTTATTTAGTCTTTTGTTACTAATTTAGTCTTTTGTTACTAATTTAATCTATTGTTATTAATTTACTCTTTTGTTACTAATTTACTCTTTTGTGACTAATTTACTCTTTTGTTACTTATTTACTCTTTTGTTACTAATTTACTCTATTGTTACTAATTTACTCTTTTGTTACTAATTTACTCTTTTGTTACTAATTTACTCTTTTGTTACTAATTTACTCTTTTGTTACTAATTTAGTCTTTTGTTACTAATTTAGTCTTTTGTTACTAATTTAGTCTTTTGTTACTAATTTACTCTTTTGTTACTAATTTACTCTTTTGTGACTAATTTACTCTTTTGTTACTTATTTACTCTTTTGTTACTAATTTACTATTTTGTTACTAATTTACTCTTTTGTTACTAATTTACTCTTGTGTTACTAATTTACTCTTTTGTTACTTGTTACTAATTTACTCTTTTGTTACTAATTTACTCTTTTGTTACTAATTTACTCTTTTGTTACTAATTTACTCTTTTGTTACTAATTTACTCTTTTGTTACTAATTTACTCTTTTGTTACTAATTTACTCTTTTGTTACTAATTTACTCTTTTGTTACTAATTTACTCTTTTGTTACTAATTTACTCTTTTGTTACTAATTTACTCTTTTGTTACTAATTTACTCTTTTGTTACTAATTTACTCTTTTGTTACTAATTTACTCTTTTGTTACTAATTTACTCTTTTGTTACTAATTTACTCTTTTGTTACTAATTTACTCTTTTGTTACTAATTTACTCTTTTGTTACTAATTTACTCTTTTGTTACTAATTTACTCTTTTGTTACTAATTTACTCTTTTGTTACTAATTTACTCTTTTGTTACTATTTTACTCTTTTGTTACTAATTTACTCTTTTGTTACTAATTTACTCTTTTGTTACTAATTTACTCTTTTGTTACTAATTTACTCTTTTGTTACTAATTTACTATTTTGTTACTAATTTACTCTTTATCGAGTGTGCTGAGGCACTATTCCACGCAAGCGAGGCGCCAGGAATCTCAAAATATTCCATTCTGGTCCCACCATAAAACGGTTGAAAGGAAAGTTCGAAAAAAAAATTCTGACCTTTGGGGATTTTGGAATCAGAAATCGGACATTAACTGACGGTGTGTCCACCGGAGGTCCTTACACCTTCATCTAAATAAGTCTAGTAAATAGAATAACGTTAAATGATTTTAAGTATTAACTATGAAGTTACTAAATTAAATGCTGGGGGTGGGGGTCCTAAGTCTAAGCGCAAGCTTGTTGTAATTTTAACCTGAAAAAGAACTACAGGATTAAGTGTGTGTTTGAAATAAGTGTAGACAACTAATTTTTTTTATACCCATTTATTATATACGATCACCCTTAAAGTTATATTAAATGTAAATGTTTATAGTCGGTTTAATATTAATATTAATGTTAACCACTCCATATCATTTACATATCGAGTTCTGTCATAATCAATTAATTAGTTTCTGTGATAAGCTAGAACAAAGGCTGATTTCCTTGAAATTTTATCTGTATATATAATAATATAATACGAAATAGGATTTTTTTAGCAGTCGCAAAAAGCAATCACTTATAATACAATAGAATGAAATCAGAGTCGGCATTGATCGAACTTCAGGAAAGCCTCCCCCCCCCCCCCCCCCCATAAATACATTTCATTCCATTTTCAGTGTTCTCTATCAAGTATTCTCGTAGAACATCTGTTTGTAGTATTGAAAAACATCTCTTCTCAATTTCCAATTCTGCAGTACAACATAAAAAAAAGCGGCAAAATCGCTTCTATCTACCATCCACTGGAGCTAGTATTGATATTATATATATTTTTTTTTCTATGTGAAGTTCGTTTTGTGTTGAGTTTATCTTGAGAACTCGAGTAACTGAATAATTCTATTTGTGTAAATATAAAACATAATTTATCCGCAAATAAATGTCAGGTTCAGTGCGATTTCCGGATCCATATACGAGATAAAACATTTTAGATTCCCTTAAGAGTTTTCTGTTGAGGGGGCATAAATGTATTTAAATGAATTCTGCAAGGTAAATATTCTTACAACCCGGCAATATCGTTGTATTCGAAAAATAAATGTACTGAATTTCCCAACGGCAGTATCTTGCGCGTCGATGTATTTCTTAAAATCTTGTTTTTTTGTAAATAAATTCAAGTTTTAATTAAATTTGTGTTTACCATAGAAAATGTAATTAATTATTTGAAGCATATTCCGCATTAGTGTACCTTATGTTTATTTTTTGTGGCTTATATTGGAAAATGTTTTGAAAGCCCGTAGGTTTGATGCTATTCGTATTTTTGAATTACATAATTTTTAACTTAATTGAAAATGAAAGTTATAAAATAATTAGTTTTCGTACACCATGCTCTAATTACATATTCAACATTTCTCAGGAGTACTGCGTTTGTATTTGTTTTAGAAATTGAATATTTGGTTTATTATGGTTTCGTACTGTTTATTAAAAATAAAAAATTATAATTATCTTAATTTTGTAATGGAGAACTTCGATCACTTCTTTTAAGAAATTATTATCACAAACATGAAATATTTACAGATAAAAATATTAGTTTTGCATATAAATTTCAAAGGAATATTTACACTGCTTCTTCACGTTTTATGGCATATTATTCCAATTTGTTTTTTAAAAATCTCGAAATGGACAACGATATGATAACCATACCTTATATACAAGTTACTGATATACAAGTTATTGATATAACTGATTACTGATATCTGATTAATGATATTCATACTTTATACTGTTACTGATATACCTGATACACAAGTTACTGCAAACCGATACAATGATTAATGTCAAAATCGAATGTTCTTAAAGAAGAGATTTTAATGCTCAATTTTAATTTATTATAACTAATTATTATCAAAGATAAATCTTTCTCTTTTTCAAAATCATCATTATATTGTTATCTTAGGTTTTCTTATGATTAATATACTTAAATATTGCGTTGAAATGGTATGAGGATGGAAAAATATAAAAATGAATTTATTCCTATGTAGGTTATATTTTATGATGTCGTTGCAAATTCGCCTTTTACACCACAATTAATAATTAGCAAAGGAATCTTACTAAGAGAATTTAAGACAAACGATACAGTAGTTTTACAGAAAACAGCATACACTTTAAGAATAGGGTTCCTCTGTTTAAAAAAAAGCTTCCTTAGACAAATAACGAACAGTTATGTAGTTGCACAATAAAATTATTTGTATAATATTTGTTGTAATAGTTTTATATTACACAAAAAATTTCCATTTGCATAAAAACAGAGACAAAAACAGATCAACTCACACAGCCACAAATAGTCGAAATGGTTTAATTAACATTATTTAAAATAAAAATGATCAACTACTGTAACAAGTGGTTCACGTTACCTGTCAATAACAAATGTAACTATTCAGAGAATAACTATTTTTATTATATATATATATATATATATATATATATATATATATATATATTGTATATATTAATAACAACCAATCTCTCAATAATAAGCTTACATTGAATTCTACTAAGTAAATATAACCTTTAAAATAATGTGTGTATTTACTGATATTACTTCTTCGAAATATAAAATTTACAAACTTTTACATCACATTTTTTTCCATTCAACAAAACAGAAACTTTTCAATTAATACAAACTATTTCCTTTTCCGACAACTTGAATAAGACGCGCGTATCTTAGAAAACAATTTCCAAAGGAAACAATTCGAGTAGCGACTTTCTACAAGGAATACGTAATGAAGTCAAAAAATTCTTTCCTGGCTCTTCGCAGATTGGGCGGGAATCTGCATAAAACCCTTTGTTGAAAGCTCCTTTCAGGATTACAGAATAATGCATGTCCTCGTTGTCATCGAGTTCTATCAAGAACGGGACTTCTTCTGTTTTTGCTTTTAATCATTGCTTTCAGGGTGGTCGTTTTTCTATGGAAGGAGGAATGCATATAGAAAATATGTAGTGAAAAATATTGAGTACGTTTAAAAATGTATGTAAAGATTGCGATGTGATTCGTTGGATGTTGTTGAAATTTGTTTTTTTGCTAAGAGAAGAAATATAAAAAATATTTTAGATTTATTGAAACTTTACGTTTTGTTGTTTGAGAATGCTGTAATAGCATGGATATATTATTGTTTCACTGTTAATCAGACCTCTCCATATAAATTGGAAATATTTTCAATCAGTATACTTGTATAGGTAAACTTTTTAATATGTTACTCTAGCAGTGCAAGATATGTTAATAAAACTACAAATAAATTTAGGTCTTTACATTTAAAAGTCAGCAATTATAAAAAAATATAAAGACTTTAAATATAAGTAACAGTTTAATTAAAAACAGATTTGGCTAAATATGAATGAAATAAAAATAATTTGTAATAAAAAACGATTACTAATATGATTTTTTCAAACTTGCAAAAAGGTCCTTTCTATTATAAAGATGATTATTTTTAATTTCAGGACAAATACATATATGATTGTTTAAAAAAAAAGTTAAGATGTATATTTTAATAATAGTTTCAGTTTGAAAAGTAACAAACCTGTTAGAACATTTAAAAAGAGAAAAAAGTTATTAAAACGAAAAAAGAACAATTACAAGACCTACTTTACATATAACTTACAAAAATATTAATAATTTATATAATAAATAATTAATTATTAAACTAATAATTGATATAATAAGTAATAAAGCAGTTTATTTGATATTTCTTAAATGCACATTGCTTAATTATTGAAGTATATATGTAATTAATATAATTAATTTTGTATCTTTTTTATATCTATCGTTATTATACAGAACATGTATACTATTATATACTGACTAGCATGCGCGTACACTATGGCATGATAATTATAGCATGAACCATATTAGTGCATCGTTCATGACCAAAAAATCAAAAAAGTGTAACGGTATGATCATAAATGACAGCAAAATTACAGAGTTATATTAAAAAAAAAAACTTTTAAATAAATTATTATGAACGCTTTTAAAAAGAAGTAGATATTTATGTTATTAAAGTCCGATTCGTCACTGGTCCATGAAATGCTCTTTCATATGGCACATTATGTGTTAAGATCCGTTGCGCGTAAGGGGGGGGGGGGGGGTAAAAGGGATCAGAGAAATATTACATATGCTATTAATCCATTACAGACGTACAATCGGCAAATAATAAATATAGTAAGAAATAAATTATATTACTAGGCTATTTATTTGAAATTTTTTAATTTAAATATAGCAACGATAAATGTTTTAAATTAAAAATACATCGCAATGAATAACATTTTAAATACAAAGTTGGTAATGCATTTCTTTAAAAGTTAACTACTTTCCCCGCCGGCGACAATCGTTTAAGGTAAAATTTCATACAAAACAAATATTGAGGCTGACAATTTGTGGACAGTCGCCTTAAGAAGCTTACTACGCTTAAGGCAATTTAGGAAAACAAACTGATGTCATATTTTTGACAGGGTGTCCACTTCAGTAAGCTTCCATGAAAGAAATGACATTAATAATTCAGCAAATTTACTTTACTTTAGTTGATTTTTTAGAGACCAAGGTTTATTTTATATTTCAAAATGTATTATTTGAGTAATTTTTAATTTGTTTGGTGGTAAAATAGCAACTATGTGCATAGGTTTTTAAATTTATAATATTTACTTTACCATGCGTTTGACTTTTATATACACTTATGTTTAAGAAGAATTCCATTAGGTCCTTCGTTTAGATGTTTGATTTCCATTTTTATTTAACTGTTGTTGTAATCTAATGGTTTTATTTTTAATTCATATTGTCATAACATTGTGAAAAGAATAAAATTCTACATAATCAAATTATATGATAACTTGATGAAAATTCGTTGCATTGAACAAGCAATTATGTTTTTCACCAATTTAAAACAACTTCACGGTTTTCACCAATACTATTTCACAAAATAACTGTCAACAAATATTATATGCACTATGTTTCCACCATATATAGGCGTTCTGCAGCAACTTACATATATTATGGTGCAACCAAAAATCCTTGATCGGGAATAGCGCAGCTTTTACCAAAAAATATTGCAATCTCCTAAACTGCATCCGAAACCTTCGCTGAATTTACAAACCGGGGAATTCCCTCAATCCTTTTGCATTAGGCGCCCGATTGCCCAGTGGATAAAATCGTTCCGCTGATAATCAGATTATTGCTAGTTCGGGCCCGTGCGGTGGACTTGACAAAAAAAAGTAGTGATCTTCCAATCGGAGGATTGCAAGCTTCTCAACAAAAATACTAGAAAATCGCCCTAAAAATTCAACAAATTATAACAGCGTTTCACCATAATATGGGGTAGCGAAGTCTCAAATTTTGGCTCAACGTGTCACCATAAAATGGTGTAGCAAGAATACTAGATTTTGGTGCAACGTTTCAGCAATAAATCGTGTCCGTGGTAGCACCATAAAATGGTGTAGCAAGAATACCAAATTTTGGTACAAGGTTTCAGCACTAAATCGTATTCGTCATAGCACCATAAAATGATGTAGCAAGAATACCAAATTTTGGTGCAACGTTTCAGCACTAAATCGTATCCGTGGTAGCACCATAAAATGGTGTAGCAAGAATACCAAATTTTGGTGCAACGTGTCAATCGTATCCGTGGTAGCACCATAAAATGGTGAAACTAAGCACCAAATAATGGTTGCAGCTAAATGGGTCCCAAATTTTGGTGCAAGGGCGTACTAAATATTTAGCAGTGTATAAATCATCGTATAGAAATAAAAATATCATAAAACTTGAATTAACAAAAGTATTTCCCAAAATATAAATTGCGCAAATGAATTACGTTAAACGTCTGTTATGGCTTCACCCGCTTCAGTCCTTCCTGGTCATCCAAATGTCCACTATTGCAACGCCCTTTAGAAAGATAGTCGCCGTGTGTCCAACTAGGCGTCCTGCTAATACTTCCAAGGTCCTTTGACGAATGGCCGTCCAGAATCTCATTAGCCGGACCCCTGTCAAACTAAATGAAACCGGACCCTAAATGATCCCCCTCAGATTGAATCTAGTCTGGCATTTCCATCAGCGAGTGATAGATTACTATCTATAAATGGATATCGTACCCGCTCTTGTTATAGCTGGGAATAGTTTACTAGGTATATGTTTGTCTTGCCTTTTCAATTAATTAGTTAGTTTGTGTTACTAGTTAAAATGTTACTAGGTTACATTTTTGGGGTCGATAGTAAGTTGTGTTTTTATTTGTAAACATTGTAGAGTGCGTAATTTTTGAACTTTAAAATTGCACATTTCTCAACTTTAAAATTGCATATTTCTCAACCTTAAAATTGCATATGTCTAAACGTTAAAATTGCATATGTCTAACTTTAAAACTGCATATTTCTCATCTTTAATATTGCATATTTCTTAACTTTAAAATTGCATAATTCTAAACGTTAAAATTGCATATTTCTGAACTTCAAAATTCCATATTTCTGAACTTTAAAATTGCATATTTCTGAACTTTTAAATTACATATATCTCAACTTAAAAATTTGAATATTTATCGACTTTAAAATTACATAATTCTAAACGTTAAAATTGCATATTTCTGAACTTCAAAATTCCATATTTTTGAACTTTAAAAATGCATATTTCGGAACTTTTAAATTACATATATCTCAACTTAAAAATTTAAATATTTCTCAACTTTAAAATTGTATATTTCTAAACTTTAAAACTGCATATTTCTCAACGTTAAATTTGCATATTTATGAACTTCAAAATTCTATATTTCTGGACTTTAAAATTGCATATTTCTAAACTTTAAAATTGCATATTTATGAACTTTAAAATAACATATTTAAAATAATTAATAATTTAAAATAATTAATAATTTAAAATTTGAAATATATTTTAAACTATTTAAATGTTACTTGAATTGCATTTTTATTAACTGTAAAATCGCGTATTTATTAACTTTAAAATGACACATTTAAATATATTAATAATCTAAAATTTGAAATATATTTTAAACCATTTAAAAGGCTTTTGGAAAATAATCTATATTTTGAAAAAAATAAAAACTAATAAAGATAAATAAAATCAATTAATGAAATTAAATACTTATTCTGCCATAATCCAAAATAAATATTCATATGTGACTAAGAAACAATGTTGCAAATGGTAATTCCAACTATTAACTAATAAATAGCCAACCAGAGAGCACGAAAGAAAAATTACACTTATTCCTGAATCATTACATTGCTTTATAAAGTAATCTAATTCTTATACTTTGAATAATGTTATCACTAAAGCGCCCTTAAGCAAATATCTAATCTACTTCGGAATCAAATTATTTCTTCATCATCAAGCTAAAGTAGTTCATACTAAAACTGGCTTCGGCGGTAAATTGTTCATTCAAAATACTCAATAATACTTATTTTATAAAGCAGAATAAGTTAAATAAATTTACGTTATTAGTTTTGTGTAATATAAATGAGAAACTGAGTTACATCACTAAATGATAAAAAAGGAAATTCTTTTGAATATTTCATTACAGTTAAACATCAAGGACTAATAGGACTAAAGGTTGTTCGTTTGAATGAAAGTCTGCTTTGTAACAAATAATTCTTATAAGGGTGTAATGCCAATAGGGTGTGCATCACTGAAATTACAGTAGTTGGCTATAAAAAGTGTTTATTATATATCTAATAAAAACAGTCTTCAACATCAGAAGTTGAATTGCAAAAATTAAAAAAAAAACATGTATAACATCAGAGGTTGTATTGTAAAAAAATATGTGTACTAGCTATGTACTGCATTAATTTCTAGAACAAGAAGGTCCTAGTTCCAAATGATTGCTTACAATTATTGGTTTGAAAATAATAATTAATTTATAATTTAAAATAATAAATAATTTATTTTCTGCTGTGTTGGTTTCCTGCCTATTTCTTTAATTAATAACTGATGGAGATACTGTAAGTATTCATAATAGGAAAACACATTTTCATTTGTCGGTTATAATATATTGAATATTAAAATTTAAATGGTCTTCAACCTCTAGAATTAAAAAATTTTTTGTTAAAAAACTTTTCATTCTAATAGTATCCGTTATAATGAGGTTCTACTGTATGCAGTTAAAGTTAGTTAACTTTTTAAATCAAGAAAATACGTTTGCAGCGACATGCAGTTCACTCAAATTTCTTTCACTATCAAGCTATTCCCAGAAAGAGTTTCCACTTCAGTGTTTACATCAAGAGCCAATCACATTTATCCAGTCATGAGGCCCAAGCAAGGGGCGGCCTATTCATGTAAACACTGACTCAAAGGAACTCATTCCCAGATAGACAGCTTTAGTTACCACAAGCGCATATCGCCTGCTCCTCGTGTAATCGCAATATCATTAATTTATCCTTTAAATGTAAACTCTTAACTTTTATAATTGCATCATTAAATACCATTTGTTTTCTATTTATTATGGCATTCATCAAATTATTTATTATCATTTAATTAAATCTTCCGAATCTTAACCGTAGTCTACAATAGCGTGGCCGTATGAAACCAAATTAACACGGTTGCAGCGCGTTTATTAATAACTTAGCTAACTTTTTTTATATGGGATAAGTATTTTCAAATCAAAATCTATCACTGTTTGCGTGGGTTTTACAAAATTAGCTTAATGTGTTCTACGTTTGATAAGTTTAGTTGGTCCGTGTCTATTTTTAAGTGTCAAATAACCAAGGTAACGACAGTTAAATGCTATGAGAATACTACTTTGCAATGCGGAGATATTTTTAAATTTAATTGGTAGCACATAAATCTTTCTGCTTAACTAACCAATGAAATAAAGATCGAGAGTTGAACCCATTGACCTGGAATGCCGAGTACCACTCCTAAAGGTTTTTGTATGGCAGTTGACTATTTGAACCGCTTTAAAATGTTTATTTTCGTTTTTTGTGACTCATTTCATTTTAGCTGACGCTTTTCAAATTCAGAAATTAAACGGTCCTTTTTGAAAGCCCGCTTGACGAATTAATTTCCCTGTCAAAAAGTTTAAACAAAAGTCATTTATCTATTTTCTTATTCTTATATAAATAGTAGCTAAACTAATCATTAACTTTTCTGAGATCATTATTATTCGGCTTTTCTTTAAATATAATTAAATACTAATTTCATAAATAATACAGAATTAACAATAAATATTTCATTTATTGATTTAAAAAACCTAGTGTGAAATAGGTGTGAAATTATTTTTTCTGAACTGAAGTTAACATTTTTTTAAATGGCTAACAAGTTTAGATAATATTTCCAGTAATTGTCCTTAACACATTTCAAAATGAATAATTATTTTGAACCATGTAGCTCTTAATGTATACCTCCAAACAATAGACTTTTAAAATATATTAAAACGAAATATTTCCTACTAATATTAACGTTGGGTAAATTACTGAAGTAACTACAAATCCGTGTTACACTCAGAGAAATATATTAATATATTTACATACAAGAAAAATCGATAACTTATAAATAAATTCCTATACTCATCCATCTCAATTTAAAATTTCTCATTATTGATACAAATGATATATATATTCATCCCTTAAAAATGTAATACTCGGATTAAGCAAAAGTAGTCATGTTATTGCTAATAATTTTCATATTGATTTTCCACTTTGTGTCAGATATCTTCTGAATAATTAATGTAATTAAGATAATTATCTCTTAACCACATTATTCATGATCCAGATTCATTAAGTGATGCCATTAAATATCACTTTATTACCCCATTGCGTGCACTTTTGACACTTCAGATCTTCAATACTTTATCTAGAGCTTTGATGTTTTTTTCCCAAGGTGTGAACTTATTTTATCACCTTGAAAAGATGTATGTATTATTCAAAAACCCATAAACAGATGGTGTTAAATTTCCCAAGAGTTAATAAATGTCAAGATCAGTGAAAATACACACAATTATATGATTAGATTAGATGCAAAAGCAGACAAATCCAAATATTCGAAAACAGAGATTTCGCTATGGTTAGCTAATGTATAACCATTTAGTTTTCAATTTATACCTTACGTAAAAGAATTATATAATTCTCAAAAATAGTAAGAAGTGGATATAGCTACTTTTGCATCTGAACTACTCATATATTATTAAAATACAAATACAACGTTAAAATACGCAATAAAAATCCATCAAATCTGGACATGTTTCGGGAGATACATCTCCCTTCATCAGCAGAAAGACGCTGCTGATGAAGGGAGATGTTTTTCCTGAAACATGTCCAGATTTGATTGATTTTTATTGCGTATTTTAACGTTGTATTTGTATTTTAATATTCTTAACGCAATGTTCTATAAGAAGAGTTTTTACCTTACTCATATATTAATTGTAAGATAATACTTCGCAAAAAAATTCCGCAAGGAATATTTAAAAAAATTTATATGTTTATTTTAATTAAATTAAAAGAAGCTTTTATTATTTTCAAAACAACGTTTTTTTCCCACGAGAAATGAACATTATCTGCCATCTATATTTATTTGCAAATTGTATTTTTTACACACTGTTAAAAATAGGTATTAAAAAATAAGTCAAATATATTAATTTTTGAGTACATTTGCTGCTGATCAAGGCTTCGAATACATAAGTTTCAATTTTGAAAAAGACATGTACTCAAAAATCAGTACCATGGGTAAAAATGAATAAAAAGAGCAGATGCTAGCCTACATAGGCTGCCTTCATAAATCACTTTCACTAAATATCGACAATTACAAACAAGATTTACCGGGAATCGAACACAGATCTACAGGCACCGCTGCCCACATCCTTATCCGTTAAGCTACCAGGGTGACGTGAAGAAGTTATAAACAAAAGTAATGTTAAAAAGGTGTGCCAAAAGAATGGGAAGTAAGATAATTGAATTGAAATAACTCGGTTTCCATTTAAGCAATCGACATCAAATGATGTGAAAATCCATCTTCTGAACACTTATTTTAGGTTTGTCAGGTCGATTTGTTGAGATGGCTTGAACAGAGGCAGATATTAGCAAATTACATGACATTGTTCATTTTTGCGAAAGTACGATTACTTAAATTTGCGTATTTCATCGCTCATTTTCGATGCAATTGTACTCAATGAAAAACGAGTATGTTCAAGTACTCATTTTTAAGCACCTTTATTTTCATTGCTTAGTTAATATTTATATTAATTACAAAGAGTAGAATTTTATTAAATATAAAGTCATCGCTCATATGTGATACAAATGCAATTGCACTCAAAGAAAAACGAGTACGTTCATGTACTCATTTTTAAGCACCCTTTTTTTACATTGCATAAAGTAAATGGTTCATTGATTATTTCTGTTTAAACAGCGAAAAAATATAATCATTAGTATTTTATTGGAAAGTTAGCAGTTAAGCCTCAATTTATCTCGGCATTAAACCCGAAACTGTTAAAAATATAAACTAAAAGTATATGAATTTTTAGTACGTCATGGCTCAATGCGATGCGAATGCAATTATACTGAAAGAAAAACAAGTACGTTGGTGTACTCATTTTTAAGCACTTTTTTTTACAGTGCATAAAGTAAATGGTTCATTGATTATTTGCGTCTAAACGACGAGAAAATATAATTATTAGTATTTTATTGGAAATATAGCAGTTAAATCTCAATGTCTCTTCTCGGGATTAAACCCGAAACTGTTAAAAATATATGAATTTTTAGTACGTCATCCCTCATATGCGATGCAAACGCAAATGTACTAAAAAAAACGAGTACGTTCACGTACTTTTTTTAAGTACTTTTATTTACAGTGCATAAAGTAAATGGTTCATTGATTATTTCTGTTTAAACGGCGAAAAAATATAATCATTAGTATATTATGAGAAAGTTAACAGTCAAACCTCAATGTCTCTCGGGATTAAACTCGAAACTGTTAAAAATATAACCTAGAAGTATATGAATTTTTAAAATATATCAAAACCATTTTCAAAGTATTTTTATGGTATCTGTTAGATTACAGTATATCAGAGATTTATATGAAACCCATTCGATTTACTTCCCATCTAGTTTACTGTAAAGTATACCCTTATGAAATATGAATATTCGCTTTAGGGAATATAACTTTAAGGAATCAGATCAACTTTTATGCATGGATTGTTGAAAGAAGCATACTTCATATTCCATATGCTGTACGAATGGCTTATTTTTGTTTTGAATATTTCTTATGGAGAGAGTTTATGGGATTTTATAAATCTCTAATGCTTGGATCTGCATGTGGTCGATGATTTTATTTATAGTCGGTATTAAACTACATCTTCGGTAACGGCAAAGGTTGGAAAGTTAATAAAATATTCCTGTCTTGAGTTAGGTTCTACAATATCAGATAAAACTTAACGTTTATTATTTAACCTCTAAATATTTGCTTTAGTTTTTATTAAAAACATTTTTGAGTTAAGTGAACTTTATCTATTATTTTAAAAATAGGTACTCAAAAATAAGTAATATATATTATTTTTTGATGACATTCGATGCTTATCATTGCAACCAATACATGTTTCATTTTTTAAATGGACATGTACTCAAAAATGAGTACAATGTGTAAAAATGTATAAATAAAAAGAGCAGTGGCTTTCCTTCATAGGTGGTCTTCATAAATCACTTTCAACTAATATAGACAATTACAAGAAAAACTTACCGGGACCGAACCCACATCCTCAGACACCGCAGTCCAGTGCCTAATCCATTGTACTACCAGGGCCGCGTGAAGAAGTTATAAATAGAATAAATTTTTAAAAGGTGTGCCAAAAGAATGGGAAGTAAGATAATGAATTGTAATTACTCAGTTTCTATTTAAATAATCTACATCAAATAATCAACTATCTTCTGAACACCTGTTTTAAGTTTTTCAAGTCGCTTTGTTAAGATGGTTTGAACAGAAGCTGAAATTAGAAATATTACATAAATCACACTGTTCATCTTTAAAAAGTGATGTTGCTTAAATTTGTGTATTTTATCGCACATTTTCGATGCAATTGTACTCAATAAAAAACAAGTATGTTCAAGTACTCATTTGTAAATACCTTTATTTTCATTGCATAGTTAATATTTACGACTTTGATGGTATTTTTAATATACGTTAAAAACTATTTAAATGTTTTTCCTTATTTGATTTTAATATTAACAGTGTACATGGAACATTCCAGCATAACGTATGTGACCCGTTTACAAACAAATAGATCACACACGTCACTTAAAATTAAAAAATGTTATCTCTGTATTCATGAAATGTAAAAAAATTCAAATGTGGTTAATAATATCTCAACACATCAATTACCGATATCAATTTTCACTTTACAAAATAACAGTTGTTTTAAAGTCAAAATAATTACAAATGTGATGTTGTCTGGATGTCACACACGTCACGTTTGAACTCCCCATACGTTTCACATTAATGTGCAAATTCGAAAAATCAATCATATATTTATTTATGTAGAAAAGATCCCTTTTCGCCACTTAGAGCAGGGTTCAAAATTAGCGGCTGCATAGTGCACCTTATTTTTCTGCAGTGCATATAAATTTGTTTATTTGGGTGCACGCAGTTCACCTAATTTTTTTGTAAAAATTCCGGCTTTATTTGCCAATTTTATTCCAAAATACTTAAATATTTAAAGTTCAGGTTTCCCATGGTTTGTTATGGATAACAAACTCGAAATTCGCTTTCAAATTATTTGACCAATAACAACCCAAGAATCCAATTTACACCTTGCGCATGCTCTAGATAAAATTATCACAATCAGGTTTTACCAATAATTACTTCTTGGCACGGCAAATCTGCTAACTACCACGTATTGTCTGCAATTTCTGTAGAATGCGATAATATAAAAAAAAATTCATCAAAATTTGGGAGCGTCAGAATATCCATTAAAAGTTAGAATGAAAGAATGAACCTTAAAAATTAGAACATAGATTTGAGTTAAACCGCGCCGATCTCGTTTCGCAATCTTAGTTCTGCTCCATGAATTTTGTGCTCCCAAATAATATTCAGAGCGCCTAAGTTGACCATTTGGATGCACTGGTGCACCTACTTTTAAGCGTTAATTTCGATCCCTGCTTTAGACGTAACAAATCTTAACACATCAGATATCAAAAGAAAGAGAATTTCATGGACTAGTGACGAATCGTATATTCATCTTATAAATATAAACGATTTTTAAAATATTGGGTATCAAATAATGTGTGCAGATTTTTTAAAGCAATTTCCTGAATATCATAATGCATTATAAATAAATCCGGATCTTTAATTTAGCAGCTTAATACTCTGCAAAGAAAATTAAGTCGCATATTTTATTCAAAACGACAAACAAAATGTAAACCATAAACTGAAATAAAAATTAAATTACATTAAACCATAGCTTAAAAGCAAAACATTATTCCAAATAATCCGTCTCTAACGTCTTTTAGGAAATAACAAAATCGTTTGCAAAAACATTCTTTTCTGTGGCATTTTAAATAATTACGGTTACTATTTTGCAATGCAAATATTTAATATTTTAAAAGACTTTCTATTTTTCTATTTCAAGAAGTAAAGAGGCAGATCCCTTTAGCTTTATTATTCTAGTAAATTTTATAGAAATATTTCAATGTCATGTTCAGCATATTCATGTTGACAAAGTACAGTGTATAACATTTTTGAGCAATCTTAAGGGAATTCTCGTTAATTTATAAGTCTGTCATGGGAGATGCTTTATCTTATTCAAAGTACTCGTAACCATGGAAACGCATTATTAGTAGACTGATTTTAACTGCTTTAAAATGGCTCGCATTGTTAAAATAGAAATGAATACTTACAAAAAGTTCTGCAGCAATTTATTGTAAGTTTCTTTTAGTATATTAATGACACTAAAACTTTCAGTCTTTTAAAGAAATCTCTTGATGTTACTTTTTGTCTAATTTTAAAAAATGAAGAAAAATATTAAAATTTGAAATGTTAACTGATTACTTTGTATTTTATACCAGAAGTTAAAAATTCTTTAAAATAATAAAGTATTTATTTAATAAGAATATGTAAGTTTTAAGTAAAATATTATTTCTGCTTTTAAATAAATATTTTTTTACGTAATAGTTGAACAGAATGATATGCATTTCCCAAAGGTCAACTTTCATATGCATTTTATATACCATTTACTTTATCGCAATATAATAATCGTTTAGTTTTTACATTATTTATGAAATGCACTAATACAACAAAATTAATTTAATATTAAATTGTTATAATTTTTCTTCACAGATATTTTGAAAAAAATCTGTAATTTAAATGCAAATTTAGACTTAAACACAATTTTGTGTAATATAAAAATCATGAAAATGATATATACATTTTGTTATAATACAAGAATGAACAATGCTGCTTTCTTTTTTAAAATATAATGCATGATATTTAAGAGTTGGATCAAATTTATAAATATGTAAAAATTATTTAGTAAATTCCCATACTACTATTGTTTGCTTATTTCCTTTCTTTTAGTGAGGTTTTTATTACCTACGATAAATTATTTCTATTATCTTTTGAAATGATGTTTCAAGTAGGCTTGCTCAAAAGTCAATTTTTTAAAGTTAGCCATTCTGTAATTTTTATTTAGGTGTCAAAAATATATTAATGTTATAATTTAAATTAAACACCCTTTAAGAAAGACCCGAGCCTCAAATTCAGAAAAAAAAATTAAAAATTCTTCTTAAAACAATGCTATACATACGTAAGAAGTTGTGTACAGAATTTCAAAACAATAAAAGAAACACAACGAATGTTTTTTTAGATGTTTATATACCATTTATTATCTTTCTACACACTGTTCGTCTGCAACAATCGTCATTTATTCAAAATATTTTTTTTACATTTTGGTCACATTTAAAATGATAAGTCTTTGTACCTACTTAACTTAAAACTAAACTGTTAATAGTTTTTGAAGCTTTAATATTGGTTTTATAAACGTATGCATAGCTTTTTTAAATTAAGTTATAAATTATTTTTTTACAAATTATAAAACATTAAAATTTTAATATTTTTTAGGTTTTAAACTTAAAATAAGTTATTAAAAACTATTAAAACCCAAATCTGCAAAAGCCTATTCACACGTCTATAGTACATACTTTGACGTTATTTAATCAATTAAATTTTTTTAAAAACATTAAAAATTGAAGGAGGAGCAGTGTTTTTAAAAAAAAACTATTTAAGCTTAAGAAACATAAAAATACCAAATCTGCAAAAGTCTATTTACACGTCTATAGTACATACTTTGACGTTATTTAATCAATTAAATTTTTTTAAAAACATTAAAAATTGAAGGAGGAGCTGTGTTTTTAAAAAAAAGTATATTTAAGCCCAAAAAACGCTAAACATACCAAAAATAAATTTTTAAATATATTTTTGTTTTTGATTATTGGTCAAAAAAAAATGTTCAAATATTATAAAAAAATGCCATTTATGAATTCATTAATAAACAAATTAGGATTTGTGGTCTGGTCTCCCTTAAATATTAAATATCTTCCATTAAATAGTAGAATTGACCTCAAAACAACTACATCATTCCAATGACAATTTCCTGGAAACCTCCGCAAACATAAGAAAAACATTGACAAATAAAACATAATATTTTTTTACATCATGTAAATGCAAAAAAGACATCCACCTTTCACCAGGATTCAAGTATTTGCACAATAAACGAAATTCGAAAGTGAAGAATAACTTCCCTATTTTCATTTTTCTTCCATCACAGGCAATGGCTCTCAGTTGGCGGATATTCCGATTTTCTTGGCGTCTTTTTTTTATCCGTGGCGTTTTTTTCTGCCATTTCCTACGTGATGTGATTCCTGCAACCATGGATAAAAACGTCTCGGTGGAATTCTGGAATTTCCTGCCATTGACAAAGGATGTTTTTTTTTCTAACCAGTGTGAAAACATTTTCAAAGTGGTCGCCGGTTTTCAAAAAAAAAAGAAATTTCCAATCTTTTGAAAACGAAAATATTTCGTGGATTGGTGCGGGGGTTTTACAGTGGTGAAAGAAAGGATGAAAAGTCAAATAAAACATATTTTTTTAATTTATTAGTAATGGATCTATTTGATTTATTAGAAAATCTTCAGTTCGGAAATTTTAAATTCCATTCGACATACAAACACAATCCTTAGTTTGGTTTTATGTTTAAATAACGTCGCACTAGAGCTGCACAGTGGGCTATTGGCGACAGTTCGGGGCTTATCTCGAAGGAAAGACCCGATAACGATGCCTCGTATTTTTGAGCCATGGTCAGATGATCAGATGACGAGGACTATTTTGATAATCTTTTTACGTTGGTAAATTACAAAATTGCAAAATTCATGTTACTTCACTTATATGAAACGCTACAGGAATGTTATATATTCATAAAAAATACTCTTAAAAACACTAAACAATTTAAAGCTATTTTGATATTCTTTTAAGTTGTTAAATTGCAAAATTCATGTTACTTCACTTATATAAAGCGCTACAAGAATGTTATATATTAATAAAAAAATAATCTCAAAAACACTAAACAATTTATGGCTATTTTGATATTCTTTTTACATTGGTAAACTGCAAAATTCATGCTATTTCACTTATATGAAATGTTAAAAGAATATTATATATTCATAAAAAATATTCTTAAATTCTCAGAACGATTTAAAGATATTTTGATATTTTTTTTACGTTGGTAAATTGCAAAATTCATGTTACTTCATTTATATAAAACGCTACAGGAATATTATATATTCATAAAATATATTCTTAAAAACACTGAACAATTTATAGCTATTTTGATATTCTTTTACGTTGGTAAATTACAAAATAGCAAAATTCACGTTACTTCACTTATATAAAACGCGTCAGGAATGTTATATATTCATAAAAAATATTTTTAAAAACACTGAATAATTTAAAGCTATTTTGATATTCTTTTATCGTTGCTTTCAAATTTCAACAAATAAATCACAAGGACTTTGCAATGCAAACTAATTTATCACATTGCAAACAATAATGGCGCGGTGAAAAATTAATGTTCGCAGATAAGGCGTTACACATTCCACTATGTACGTTACGAATCAAGTAATTAGTTATTCGATAATCTACAATCATTAATAAAATATTCAAGTATCCTAATGAGAAAACTTGAGCAGTGGAAGGAATGGGATGGAGTAAATTAATGATGTTTAAAAAGGAATATCTTTATCAAACAACTGTGGTTGGTTTTTTTATGCAATATCAATTTGCACTGTCGGATTACATTTTGGGAGATGTGTTTTTGCCTATAAAAATTATATCATAATTATTCAAAATAGAAATTAATTATTTTGTGATGCTTGTAATATTTCCCTTTCAAAATCGTCAATAAATGTATTATGGAATTTTAAATTTTTGTTAATCAATTGGGTGTTTTTGTAAGTCTGAGTAATTTATTGTTAGTATTTTAGCGATACATACTTAGAACATATTCCATATTGATTTAGATATTTAGAAAGATATTATTGTATTAATTTAAAATCACTGTTTACATTTTTTTAACATACTAGGGGGCTCCGCCCCCTGCTTCCGCTAACTCTTCGCCAACCCCTGGAGGATTGCTACGCAATCCTCTTTAGTTTGCTTCGCAAACAATACCGGCTTCATACACTGTAGACAATGACAATGTGTCCTAACAACAATACTTTTTTTAGTTATATAAATTATTACTGGCAGTGCCGTCCCACAAATTTATTTTTGGGATGTTGAGACAAGAAATTTCCCAACTTAACGATCCGAAATTCCGAAAGTGAACGATTCAAAATTCCCAACTTAAGGACGTCAGGTACCAACTCTAGTGTTGTCCTCGTTATCTGACCATTGTTAAAAATAAGAAGCATCGTTCCCGGGTTTATTCTTCAAGAAAGGCCTCGAACCAAAGCGTCCTTGATGTAGTAAGTAAATACGCACCAATAACCAATCAAGGACGCTTTGTTCGAACCAACGCCAGTAGTTCAATGTGCAGCTCTAGTGTGACGTTAATTAACCAGACCACACTTAACGATTCGAAATTCAAAACGCAACAGTGCTAAAAAATTCCCAGTTCCAACTTATAGACATTTGTCAGCTTTTTTATAGGTAATATTAAACAGTTATCTCGAAAATATTGATTTACTGCACGCATGTTCCAATGCAGTGTTATGTTTTGAGGTCTAATTTAAGTTTCATCTTAATACAAGCTGGGCAATTTCTAGTCTTCCATCGCTTTCATTTGCTAATTACATAAATTTTCCCAACTCAGGGATTTTTAAAACTCGAAATCCCCAACTTTTAAGGTTTCAAGTTTACAGCCCCCCCCCCCCCCCCCCCCCCCCCACGTTGCCGCCGTTGTGGTGGGCCTGATAACTGGAAAAGCTCAATTGTAGAACTGCTTCAACGCAATTGTTTCTACTCATTGAAAAGCGAAACATGTGTAAACAAACAGCAGCATAAACGCGCCAATCTTAAATAAGTCTAATTCGCCAACTTTTATTTATATAAAGTAAGATTATTGAGAATTGGCGTTAATAATAATTTCCCGTTAAAATATATATTAAGCTACAGGATTTAGATTTACATACATGTTGGCATTTTGCAAACGTTGGCATTTTGCAAACGTTGGCATTTTGCAAACGTTGGCATTTTGCAAACGTTGGCATTTTGCAAACGTTGGCATTTTGCAAACGTTGGCATTTTGCAAACGTTGGCATTTTGCAAACGTTGGCATTTTGCAAACGTTGGCATTTTGCAAACGTTGGCATTTTGCTCCGAAATATCTTTTAATAATAATTATAGTACTTCACATAAATAGTTACATCTAATTTATTTTTTAAGATAGAATTTCAGTATTGATACCATTAAAGAAAGGAAGATTTTACGACTATAACTATATTTTTTAACGGGAAAAAAGTATATTTTTGAACTACTTAGAGCAGTTTTAATTTATACCTTAAAATTTTACGCGTAAAATTGACGATTATTTCAGACATTTCGTCAATTATTTAAAAATTTATAACTACAAAACTAAATCGAAATTTCACAAATACTCTGGATCATTTGTAGCCAATAGCTTAATCTATACCCCTAATTTTTTATTTATTTTTTTGTTGAAAATTGGAAGACAAATATACAAAAATTTATGAATTATTTCCAAAATGTTCTAAAGTCATGAATTTAACATAAAATAACGTTTAATATACTGATCATATTGAAAAACAAAAATATTCATCTTATTACCCAAACATTTCTTAATAAACTGGCATAATTTCATAATTTTAGGACATTTACTTTTTGAGATGCAAGCGGAACAATGAGACAAAAAGTCGCAAAATTAAAATTTTCTCGAAATATCCGACATTTTTTTTTTCACTATTTTTTATACCTATCTTAATTGACCACATCTAATTTAATTGTAAAGATAGAACTATAATCTTTATAACATCGGAAAGATGAAGTTTTAACGAACATTAATATATTTTTTTTAATAAGAAAATATGTAATTTTAAATGACTTATAGCAATTTAGAAATCCCGTTTCAAAAATGAGGGTGAAAAAACTTCAAAAAGTGGAGCGTGTTTAAATGTTTAAAAACTTTATAAATACAAAACTAATTCGAATTTTAAGAAATGCTTACTTGGATTTCCAGTTCAAACCTATTTGTGTACTCCCTAAAAAAATTGGATCTCTCCACTTAATAGTGTTTCAGAAACTCGACATACAAAATTACTTGTAAGCGAAATTTTATCAACGACGACTTTAATATTAAATAACTTATAAACTAATAACAGTATTGAAACAAAATTATATTCTTCTTATTTATCAAACATTTCTTAACAAATTCACTTAATTTCGTAATTTTAGGACTTTAACATTTTGAGATACGATCTGAATAACATTGAAAGTACTGAAAATTCCCCCTAGGGCCGACTTTTTCCCCCTAGGGCTTACTTTTTTTTTAAATAGAGAGATTCTATTATTTACTATTTAGTTTTATAATTAAATGCGTTACTTATATACTTCAGTGTATACAGCTATTTATACAAGCACATTTTTAAACATTATTACAAGGGATTTATAACAAAACGAATAAAATGTTATTAAAGCGTTTATTATAATTAATATTAACAAATATATCTTAATTTTTAATTATCAGCATATGTATACTTTTGATATGATTGAACTTTATTAATATTTATTTTATAAAAATTTATATCAAAGTTTTTTTTAAAGCAAAATTATATTTAAATCTTTAATACTATAATAATAACATTTGCTTAGAATTTTTTTTTATTTAACATATATTTTTAATTTCCACAAAATATTTTTTTTAGTAATCACTGATTTGATAACTTTTTATTGGCATGACATATTAGGCACAAAAGTTAAAAATTCATTTTAATTTTAAATTAAAAAAATTACTTTTACAATTTTTCCTATTTCTAATAATACACGCCTTATGTACTTTTAAAAATATCAGAGTATTATTTTTAGCTTATTATTATTATTAAACAAATATTAATTTAAATATTGCAGAAATGTATAACACAAATCTAATTTATTGCTCTAAATTAACATTTGTCATGTACCTAAACAGTTTAAGGACAAATAGACATATGCCCCGTAAACAATATAGTTCCGATTTAACTCTACTCCTCAGTTTGAAGTTTTCTAAGTTTTTTTTTATTTTCAATGTCTTATATATATCTTGTGTCTATAAAAAAATATTATCGTAGTTTATTTTGGCAATTTCAATACAAAAACTCAAAGAAATCGCGGATTACTATTGTTTACAGACCGTGATACAGAACGAGATTAGGGTTTGTTATTTCGAGTTTTTCACATACCCGCGAGATCAGATGAGACTTATTACGAAAGGAAAGGGGATGTCGTGACTTTAGTCTGCGAGAAAGGCAAAGAATATCGCAGGGAAACCACCTACGTCATTAGTTTTAAAAGAATTTCAAGAAAAGTTTGTAAACTATTTTCACCATAAGATACAAAAGGAAACTATTTTTAATGGAATAGTTTTAAGAAATTGTTTTATATTAAAAATAAAAACATGATATAGAATTATTTTCAAAATATTTTTAAACTTACACAAGTAAAATAAATAATTAAAAACTATAACATGTGTAGTATGCATACTTTGGCTACACTCGGTATCGAACCGATACTCTGCCAGTCAGACCAAAGTGATCACTATCGCCTAAGCGGGGGTATCGGGTAGATGAAGTGAACCCCACAGTAACCCCCTCTTAGTGAGTCAGACGGAGGAACGAATGATTGAGATGCCCGTGAAGTGTTATCACGTGGGCAGTAGTTGATGCCATGAAGTGTTATCACTTGGCAGTAGTTGATGCCGTGAAATGTTATCACGTGGGAGTGACGACGATGTACCATATATTGGTGCAGACGTTATGTACCATATTTTAAATAGAGGTCTAAAGCAAATTACACCATATTATAATGGAATCTAGGTTGAGCAAAAAATCCGTTAGATTATAAACGAAAATCTGAAACAACTGGTTCAACCTCTGCGTCCGAAAGTTTCGCTTTCGCTACATCAACAAGCAGAAGAATCCTCTCCGAGAAAGACAACGACGAACAAGAGCCTCCATGGATCAGTGGATAGAGGCGCTCAGTTACGAATCAGAGGATTCTTAGTTCAAGCCAGATCGGTGGAATTTACAAAAAAAAAAGTAAAAAAGCTCTGATCTTGCGATTGGAGGGTTGCCAACTTTTTTACAAAAATATAACTACTAAAATACTAAGAAAACTCCAATTTTTAGTTTTATGCAACGTTATGAGTTTTGGTGCAACGTTTCACCCCTAAATGGTATCCGTGGTAGCACCGTAAAATGGTGAAACTAATCACCAAACGTTGGTTGCAGCTAAATGGGTAGCAAATTTTGGTGCAAGATCGTAATAATTTTTAATAGTGTGTTTGCCAGGTGTGAAAACTTTGCAATATGTATTATTTTTTAACCATCACCCACATTTGAAATATATTATTTCAAAATGAGATAAATATCTTTTCAAATTTCTGCTTCATTTCTGTATTTACGTCTTTTGATGAAATACCCATCTTTGTAGGTATTATCATTGCTTTTATATTGTAAATAGACATGAATAATAGTATTATAAATTATTAGACAAAGAAATACAATTGATTACTTCAAGTAAAAATTAAATTCTACTCGATTACATTTCATATAAGTATAACTAAAAATATCTTAACAATTACGAATATATATTTTGTAAATATTGTATACTCTGGCTTACAACATGCGCTTACATATCAATTAGACAGTTGGGTATATTACGATGATTATTAGACTAAGAAATTAGTTTTTAAACTGCGTTTATGATTTGATTCAGAATTCCCATTAACTTTGCCATTAACAACACAAAAATACAAATATAAACAATTAGTTTTATGAGACACGTTACATTTAAATAACAACTTTCAGTAATCAGTCATGCATATTTTATGGTATTTTGTTAATTAAAATATTTTCCTGTTTCAATAGTTATCACGATCTTATTTGAATTAATAAAGAAACAAAAAAAATTCGCAATTGAATTTAGCGTTTAAAAATTTATATAAATATAAATATTTCTTTCAGTTTATTTCCCTCTGGCAGATAATTAATTATGTATATATGCAATGATAATCAGCTTTAACAATAGTGCAAGAATAAAAGCAATTATTTTGGACGTTCAACAAACTTAACTTATAGTAAATTAACTACTTATAATTTTAATTACTGTAAAAGAAAATAATAGCTAATTTAAATTATATTTTTATTTTACTTTGACTTTAATAATTTAGTATAATTAATTTATTTCTAAAACAATATATATATTTTTAATTACTTTTAGATTTTTACAGAGTTCTTATATTATTAATTAAAATTAATTTTATTTATCGTAAGTATTGACTTAATTTGTTTGTCGAATGATGTAATTTAAAATTCAAATTCGTTGTTTTTGTGGATTGTCTCAACATGAAAACATTATAAATAAATAATTTAATTGTATTCTAATTCCTTTAAAAAATATATTAAGTATAAGAAAGTTAATTTTGGAAGATAAAAAAATATATATTGTACAACTCGAAATATAATTTACGGGATTAGGTTTGGAAAATTGCAGCATGTTATTTTAATTTTCGTTATTTAATAAAGAAATTTCTAATGCAATGGAATTAGTTTTGTTGGTTACTTCGAAATAAAATTATTATTTATAACAAACTTATTTGAGATGTCATTCAATTAAAATCCTTCAGTCGGAATTTTGAAGTATTTGCGCTAAAAAAATTCCATTAAAATCTGATGATTTCTCTAGTAAAGATCCCTTTTACGCCCCTTAGACGCAACGGATCTTAACACATTAAGTATCAAAAGAAAGAGAATTTCATGGTCCAGTGACGAATCGTACTTTCATCTCATAAATATCAACGGTTTTATGAGATGAAACACTCCGTCACACACATTGATTACCACACTGTTAAAAATGGGTACTCAAAAATAAGTAAAATGTACTCATACAAAAGTTTTATTTAAAAAAAAAACATTTACTCAAAAATGAGTAAAATTATTAAAAAGAGCAGATGCTAGCCTACAATGCAGATGCTAGCCAAAACAATTTCAATAAATATCAACAACTACAATCAAGACTTACCGGGAATCGAACCCAGATGCTAACGCACCACAATGCAGTTCCTTATCCGTTGTACTACCAGGGCGACGTGAATAAGTTTTAAACAGAAGAAAAGTAAAAAGACGTGCCAAAAGAATGGGAAGTGAGATCATTCAGTTGTAATAACCCAGTTACCATTTAAACAATCGACATCAAATGATGTTGAAAACCTTCCTCTGAACAACTATTTTAAATTTATCAGGTCATGTTTTTTAGTGTGGCTTGAACAAAATTCTGATATTAGCAATATTTCATCACACTTCTCATTTTTGAAGAAAGTACAATTACTTAAATTTGAGTACGTCATCGCTCATTTACGATGCAATTGTACTCAAGAGAAAACGAGTATGTTCAGGTACTCATTTTTAAATACCTTTTTTTTACAGTGCAACACAAAGCTCGGCGACCGAATAAGATAAACCATTTGAATGACCGTAACTCACAACTCTTACGTGATTTGCTTCATTTCAAGTTCTTGCGCCAAGGCAAATAATTTAAGGTAGAACAAACCAAATGTATGTCGATTGTATTATTTGACAGGGAGTCAGTTGCAGACAGCCCGGAAAGTTCCAATTGCGACCCATGGCAACCTTTTATCTGGGCGATAAACAAATTTTTCTTCTTTGAGAATATGCAAACCCCGGCTTCCTTCGGCCGCAATTGGGCTATTACCGTTTATTAAAGGCTATTCACGCTAAAAGTTGCATCCTTTAAAAATAAATTCTGAAAACGACTGGACCAAATAAATTACCATTCCAAAACTAAAATAAAATTTAAAAAAATGTTTTTCATCATAAAATAAAGCACAAGAAAAATCTCAACCGTTTTGTGGATTTCGGGAGCACATAACAAACAAGCATTTACATCATCACGCGATTTACTTACAAAAAAAATCTTACACCGTACACGCAATATAAGAAATCCAATCTTTCTCTGAATGAATCTCCAATTTCTCTGTCAGTTTATCATTCTTTCCAACAGCAACATCCACGCGTTTAAGGGAATTCTGTGCCCACGTTAAATAAGCAAAATAAGATGATGTTAGAAGTAAACGCCAACAGATATTATGTCGACACGGAATACATGAATACATGGTTCTGGCTGAAACACTGTTTTGCTACAAGCAACTTTTCCATTTGGAAAGAAGATATATATTAGAACTCGAGGAAGAAGATTGTAGTATTCGACGTTTAGTCGCAGCGTGCCATTTAAAGAATATTTATTATTATTATATATATATTTAATATATATATATATATATATATATATATATATTTAATATATATATATATATATATATATATATATTTAATATATATATATATATATATATATATTTATTATATATATATATATATATATATATATATATATATATTTAATATATATATATATATATATATATATATATATATATATATATATATATATATATATATATATATATATATATATATATATATATATATATATATATATATATATATTTAATATATATATATATATATATATATTTATTATATATATATATATATATATATATATATATTTAATATATATATATATATATATATATATATATATATATATATATATATATATATATATATATATATATATATATATATATATATATATATATATATATATATAAACTTTATAGTAATATGTAAATTCCATGGAAATCTTCCCAAAATCCAGATATGCAAAATTTAATTGAACAGCAATACAGAAATGCATTAATAAATAAATTGGACAACAAGTCATAAATCTAAATATTAATTGAAAACCATGTTAAATAAACACATTTAAACATACTTAAAAACCACAAGGTATGCGCAAAGCAGCAATAACAATGTAGATTTTTCTAATAGTATAGTAAAAGTAAAACTAATAAATAGAAACTTCGAAACACGTGAACCCCTCTTCATCAGGGGGGAGCGAGGTCCACGCGTCCCAAAGATCCATGGTGTTTCTGATGTGACGTGCATTAAAAATGCTAAAATGTCGCAGTTCCCCCGACACCATAGACAGAATAGGTTTTTCCGAAAAACACATATATGAACACAAATATACAAAATTGCAAAATATCAAAGTGAAAAATTAAGCATTTAAAATACAAGAAAATTAACAAAACATAAACTTAACTATGAGTGAACCTCCATCAAACCACAACCAACAAATCAACATCCAACAATAAAATCCGAAATCCGTGCCATAGTGCCTAAAACTGGAATCTAAATCTTCAAAAAATATGTTATGTGCGCTTGCCGATAGCCCTATCTTGCATGTCCTCCATTTTTTCACTAAGGTGAACCCAGCAATGTTGGTCGTAACAAATTTTCCGCAAGCATAGCGAAGTCCTCTTCCTTGTCATATAGGGAAAATACGAATCCTTTTGGAATGGAATTATCGGAAAGGGTCTTAAAAAATATTACTAGGTTTTCCATAAAACCTTCTCTGTGATTGCATATTTTCTTAATCCTGTATAATTGTGAAAGAATGATATTCCTATGTACTTTATTGCTAATATTTGAATCCCAATGTGTTAGTTTCAAGACCTTAAAGTTAAAATCTAATATTTTATCATAAATTTAAATTTTTATTATATCATCTATTTTTATATCTAGATCTAAAAATTCTGCTTTGTTATTATTTGCGTTAGTTTTCTTAAGTTTTAATTCTGAGGGATAAATATTTTGGTATATTTGATCAAAATCATTAAAGTCTATAATAATTAAGTCATCAATATATCTAAATATCTTATTATCATATTTGGGGGTTTGAGTTTTGGTTGTTAGAAACTCAACTGTAAAAAATAGTTTTTAAAAAATAAGTAAATGTATTCATTTTTTAGTGCATTCAAGGCTTATTATAGCTCTGAATACATTACATAAGTTTCATTTGTTAATATAAGTGTATTGCTTTTATAAGAATGACAAGTAAGATAATTGAGTTGTAAGAGCTCAGTTGCCATTTAAACAATCGACATTAAATAAAGTGGAAAACCATCTGCTGAATAACTATTTAAAGTTTGTCCGATCGTTTTGTTAAGACGGCTTGAACAGAAGCTGAGATTGACAATATTAAATCACACTGCTCATTTTTGAGAAAGTTCGATTACTGAAATTTGAGAACTTCATCGCTCATTTACGATGCAATTATACTCAAAGAAAAACGAGTACATTCATGTACTCATTTTTAAGCACATTTTTTAGAGTGTACAAGAAATTCTATGGTCTTATTCTTTGATTAAGGATCAATAGGATTTTTTTTCTCCTTTGTTTTGCTTCAAGGCATCCTGCTGCAAAAAAGTACAAATAATATAATAACAACTATGATCCATAGTACACAATGTTATCTGATCCAAGGTACAGGAGGCACAACTTGAAAGATGCTTTCTTTAGGTTACGAATCAGTCACATACATCACATATCATTTTACTCATCACCTTATAAGGTATCAAAACATCTCCATGAGAACTCTTCAACTTCTCAACTCTTCAACAGCTAAAAAATTTAGCTGTTGAAAATAACCATTACAATCAAGGATGGTGAAGACTATATATATATATATATATATATATATATATATATATATATATATATATATATATATATATATATATATATATATATATATATAAGGTGTGCTCGTTTTTCTCTTTTTGAAAGGGGTAAGGGAAGTATCTTTTTGACGTCATTTTTGCTCCGCCTTATTATGGGTTTTTGATCATTCTCATTGGCTGTGTGTTTCAAGCATTGCTACTTAAATTCGATCCACGGTTGGGTAACAACTGGTGATTTAATTTTTAATTAGCAAAATAATGTAAATATCTGTAAATAATTTTGTTCAGGTAGCTGTTCAGGTAATACGCTTAATAAATTAAGCAACTCTTTTGCAATTTTTACATATTAAATGCAATCCTTAAAATATAAACTGTTAAAATTTAGCAAATTCTAAATAAAATTAGCGAAAATCACTTTTAAATAGTTCACATAAAAAAAACGAATAGATGGCAGCACGTCACGAACCATTGGCTCAAATGGTTTTCGGAATATTTCAATAACTAAACGACTCTGCAAATCGATTCAAATTGTTTTTTAAAGCAAATTTGAACTGTTTTCTTTTAAATAAATTCATGATTAATTAAAAACAACAATTCTTGTTAAATTAAGTAGACTCCTAAAACGACTGTACAAACGACAGCAATTAGAAACGCCCACAGAAGGCGGAGGAAGGCGTCACTGTGACGTCAAAAATATGCTTTTCCCCGCCCTCCGTCAGAAAGCGCGAGAACGAGCACACCTTTTATATATTGTCTTCACTATCCTTGCATTACAATCAAACAAACAACATGTAGAAACACAGTAAGTTGGTGGCAAATGCTGTGTACTGTGTATTGTTTGAACTGGTTTAAGTTTTGCTTTTTAGGAACCAGTATCAACTGGCACATTGTGATCAGAACAGTCTCCCCTACGTTTATAATATTACTATTACACCTCTATTAAAATTTATATATTAAACAATAAAATAAGCTAATAATTGCATATTTGGTTTGCTAATCAGAATTAATTCTACGCAACAAAGATTCGGATTCTAAGATGCATTGCAAATATTTTGAAGTTGATGCCCTCTAATGACACCACTGAATGAATTTTACACAATATAATGTTCAGTGTTTATCTTACGGTACCCTTTTATCAGCTGCGAGTCGGGTGTGACTTTGCATAAAGCGTATTTCCCTGTCAAAATACTTCAGCGCTTCATCAGTTAGGGAGGGGGATGAGCTCTACGAATAACACATTGAGTAGTTTTCTGACAAGTTTGAATATAATCTGGGGAATGTCTTTTAGGGAAATTAAATTGGATTATGCTTTTCGGGATTTAAAGTTAGATTTTTTTTTAAATAATTTCTGTTAAAATCTTATAACAGAATTCGAATTGATTTGATATAGGCTGTATTTCTGAGGTGTTTGTATTTTAAATACAATAAATTATTTTATTTTCAATACCTTAATTTTGACTATTTTTTAACATTGAAGCTTAATTTAGAATATTGTAGCTAATAAACTTAATTTTGTAATATTTTAATAAATTATTATTAAGTGTTTTTTTTTTAATTTTCATCTTATATTATATTTTTACAAGAAATTTAATTGTAATCAAATAAATATTTACTGATTTAGCTGTCCCATATAATTTTGTTTTTTACTTTTAAAAACAATTTAAATGAAAATTCATTTGTGCCAGTGATATTTTCGCTTCATAACGAAATCTTTGATAAATCGTTAATTTTCACTCCACACAATTTTTACACAAATGATTAAATCTGTCAACTATTGAATTGGAATTGTAAAACTCGTCGTTTTCTTTACTTTAAGCACACACATGACCCATCGATTAAAAACTGAAGTTACAGTGGTTAAGCCGGCATAAGTTGCCTGGAATCTGACTCATTTTCCAGTCACGTGGTACAGCGGTAAGTAGAAGAATGGATTAAACCCGATTCAACGAATTGGGGATATACAAAAATACACGTGTGACATGTAAAAATCGACAAAAACCGTTAACGGGCATGTGTAAATATCCGCACAAAATTATTTTTGTTGTAACCTTGGTGAGCTAAATACTGACACCTAAAGTGAGGAACACTTTATTATGTTTCATCTCAGAGTAAATAACGAAATTTTGCAATGGCACTATGTAACAATCCAAGTTGCTCATAGACAGCTGGTACCCCTTGAAGAACCAGCACCGACTCGATGAGTTGAAGACTCTTTGAGTGTGTGTTAGCAGAAATCGTTTTGAGTATATATTCTCTTTGAGCAATCAATTTCTGGAACCAGACAAAGGTACAATGCTGCTCAAAAACAGCTAGTACCCTCTTTAGAGCAGTCATTCAGGTTTTCCTACTCCCTTTAGAACAGTCAATTGTGACACAGTACAATGGGACATTGCTATACAAAAAACAGCTAGAAACCCTTTTCGATCTTGGCACCGAGCAATGGTTCAATGTTTTCAAAAACAGCTGGTACGACATCGAGAAATCGTTTGGTGTATCTCATCCCATCCCATCTGTAGAGTCGGTTTTGTCATCTCAACCCTCTTTGAGGAAAATTGGCATCATACATTTTTTTATTGCAATTCAACCTAAATTAAAGCCAAATTAAATACTTCAAATAGTTAAAATTGCATGTTCAAACTCTGCAAATAATTTTTAAGAAAATCGCCTATTTTATTATTGATATACACGGTGAAACAATGTATTTTACTTAGCATTTCCATACTACAATTTAGAAAGTTGTCATCTATGGCTTAGTAATCTATGTAGCTAACACTTTGGCGACTATCTAACAACACAAAATCTAACAAAACATTGGCGAGAAAAAGAAAATTACCTTTGCAAAGATCAATTTAAAAAAAACTAAAAATGCGCAAAAAATTTTACATACTCCGAAAAACTAATATTGAAATCCTATTTATTTTTTATACGAAACCGATATATTTTTTTTAAAAAAATACATTAGATTTAACTTTTTCAAATCCTTATGGATTCCCTCTATCGATGCACTTGCTAAAAACTAAAACAAAACATCTCAATATTTTCAAATAACATCCCTTTTAAAAGCAGCAAAGATGAATGTCACACACTGAAGTACGGCACTGGATCGGGGACATACAATCCAACCTTTCAACGCATCCACACGCCTTACTACTTTACGGTTCGAACTTACGCATTTCGGAAACTTTCGGCATCCAGTTTTGAAATATAATTTTGTTTTCGGTATCTTGTTTCCGCAGCTCTCCGTACCCTAAACTTTACTTCGAACCTATACGCTAGGGGGAAAAAACAAACAATTTTTTTTTTTTTTTTTAGAAATTGAGTTTTATAAGGAAAAAAGTTTGTTTCTTTTTTTTTTTATTTTCAAAGAAGCCTATTTACTGCTGACAAGTTTTTTAATTTTTAATGCAACGGATGAAATATTTTTCATTTTTTTTTTATTCGAAACCTTTTCTCGAATGTGGATTTTTTTTTTCTAGGAATAGTTTCGCTATTTCTATCAAATGTGACATGTTTTCAAAAGAGGGTACCTTGATTTGAATTTCAAAACAGCTTTTTATGTCGTGTTATGCGGGCTAGGTTTCTGCGGTTCTTAATTTGTTCGTGTTTGGGGATATCATTCATGTTTTTATAAAAACATAGTTCCCGTATAAACTAGAAAAACAAATCCTTATAAATTTAAGAGAGATATTTGAAAGATGTATTATTTTTAAAAAATAATCCGCCATTTTTATAAGTTTTAAAAAATTGTATGGCGTAGCATTTTTATAACTTGATTAATATTAATAATATATAAAATCTAAACAATTGGATGTTTGATAAAATTGTATCAATACCCGAAAACATTATTTGTTACTTGGTATTAAAATATTAATTTAACGTAAATACGGGTTCTTAAAATCGGCTTATATGAATCGTTTGTCCTCAGTAAAAAACGGTACTTAAAAATGAGTACCTGAACATGCTTGTTTTTCTTTGAGTGAAATTGCATTGTAAATGAGCGATGACGTACTGAAATTGAAGTAATCGTACTTTCTCAAAAATGAGCACCGTGATTTAATATTGCGAATATCATCTTCTGTTCATGCCATCTAAAAAAAGAGACCAGACAAACTTAAAATATTTGTTCCGGAGATGGTTTTCCACGTTATTTGATGTCGATTGCTTAAATAGAAATTAAGTAATTACAACTCAATTATCTTACTTCCCATTCTTTTGGCACACATTTTTAACATTTCTTTTGTTTATAACTTATTTACGTCGTCCTAGTAGCAGTTTTAACAATGAATTTTTTTGGGGCGATAAAACTATCTTTAGATATCTCTATGAAAAATCTACTGGAGTTGGCCACTATCCTGTGTATGATTGAAAAGTTATCAAAATGAGTGTGGACAGTCAACATTTATGAGCGGACATGCATAAGCAGCGTATGCTACGGAATGATAATAAAGCTCAGAAGTTTGTAATACCTCAGTTTATTTTTAAAATATGGACATAAAATAATATGGAAAACCTTTTATTAATTTATATTTAAAACCTGTAAATATTCCTTAAGATTTTTTCCACATATTTGGCTTTCACATCAATTAAAACAATGAATTTTGAAAATATGTCTATAACCGATTTTCTAATTGAGATATAAAAAAATTGTAACATTCAAACCTATTCGCAAGTGAAAACGTTGACTTAACAAATCCTATTCAAATTGTATTATTAGTATATTAAGCATATAAAAAAAAAAAATACCACTGCATTTTATTAGTATAGATAATTCTACTTATCGGGTTACCACTTTCTGAATATCATAGAAAGTGTTCTTTAATTTAAACATTCTTTTGTTACTCCTCTAAATTTTGTAACTTATTTCTTTCTCATTTTACACATTTTACAAAGACTCCATCCTATTCATTTTTAGTACCAACGTAAGTTCCTGTGAATTGTTCATGTGAAAACTACAAAGAGTGTACCATGGCCAGACTCTTTAAGTAATTAGGGCCACACTAAAGTAATTTGAACAGATTCTTTGTCATTGGAATACTTTTTAGAAAGATCTTAAGCAGTTGCGTTTCAATGCAAAGTTTATTGTTATAAAGTCGCGTATGGATATTTATGTCGGTGTACTAAAAAGGGTTTTACTAGAACATTTCAGAAAATAATAGGAATAGAAAACAAAATCTTGCCAACAAAAGATAAAAACAAACTGCAGACATTCATAGAATTATTTGGTGTATGTTTAAGATTATACACAGAACCGCGACTAATTTCATATCAAATTTAAGTCAATCGTACTGTTTTTAACTGAATTAAAGTGTCGTAATGAATCGCAAAAAATAGCTTAAAATAATGCTTTTATGTTGATGTTAAAATATTTCACATAACAATGAATATAGCGGATAGTTCATAACTTTAACATAACTTATATTGTCTATTTTAGTTCAGTTTCATTTCCTTGAGCAAAAGATCTTAGATTTCCCGAGCTGCACAGATATATTTTAATTACTACACTGATTTATTTTAAACCCTTTTATTTAGTCGACATTTTAAAGGTTTCAACAACTCAAGGTGAATTATGCCACTACAATCCCACCAAATGCGAAGTAACACGTTTTAAAGTAATAAACTAGGTTTAAAGGGTGCTATTGTGGTTTTAATTTGTAAAAGACCATTGTTTGGAACGCTTTGCGTTATCATAAAGAATTCATTTTTCATCTCCGGCAATGATTTTGTTAAAAATGGATCTCTACGAATTCTGGATAGCAATGAAGTGCAAATTGATCGTCGAATATTCTTGTTGGTCTCAGATACCCAATTTCCTTGCCTATATTCCTTTACAATTTCGTGTAGGTGCCTTTGTATATTTGACCATGTAGACTCAATGCTTCTCATAAGTTTTTGTATACTTAATTTTGGATCAGATTCCACTAGAGATTTTAGGGATTTATATATATATATATATATTTATATATATATATATATATGTCTATCTATCTGTCTATCTATCTATCTATCTATCTATCTATCTATCTATCTATCTATCTATCTATCTATCTATCTATCTATCTATCTATCTATCTATCTCTCTCTCTCTCTCTCTCTCTCTCTCTCTCTCTCTCTCTCTGTATATATATATATATATATATATATATATATATATATATATATATATATATATATATATATATATATATATATATATATATATATATATATATATATATATATATATATATATATATATATATATATATATATATATATATATATATATTCTCTATGCTTAAGGGGTAACGTGTAACGGGCAAAAATATTTCTCACTGTAAACTGTCTCGCAAAAACCCGGTAAATAAATATTTTTCGTAACATAAATCCTAAATCGGTCGTAAATATTATTTAAACCCCACATTTAACACATTTTATGCCGATACTTCCTTTTTGGGTATAAGCAGTTCGGATTTAAAATTATACTTGTAAATAAAGTTTGTTATATGAAATATTTAATGTTTTTATACTTTAAATCCCTATTTTTTTTTTTTTCATATTTAGACAGATTCAAAATGTAGACGTTTTTAGTTTTATAAACCTTCTTATAAATATTTTAATTTTCGAAGAACATTATAACATATATTTTTTTACATTCATCATTATATTTATATTACTATATATTTATATTGTATATTATTACATATTAAATATATATATATATATATATATATATTGTAAAATCTATACAAAGAGGAATTTGAATTAATATATATATTTTATTATAATTATAATATTTTTGCATTTATCTTGATCAATAAAAATACTTTTCGATAAATCATAAATATAAACTAGATTAAAAAAAATCGTGAATGAAATAACAATTTGGTTTTTGACAATATTTTATTGGCGTACAATAGCGTTATATCATAAATGTACAATGTAAAAACATAAGAACATTTACGAAATTAAAAAAAAATTAATATAAAATAAACCTTCTGTAGTTAAGCCGTTTTTTATTCTATAAAAAAAATTCATTTATTATTTGAACTTTTACACAACATATTCTTCTCTAAAAGCATATTAACATAAGTAATTCACCCAAACAAAAATTATTTTTCTTTTAGGTGCATTTTTAAGAATACTTTTCTGTATATGTGAATCTTTACACAAATGCGCCTCGAAAGCAAAAAAATAAAGTTGTTTCGCACCAGTGTTATTGCTTAAAGTGACACTTTAAGATATTAACGGCTTGTAAACAACAATAATTCTTGTAAAATGAACGGCCGGATTCCCTTAGAAACGTGGTGGAATAGTATATATCTCAAGCTTTAGAATTATACTTGAACATGGAAGTGGTTAAAGAAAGAACGTTATGCTGGAAGTTAAAGAAAGTGTTTTTTAAAGTGGAAATAAGTTGAAATTACATATTTGAAAAAAAATAGTTTTTTTTTCTCAATTATATTTAACTGTATTCTTTTTTAACAAAACTACTATTACGTGAGATTTACTAAAGAGCTAAACATTTTACGTTTCTCATTAATTAACTTCTTCGTACACGTTTCGTGACAAAATAAATGAGTTTTGAAGGTAATTCTATCAGACTTTAAGAGAGGGTTGGTTGGCAAGTGGTATATATCACACACACATACCATTAGTAAGCAGCTAGGTCTACCATTCGACCAATTCGTTTGGCTTCCAAGTCTAATAGCTTGCCCAACAGTGAGTTGAATATAATTACATTCAACATTATTATACAAGGTGAGTTGAAAACATTTTTATCTGGAAACTCTGTTTGTCTTGCATATGCAATTTGGCAGCCAACAAGGCCATAATTGAGAAAACTTTCGTCAAACTTGATCAACCATTCATAAGATTTTTTACACTTCTACAACTATAACTTATACTTTACATAATTATAACTTTATATAACTAGAATACATATAACTTACATAACTATAACATATATGACTATAACTTACGTGACTATAACTTATATAATTATAACTTATATAACTAGAACATATATAACTTACAAGACTATAACTTATATAACTAGAACATATATAACTTACAAGACTATAACTTATATAACTATAACTTATATAACTATAACTTATATAACTAGAACTTATATAACTTATAACTTGCATGACTATAACTTATAACTTGCATGACTATAACTTATAACTTAAATGACTATAACTCATATAACTATAAATTTACATAAGCTATAGTTATATAAGTCATAGTTATATAATTTATAGTTATAAAAGTTATAATCATATAAGTTATATAACTATAACGTATATAACTGATCAACCAATTTATTCCTTGAAATACGAATCGTTTAAAATTGAGTTGCTGAATTTCAGAATTTGATAATTTCAAAAAATGTCTTTGAAGTACTTATTTAAAAATAGAAACGAATCGTTATATCTATTTTAACTTAAAGTACTTAATAAATTTTACACATAATAAATTCTATAAATGCAGTAAATGGCACGAAACCTGATGAATTTTTTTTTTGTCTTTTAAAACAGTAGCTTCGTGGTTGTTGTCTTCATGAAAAACTCTATTATAGTTAGGAATGAATGATCTAACGGTCCAACCGACTGAAAAGTTATAATTTTTTCTGCGAAATAGTTAAATTAATATTTATAATACATGTAAATTATATATGATTTTTATTTTAAATTACTATATATAACTTTCGAAAATCAACCCAATGCTTCACATTTTAAAACAAAACATAGTTTTTATGCATTTGTGGAAAAATTACATATCACTAGACATCTGTAAAAATAGAAACCGCTTAGATAGTTACATTGTGGTTAATAAAATTGATAAATAACAACTATACCGAAATAGCTATACCTAATAGATAGACATGAATATTTGTCATGAATATTTGTCATGAATATTTGTCTATATGGTTTACGAAATAGCTTCGAGTATTTTGCCAATAAAAATAGAAACCGCTTAGATAGTTACATTGTGGTTAATAAAATTGATAAATAACAACTATACCGAAATAGCTATACCTATTAGATAGACATGAATATTTGTCATGAATATTTGTCATGAATATTTGTCTATATGGTTTACGAAATAGCTTCGAGTATTTTGCCAATACGAACTGTAACAGGTCCAACCTGTAAACTGTATGAAGTGTGTACATCTACTGAATATAATTCTTAACTATAACATTACAACTTTCTTGACCTTGAAAGATAAGTAAACAATCTCTTTAAGACTCATAAAAATTTCATAGCGTCCCTGTCTTCCAATACCGTTGAACACTTTAAAACCGATAACGAAAACGGTTTCAAAGAATGCATCCACTAAAAACAAGTTCTCAAATTGCTAGCTTCCGAAAAGCAAACATTACCAATTCGATTATTTTAATCAAATACCATCAAACTTCTCACTGCAATCATTCCATCGAACATTTTATTCGTCCATAATGGATAAACCTGCAAATCCAAACGATACCTTTTCGTCCGATTCCCGACGATTCTTCCACTCCAGACTATCACATCACATTAGCGGAATTTGCATATTATTACTCCAACTCCAAGGGTTTCCAATGGCTCCTCCATGAATTTTTAATCCTGCACCAAGCCACGAGTATCACTCTTCCATGGTCGGTTTCGAACTCCCCACGGACAATCAATCGGTGCCGTTGTATGCTACCCGATGATGTTCTAAGGTTCCATCTGCAGGACAATCTGCAGCAAGGCGACCGTTGCATAAGGAATTCATTGCAGATTACGCCGGTGATTGGAAATGGAAATTGTATATAAAATCCATTTTACCATGGGTTCGGGATTTTCAGGGATATGAATTTTGTATATGGTATATTCCGTCGGATTTTGAGGGTTCAGTGTCGGATGTTGGGTCGTAAAATATGTATATCGGTTTTGCCGTTCTAATGTCATGAGCTATTTTGAAAATGATACTCTTTTACCGTCTTGATGCCTTTCAAGAGTGGGTGATGCATTTTGAACTGTTGAATAATTTATGAGGTTTTGTTTATTAAAAGCTAAACAGTAACGGTTTCGTAGATGCTGTTTACAAACTAAAATACAAGTTTGTTTTTATGCCTGAAGCTATTAGCGTTCAATCTCATATTCAATAAATTTTGTATGGTTTTAATTAAAAAGAATCAATTTCATCTATTAAATTTAACGGACAGAAAATGAGAAAAAAAAGGAAAGAAAGGTTATCAATTCGATTGTTATATATTTTTGGTTGTATGTTCGTGCAAGGTTTCTATTATAATTCAGCTATTTGAAAAATTCTTTTTTTGTTGTGTTTGGGATGTCTTATGTAGAAAATGTCAAATTTGCATTTGACTGTATCTATTATAAAATGTTAAAATAAATTTTTAGTGTTTAGTAACGTTTAATGAACTTTATTTTAAAGAAGGAAACAATATTTAAAAAACTAAATGTCTTCATGTTTTTTTTTTTAATTTACTAGTTGCTAGAAGTAAAAACATATGTGTAAGTATCAGATAATGGAAGCTTTAAAGGGATGCTTTTATTTTTACGGGTTTTGATACATGATGTATTTTGCCTTCCAAGGTTGCATAAAACAAAACATACCTGGAAGGAAAAGTGCATCATGTATCAAAACCCTTTTTTTCTGTTGGCAATTTAGAAAGGTATCCCTATATCAAACGATGATTAACTGCGTTTCTAAAAATATTAAAATACTTGCTTTTAAAAATATGGATAATGCACCAATGAAATTCATAGGTTAATTTAGATATTACAAAAGTATTAAAGAACGTTGCACGTTACTACAAAAAGTCTGATTTTATCAATATGATGTTAAGGAATTTATTAAATACCTTTAACTATCTTTTTTAGTTTAATAGTTTGTGGAATATGTTTGTAAAATAGAACTGATTTGAGTTATAAAACTTAAAATTAATCTATTCATAATAATTTTAAGTATTTAAATGTTTACACATCTTTGAATGTCAGTAGCATATTTTAAAGTAAGCAGACTAAATAGTTTTTTTCGTTATATTTTTAAAAGAATAAAACCAAAATTTTATTTTTCAAATAATTATTTAAAAAATATATAGAAAATATTTAGATACTTTAATTTTAATTGATCATGCTCAAAAATACCTAAAATAAATTATTGAGGCTCACTGCTTAAAAACAAGGTAGTTAACTACACTTAACCCTACACTTACACTTATATATATATATATATATATATATATATATATATATATATATATATATATATATATATATATATATATATATATATATATATATATATATATATATATATATATATATTCAGGTATCTCCAGTTTTTCTAGCAATTTTCCTAATTTTTAAATTCATAAAAATACCCCTTTTACATTTTTTTTTTTAATTTTAAGGTTTAAGGTACAACTTATCATCTATATTTTTTACAATTAATTTTTTTTTAAAATTAATAATATAAAATAGCATGCCCAGGAAAAATTATTTAAATTTCGAAACAGCAAAAATAATTTTACAAGTGCAAAACTCGTGTGAGCGTGAGTGTGGAAATGTAGACGAATACGCTCAAGAAAGAGATATGAAATTAGCAGGGCGTATTTATTAAAATATTGCTATAAATTTACACTGATATTCAATGACGGTCCTAAATCGTTATAAAATATGAATATTTTACATGTTTCGTAAATTTTACAAGGGCAAATATTGTGTGAGCGTCAATGTTTTAATGTCTTCGAGCATGGATCCCTCATAGTAGAGAAATCATATGGTTATAATCTCTCTAACATCAAAGTGAGGCCAACATGTATGGCCTCAGACACGGGGTTTTCTACGTCGTCCATTCATAATTTTTTTCTAGTTCATTCATAAAAATATCCTGTACTTCATGAAGTAACACATCTACTATTATTTCCAAATCACAAGCCAATCGCGAACGTTTTTTTATTCATAGATTTTGAAAGGAAGTCACGTGTCTGGTGCCATCAGGTCTGAGATGTTTGCATCACGATGATGACGTCATATTCGCTCTACTACAGACCATTCAAGCTCGAAGATTAATGTAGAAAAATACGCTTAAGAAAGAGAGATTAAATAAGCAGGGTGTGTTTAACTCATGCGATATCAAGGGATATTTAATTATTGATATAAAGTTATCTTTTAATATACATACATGCACTTTATTTTTACCTTTAAATTCTAAATAAATCATATTTATTTCTGAAGGATAGTGAATACGTGAAAAGAGCTTAGAAAACAGCAGTAACTTCTATAAATCTTAATATTACTTAAAACAATTGTAAATGACGCTAGAGCCCTGCAATTCCCCATGAAAGCCATTTCCCACGCTTTAAACCACACACTATTATTTTGTATCACAGCAAAAATTTAAATGATCAAATAACATCCCATAAAACGGCATTCCACCCTAACGCCCTTAATATCCCCAATTCCTTCCCATACAATTCCCACTTACGGTCTTCCTTACAGCTGTACAAAAACAAAAGTTACATTCTCAATTCCCTTTCCCAGTCACTATGTTTTTAATTGGACGAAGTAGGCGGTAGTTTCATTCATACATTTAGAGCGGGAACATACTATTGCTTCTCTCTTCACTTCTTCGCACTCCCCTTTCACGTGTGGTAATTTAAACACTGGAATGCAGAGATACCTATGCTAATAGCTCCCTTCCCAACCCCTTCCCCTTTTTACGTTTTCTACAGTTATTTTGTTGTTTTTTTCACCATTGTAGTTGTTCTCCGTGTTTATTTGAAATGTGAAGCATTTATTGTGGTATTTTTTCCCTTTCTGTTGGCGGTAGTAATAATCTTTTTCGCTTCCCCTTGGTGAATAGTCTGTAGAAACGTTTCGAAATAATATTCATAATATATTTAAATATTTTACTATATTTAAATATTTTACTATATTTAAATATTTTACTATATTTAAATATTTTACTATATTTAAATATTTGACTATATTTAAATATTTGACTATATTTAAATATTTGACTATATTTAAATATTTGACTATATTTAAATATTTGACTATATTTAAATATTTTACTATATTTAAATATTTTACTATATTTAAATATTTTACTATATTTAAATATTTTACTATATTTAAATATTTTACTATATTTGAATATTTTACTATATTTAAATATTTTACTATATTTAAATATTTTACTATATTTAAATATTTTACTATATTTAAATATTTTACTATATTTAAATATTTTACTATATTTAAATATTTTACTATATTTAAATATTTTACTATATTTAAATATTTTACTATATTTAAATATTTTACTATATTTATATATTTTATATTGTAACATCTTGTATCAGAAATAAGGCATGGACCACTTATCTTTGATTCTTTAGTTGAAATTTCCCTTGACTGATTTCGTCAAATACAAATTCATAGACCAGTTTTGTACTTGGTTAGACATATATCCATAAGTTAAAAGTGGAGTGCCACAGGATTCCGTTGTGGGTCCACTTTTATTTATTATTTTTATTGATGATATTGGTTGGGAGATAAGGGACTAGGTCAGCAGTTTGTATATGATTTAAAAATTATGGGAACTGTAACATACACTGTTTTGTGTTGTCGTTGTGTTTGTTTTTGGGTTTTACTTTTCTTAGGATTGGTATAGTGCGTGTGAAGATGCACCATTGGTAAAGGAGCTTTAATATCTACGTGTGGGCTGGGACAGCATGTGTCCCATAGAGAGATCCCAACAGAGATCTAATGGTGGGCTTGGGACACTTTCAAATCATGGTATGGTATAGGGGAGGAATTTTTAAAACGCGTGTGCTTTGCTGAAGTATGATGTTTGAGGCATAGCAGGTAATTACACATATTCGGACAGTTGACAATTCGCTAATGGTTTCCACAGATCGTCGTCGGTTGCGCTTTTAAGTATTTTGACACTTGAATGGCCGTACCAATAATCTATATGTAACAAATATCTTCACTCATGGGAAATGAAAATTAATATAACACATTTTTATATTGCTTATTTAATTACAGGTTCTAAGATGATTGACCACAGTTGGTACTCCTCTTCGAGCTCCTTCAAACTCAAGTTGGCTTGAAAAGCATCGATCTTTTCAATTTCCGCAACTCACCATCATCCAGCCATGAATACCACTTTGAGCACCATTGACTCAAACGTCACCGACGACGAACTCGATCTGTACTACAGAAACTTCCTTCTCCACACACGCTTCTGGGTGCAGAGAATACTGGTGCCCTCCATAATGACCGTGGGCATAGTCGGCAACGTCATCACCATCGTCATCATGACGCGCCGACGCATGAGAAGTTCCACCAACAACTACCTCGCCGCCCTCGCCATCTTCGACATGATGTACCTCATCTTCACCTTCATCCTCTCCCTCAGCCACTACCCTCGCATTCCGGACACGGACCACCACGTGTACTGGAGACTCAGGCCCTACATCTTCATGCTGACAGACGCGTGCAGCAACTCTTCAGTGTGGCTGACGGTCACCTTCACTGTGGAGAGGTACATAGCCGTGTGTCACCCCATGAAGGGCAAGGTCTTCTGCACGGAATCCAGGGCCAAAAAGGCGATCGTGGCCGTGTTCCTGTTCTGCTTTGCCTTCACCATCCCCACCCCTTTCGAATGGGAAGTGGCGGAGAGGTTGAATGAGGCGACCAACCACACCACGCTTTACTTGTCCCCCTCGGACATGGGCAGCAACAACCTCTACAAGACCATCTACTACTGGCTGACGGTGGTGCTCTTCATATTCGTCCCGTTCATCCTATTAGCCATCTTCAACAGCTTTCTGATCCGGTCCGTGCACCTGTCCAAAGTCCAGAGGTCGTCGATGACCAGAGGCGAGACGAGCGACAACAGCCAGGAGAACAAGATCACCATCATGCTGATTGCCGTGGTCATCCTCTTCTTCTTCTGCCAGCTGCCGACCGCCTGCCACCTGTTGTACAGCACCTTCCACGAGGACGTAGACGAGCGACAGCTGCACCTCATGATCGGCCTGGGCAACATATTCAACTTCTTGATGTCGCTCAACTCGGCGGGGAACTTCGTCCTGTACTGCCTGCTGAGCCAGAAGTACAGGAGGACTTTTGTCCAGCTATTCTGCCCCTGTATTCGAGACAACAGGAACGCCATAAATTCCATGTACTACCAGAGCACGACCGTCTGCAGCAACGTGGACACGGACAGCCCTGGAAGCAGCTCAAGCAGGAGGTTGAGCAACGCAAGGGGTGGCAAGCTTAACTCGTCTCCTAAAGGAAGTGATCTCGATCTCCAGCAAAGTCGAAGAGGCAGTCCGGCTTGCGGGTCTCGAACCGTCTTTCTTCAGGTTCCCAGGCAATCTGCCTCTAAGGTGGTGTATGCTGATGACGACGACAGTCTGACTGAGGACTCCAGTCGTAGACAAGGTGGATGCGGACGATACAGGAAGATAATCATGAGTCCATGGAGACGATTTCAATCGTCCATGGGGATCGATGAGAAGAAAACTAGGGAGCAAATCATACCACTCAAAGGGGGTGGGAACAAGTGTATAGTCATAACTGCGCCGGAAGGAATGCCTAATTCAGCTGTTTAGTATGAAAGTTGATGAAACTTTCTGAATTTATGAACTGAATTTGAATGTTTGCACCTGAAAGTGAAGTTGAAATAAGTAAGCTTGTACATAGTTAAATGCGAAGTGATTGAAGTAAAAAAGGAGTTATATTAATACACAAAACTATATTCATAATTATTCGTTGCCAAATGTGTTAGGTTCATGACCTCTAGTCTGTGAATAAATAATGTTTAGTAGTATACCTATGTGAGATATTTCGTAGTGATAATACTTGTAGTTCGTTCGAGTCCCTATAGTGGATAAGTTACTATACATATTTACATAATAATAACTTTATTTACACAATGACAAAACAGACTTACATTCTGATATATGACATTTTACATCCATGTTTTAACCGGGGTTCCAACCCGGACCCAATACGTGGCAGCCCTGGATGACTTACACTATTGGGCGACAATTATTGCATTTTGCAGTTTACAAGTAATATACAGTGAAAATTTAAATTTTATTCAACCTTGAACATCATATCTCATACTCTAACAAGAATTATTTAGACACTTCATTTTGACCTTCAATAGTTTGATTTAAAGAAAATAATATTTGTACGTTAATGTAAGAAAAGTGTGTAAATGCAGATCATTTCATAGTTTTATTAACTTAACTTGTAATATTAAATTTATGTTTTCCTGGTTATCAACAAGTATTTTTGTGAAAATACAGCACAGACATTTTATTTACATGTATTACAATATTTTATTTACATTTAATGAAGTTTCTGGTTCAGAAAGTTAAAATGTCTGATTTTGAACAAAACGCTGTATTATGTTTTTGTGTAAACGTTAAATTTTAAAAATGAATATCAATATTAAATATCAGAGACATCATATCAAAATCGATTGTATATAATTATAATATTTTTATATCATATTATATTACAGCAAGGTAAACTAATTCTCTAAAATTACTTTATCAATAATTGAAATAATTAGCACTTGAATACATCAGTTCACTCATTAGTGCTCTGGCGTATTGTACAAAGTAAAAAAGCACCAATTATAGTAATTATGGAATAATAATGAATTGAAATGTTATATTTTAATTATTATATTGCTCTAATCTAAGTAATATTTTGTTACAATAGATAGAAACAATTGTGTTTTTTTTTTTTTTTCCGCATTGCTTTATAAACATATTCAATAGACCAACCATAATCACTTTTACAAACCATTAGGGCTTAGTATATCATACATCAATATTAATACATAGTGTAGGTACATGTAATAGGTAGGTTGTGGTTATATATCAATGTATATTTCGAAACAAATGCTACGTTTGAAAGGAACGAATTTAAGCTACGCACATGGCTTTTTGAGCTTTTAGCCGTTATTCATATATTATCCATTATATTAGCTATGAACATAAGACAGAAGATATAAAGTATTAACATAAAAAGAGAGCCATATTCTTATAAAATGTATTCAAATAGGCTACTTATTTTCAACATAACGTAATTAAAGATTTTTAATTAGCGTAACAATATGAACTTCGTGCTCCCTCGATTAAATTATCTCAATAATATTTATTTAAATGTTAAATGTATGTTCAAATATTATATAGATGATTCTAAATCGCAATGAATTATGTTTATATCCTAAAAATAATTTTCAGTTTTGTGTATGACAGTTAAAGGCTTGTAATATTAAACAGAAGGTTAAAAATGCAATGTAGATTTGTGTTATTGAGAGAAATTATCATTGTTTAAAATAAAATTTGCCATTTAATGTTTAAACAAGTCACCGGATTGTTCAGATTAAAAAGACACTAATACGGACAAGGAGAATTAAGGTGACTACTACAATGTGCTCCATAATGTATTCCTTGATTTTAAAATTAAATTACTCAGAAATGGAGATAGATAAAACAGTTTTTCAAATGGCATGTTTATTTTGATATCCGTAAATATCTTATACAAAAGTTTCAAATTTAGTTACAAATGTTTCCGGCAGTTGGCGCTGTAATCATGGATTGGCCTCCATACTCAAACGAAGTTATCCATACTACTATTTTTTATGGGGCACATTGCAGTGCTATGTTTTCCAGAACAGAATCCGTACAGCGCCACGTGTCGGTAGCATTTGTAACTAATTTTGAAACTTTAGTATCAATATTTTACAGTTTTCAAAATAAACATACCACTTGTTTCACTATTCTATATATCTCCTTTTACGAGTTATTTCATTTTAAAATCAAGGAGTACTTTGCGGAATACAATGAATTTAATTGCATTTAACGGACACAACTACAGACAATGCAAAAGCGTATTTGTGAATTAAAGATAAATTGTGAATTAAATTATAATAAGAATTAATTATCATAGAGCAAATTGTAAATTCCCGAATCTTAAGAGTATTGCGATTTGGTCGATCGGACGTTTAGTTTGGTTAACCTATTTCTAACCTTAAAGCATTTATGGGTCACATGATTGCTTCTTCAATATTTTAATACGAAATTGTAGTTTATAAATAAATAGTCATATATTTATACCGCCCACAAGTAAATTCAATTAAACATGTGACTTGTATGTATAATAAAGTAATAGTTCAATTAAAAGTTTACCCTCATGTCTAAATTGCCAGATAATCCCATTTCCTAAAAGATAACTACTAACTACTCTAATTTTATTTCCATTTTACAATTGCCCGTTCGCTTCAGGCAAACCGTAACCGGGAGCATATTTTCACTTCTTACACAAACACGGTTAACGGAGTATGTACAAACATCGTTATTGGTTTAACCGTTTGCACTGACGATAACGCGAGATCTTAAACTCTCAAATAGCAGATATTTTGTTTATAAAATTTGTTCGTAAAAGGGTTAAAATAGTTGTAAATTACTAAATTATTTGTTAAAATTGTTGTAAATTACTAAATTATTGGTTAAAATTGTTATAACTGAACATTCCAAAACTATTGCGTTCGAAATCTTTATTTCTGTAGTAATTTAGAATTGATTCCATTTAATAAATTGGCAAATATTCACTTATTTTTGTTATATGCCACGTTGTCTGGGTTTTAATTGTAAAATAAAAATTTGTTAAAGCATTTATTTTGGGATTCTCATAAACCGAACTGTATAACAAAGATCGAAGTGTTTTAATTACAAAACCTATCTCCCATGTCAAACAATTACGTCGGCCTCAATGTGCTTACGTCATTATGGAATCAACCAATAACGGTGCCTGTATCCTCTGTTACACCTAGCTATGTAAAGAGTGTAAATATGAATTTAGGGACATTGTTCTGTTGATACTTCCTAGCCGAGTGATCCCGTTATTGTGAAGTGAACTGACAAAAAGCTAAAAATATATGTGAACTGTGATACACCTTCCTAAACATAATGAAAAATTATTAAGCACATATCATATTAAATATACTGACTAAATTGTATTGTGGTGAAGTATAAATACCGCAAAGAATAACCATTGAAGTGTTGAGAATAATTGATTTGGTTCAAAGGACATCAAAATGAACTGGTGCTATGGTTTTATGTTTTATGGCTTCTACTGAAGCCTTAATATTTCAGACTTATTAAAGAGGACATTAAATTCCCGAAGTAAATTGATCGCAAATGTGCGAACGAACGGAGGTAAAATTCATCAATTATAAAATGTGTTCAAATATGTACGGAATATTTGTATCTCAATTATTTGAAGTACTTTTATGATTAAAACTGTTTATTTTATTGTAAATGTTATGTATTTTTAATTATATCAATATTACAATACAGTAGAACTTCAATTATCCATATCCCATCAGGATAATCGAATATACGGATAATTGGATATCCAGATAATCGAATATCCGGATAATTGGATATCCGGATAATTGGATATTACGGATAATTGGATTATTCATTAAAAAAATGTTGTTTCTTATTCAAATAGAATTTTGTATTTGTATGAAATGTAATTTAATGATTATTAAAAACATTGTATCATTCACCGATAAGAAACTTTCAAAATTTGGATTGTATTCTGATTTTTTTTTTCTCTTAAAGAGATTCGGATAATTGGATTTCGGATAATTGATGTTCTACTGTACTTAAGGCAATCCGATTTATTTGATCCGGATAACTGGAGTTCGGATACCTACTGTACTCAAATTCCTTTTTTTAAATATGCAGTAATGCCAAATATCTATTACTTTATCGAATAAATTAGCAGTGCATTTAATAATGAAATTTTAATTCCTGATTGAAAAGTCAATTCATTTAGCTTTAAAAAAAATATCATAAAGATCATGTTGAGATGTTTGTAGTCGACTCATTCATATTTCTGTAATCTCTTGAAATAGCCATTCTGTTTGTTGTCCACACAGCCCAGCCACACACGATTCCTGAAACCAAGTGTCTACTTTAAATGTAACTTTTAATGCCCTAATATATTCACTAAATGTTTCATTATTGTTATTCATCTATCAAACAAAAGCGTACTTCTGAAGATTTACCAGGTACCTTTGTAGCACCAGCAGAAGTACAAACGTCACTAGTCCCATAGTTCATGGATACATTGTATGAACTATGCCCACTTGTTATTTCAGCCATGAACTTCCCTTTTCCTTTTGGAAGAACACCACGTGGACTATTATTTGCGATGTGTACGTATATGTTAAAGGAACACTGATGGTGCCATACTCAGCTGACTTGCTTCAATTATAAGTGTTTCGCATTGTCTTGTGTTAGATGTAGATATTAGAAGCATTTGTACATTTACATCGTTCGCTTATTAAACAAAATACATTGAATTGTATACTTACCACTGTGTAAAGAGAGTTGTGAGATAACCATGTACAGATCAATAAATGAATGTTCCTCAATTAAAATATATGAAAATATGTGTCATATTCAATTGTATTTTGTCTTTCAACTTAATTTTTATGAATAAGCTGTATGTTTTTTTAAAATTATTTTGGATTAATATAATTGTTGAATAACTTTAGATAAATCAAATAGTGCCATGAACTCAACTCGTGGATAAGACATGGAAATTAATCTATTCGTATTGGTAGAGACGATGACCCAAGTGTCTTTATCATGGACGAATGTCTTAGTAGGTGATATTCTGAAAGAAAGTTGACAAAACAATGCTAAAAAAGAAGTTAATAAAACAATGCTCTAAAAATTTAAAGTAAAGCATTTAAAATTACTGTTTGTGTCTAGCTTTTATATTTAACAGATTGTTCAATAACTGTAGATAAATCTACTTATAACCTGAACTCAAATTCTGTATAAGACATAGAAATTAATTTCTTCGTATTGGTAGAGACAGTGAGCCAATGACTTCATCATGGACGGTTGTCGTTAGTAGGCGATATTCTGAAAGCTAGCAATCGCCGTTTAGTAATACAACGCTATAAAAATTTTAAATAAAGCAAATTATTATATATGTATGGCTTTAATATTTAACTGATTGTTGAATTGTTGTTGAATAACTTTAGATAAATATACTAATACCCTAAACTCAAATAGTCGATAAGACATGGAAATTAATGTATTCGTGTAACGACGATGACTGAATTGACTTTATTATGGACGAATATCGTCAGTAGGTGATATTCTGAAAGCAAGTGCTTTCCGTTAAGTAAAAAAATATCTGAAAATTTAAAGTAAAGCATTTAAATTTATTGTATATGCCTAGCTTTAATATTTTTTTCTGATTGTTGAATAACTTTAGATAAATCAGCTAATACCCTGACTCAAATCATGAATAAAACATGGAAATTAATGCATTGTAATTGGTAATGACCGTGGACGAATGTCGTCAGTATATTCTGAAAGTAAGTGATTTCCGTTAAGTAAAAAAAATTATCTGAAAATTTAAAGTAAAGTATAAGCCTAACTTTAATGTTTAACTGATTGTTGAATTGTTGTTGAATAACTTTAGATAAATCAGCTAATACCCTGAACTCAAATCATGGATAAAACATGGAAATTAATGCATTGTAATTGGTAATGACCGTGGACGAATGTCGTCAGTATATTCTGAAAATAAGTGATTTCCGTTAAGTAAAAAAAATTATCTGAAAATTTAAAGTAAAGCATTTAAAATTATTGTACACGCCTAACTTTAATGTTTAACAGATCATTGAATTGTTTTTGAATAACTTTAGATAAATCAGCTAATACCCTGAACTCAAATCATAGATAAACATTTAAATTAATGTATTGTAATTGGTAATGACCGTGGACGAATGTCGTCAGTATATTCTGAAAGCAAGTGCTTTCCGTTAAATAAAAAAAATTATCTGAACATTTAAAGTAAAGCATTTAAAATTATTGTACATGCCTAACTTTAATGTTTAACTGATTTTTGAATTGTTGCTGAATAACTTTAGATAAATCAGCTAATACCCTGAACTCAAATCCTGGATAAAACATGGAAATTAGTGTATTGTAATTGGTAATGACCGTGGACGAATGTCGTCAGTATATTCTGAAAGCAAGTGCTTTCCGTTAAATAAAAAAAAATCTGAAAATTTAAATTAAAGCATTTAAAATTACTGTATATGCCTACATTTAACATTTTGCTTATTTTTGAATTGTTGTTGAATAACTTTAGATAAATCAGTTAATACCCTGAACTCAAATCCTGGATAAGACATGGAAATTAATGTATTGTAATTGGTAACGATGGTGACCCAAATCACTTCACCATAGATGATTGTCGTTAATAGGTGATATTCTGAAAGCAAGTGCTCGTCGTTTAGTAAAAAAAAATCTTTAAAATTTTAAAGTAAAGTATTTAAAATTATTGTATATGTCTAGCCTAAACATTTAACTAATTATTGAATTGTTGTTAAATACTTTAGATAAATCAAATAATATCTTGAACTGAAATCCTGGAGAAGATATGATAATTAATGTATTCATGTAGCGACGATAACCGAAATGGGCGTTTATATTTTCACTTTATAAACGGGAATAATTAATTGTTTTAAAAATGTGGCACCACTTAAAATTCTGGATTTAAATTATTGAAAATATATTAATTTCATTTTTTTTTCAGAATAATTTATATATATTTTGCAAATTTATCTTTTTATTCCCCTAGAAATATTTGACAGATAAAAAACACATATTAACAAATCGGAAAATCATTGAATGCATATTTAAGTATTCCGGTATTTAATTAACAGATATTTTGCTAATTTATGGCTTTTTTTTATCTTTCACTTTAGATATATGCTTTCAATGCTATATAATTTCAAAGTTTATCAATTAATAATGAAAATATAATCAGTTAAGTCTAGCCGCGAACTAGCAACAATTGTACTACAACTTTTAATCGACTGATAAACTAATAATCACGCACCAACTGATTATGATTATTGCATCTAACGCAGAGCAGGCAAGTCTCATATTTTGCAATTGCCAAAAAACAAGGCGAAAAATCCATAAACTCGTACTACCACAATCCATAAAAAAAATCTTCAAATTATCGATTATTTGACAAAGCTTTTAGTGCGGTAGCAAGCGAATGGTTATTTTGTGCAATTAAAAGTTGCTCAGTAATCCAATTCAATTTGAGGTTTTCAGTTCCATGAAACTAAATTATTTAGTTGCACAAGCTGCCAGTAATGGGGTAGCCTAAATGTTTTGGAGTAATATTAGTAACACTTTAGTTCATTTACGAACAATTGCACGAATACAACTAATTCCATTCCTCCAAACACGAATGGCTTTTCTCATTGTACAACAGGGCTCATTACAAACCCAACCGTTGGGAATACACCACTGTTAATTGTCTAACTGCACTACCTACCCCCATTATGAATGGACCATTCCTATAACTTATTGAGATCCAACTGCAAACCTAATTCAGAGGGGTTCACAATTCCAATGGATGGGGGTCTTCCTTTGGGAGTGGTACTGCGCCATTTGTGTCGGCCGGTACCGCCAGTATGTGGATGGTTATTGGTTATGGCTGAAATGGAATAGTTTAGAGGGGGTAATATTGAAACGTAGATGGGCACATTGAAATCGAAATGGCGCGGATTTGTGGAATTTTGGGGGAAGATGGCATTTGTATAGTACTCGTCGGATTTCGAATGCCATTTCTGGTGGAAATATAAATAAATGTTTGATTTTATGCGGTTTAAACCGGTATTTAATGGTTTGTAACGTTTCCGAGGATGACAGCAACATTAACGTATCACAGAGCCATCAAGTAAAAATAAGGTGTTAATCAAATTAATTTTTTAAAACTGTTCCATATATTTAATCTTTCCGTGGGGGCTTGGGACATCATTTGTCTCATAGGTTTTACAGGTTTAGCAATGGGCTTGGGATTTTAATTACAAAGGGAGGGAGGCGGGAGGAGATAATTTTTTGTATAATGTGAGGTCTGAAGTATGCTGTTTGTAGCAGAACAGGTAATTGCATGGTTTCGGAAATGTAACGATTGACTAATTGTCTCTACAAATCGTCTTTTTTCTGTTTTTCAACCCGTCAAGTGACCCTACCTCCATCTAACTGCTTCGAGGAAAAATTGTTAATGATCCATCCGTCACCAGCTACACACCTCTTATTGTAAGGCAAGTTGTCCTTCACAATGTTTCTTTTTCCTGCCTCCCACAGCAACATTTTCTCTCCTCTCACGTAAAAAGGTTAAAATAGGCAATCATGTAAGGAGTAACCAATTACGTAAAAATTTATTTTTAAAACTACAATTAAATATTTATTTGTAATCATAATAGACTTTAATTAAAAATATACACTGAACAGTAAAAATATTAGGAACACCTGACGTTTTTAAATAAATTAGCTTTGACGTCAATGTGTTTCGACAAGTGGACGAGAGAAGAATAAGGAAAAGTTTTTTTCTTATAACGTTAGTCGAAGCGTTATGTTCGAACAGTAATGGGTAAACAATGTGATTTGACTGATTTTGAACGGATGATGATTGTGGGTGCTCTGAGTCAATGAGTGAGCACTAGAGAAACCCCTTCATTTGTGGAACGTTCAAGAGAAACTGTAGTGAAAGTGTTTAAATACTGGACTGTTAGCCAAATAACTGGATTTCAACGAGGCTCCTGCAGCTACTGAATACTCAGGCGGAATAAAGAGTGTTAAGGTTTGTGTGGTGTGAAGCAATCTTCGTCATACCAATTGAACATTTCAACCCCTCTCTTCCCAGGAATATACCCGGCTCTGCGACAAACCTTCTAGTTTGTCTCAATGGAAAGTCCCCTATAAGACCAATTGAATGCTTATTTATCAATACGCCAGACTTCGAGGAGCCAAGGTGGGCAATAAACTTAAGTTATAGGGCTAGCCAACTGTACGGAGATCTCCCAAAGTGATCAATCGGAGAGGAAAGTAAATAATCTAGTTGGGAACTTTCCATAACACAAAAAACTGAGCTTTACACCCCTGGATAGATTCACATTGAAACTGATTCTGTGAACTTCAAAAATAGAGTTACTCGTTTTTTTTAGAGTTTTATCTCCTAGATGGAAGTCTCAGACAGCAAAAATGTACCGGATAGATCTTAACTTTAACAATATGTTAACTGATTAAATGTGAATTTAAATAGTTTTAATTCACATTCACACCTCCTTACCCAGATGTCTGGTGAGTTATTTTCTACATTGTTTACTCGCGCATTAATTAAACTTGTTAAATTTTCAAAGTTTAATTATGTTAGATGTTTTCTGCATTTTATGGTATCGACTCAACCGGAAAAGACACATTAAAAATTAATATTTAATACACGACGCTATATCTTTCATAAGTACAATCAATTTGACCTAAATGTTAATCTCAGTAATGTTAAATGGTAGAAACTATTTTTTATTATTACAGTTTGCAAGGAACAACAGAAGGTCAACAGGTGCAGCAAATTACAGCAGATTTTCGTCAAGGACCTCACAAAAGATATCTGAACGCGCAATTTGCGTACACTTCAGACGCATGGGATATGAAAGACCATAGTAAAGAATATGACATATGAGTATGAGGTCTTAATATTTCGAAATTTCAGTGTTTAATAACTTGTAAAAAGGGTTTATATACTTAATATTTATTTTTAAATAATGGTAAATTTCGAATATAAACGGAGACTACTGTAATTGCTAGTAACACTGTATATCAAATACAGGGTGGTCACAAATTGTTGGGCTTTGATCATTGTTTGCATGTATCACATTTAGCTGTATCGACATAATCAAACATTATTTTTGTCCACTACTTATACTTAGCTTATATTTTAAACAAATCGCTTAGATTTGGCAACAAAGTAGTTAAAACCCTCAAAAAAACTTTTTAAGTGGAAAACACTAAGCCACCACCCATTAAAAAAATCCTAGAAATTGTGGCTAAAAAAGTTGTGGTATCAAATCACCAAGCCAACTGCACTAGGGATTGCACTCCGTTGATTTTTAATTTAAAAACTTTATACTTGTATTAAATTAAAGGTTGCAGTGATACGGTTCTACCAATACTGGTTTTATTTTTTTTACGAAATGTACTTCGGATCCTGGAATGTGTTTTACGGACGCGGCTTAACATGGGCAGTTGATAAGAGTATATAAGCTCTATTCCCTTCGGACGTTTGTTTCTTATTGGCTGATTTCGCGAGCTGGCGTTAATTCTTCTTTTTTGGCTTATGGTTGTGAACACGACCGGGTCACTTGATAAAGTAAAAATAATGGTTAATTATGGGTAATTTAAATAGCCAAATAATGACCTTCGCCCAACAATCTGTGGCAACCCTACAAGAAGAATTGGCGTATCTACATTTTCAGAATTGTTCAGGAAGATGGAAAATAATTAACAACGCAGTTAAGTTACTAAACTTCGTAAACAAAGCAAATGTATTCAACACTGCATAAAAACTACTTGAAATAACTAATTTTAATTTTAATTGTGTCTAAAACAATAAAGGAATATGTTTTTTAAAAGAATAAACTATTTTATTCTAAATTTGTATGAAACTGCCCACCAACTAAATTTTTAAACTATTTCTTCAAATTTGTATTTGACTGGCACATTTGAATTTTCATTATAGTATTTCATACAAAAAAAATTCGTTACCATTTTTCCATGAAGCATTAAATAAGTTTTTCATTTTTTAAATAATTAATATAAAAAATTATTTTGCAAATTTTATTACTCAAATAACTGACATATTTTACAATAAACTATTTCAAACCACTTGTTATTAATTATTAGTAAAATCGAAGTTTAGCATTTAAATCCAAATGCTCAAACACGGTGAAAACTTTATAACTCATATAACTGACATTACCAAATTTTACAATTAATTTTTTCAAACAATTTATTAGTAATTGTCAGCGAAATCCTAGTTTAGCATTTAAATCCAAATGATTCGGCTTTTAACTTATCTTTCAAGATCTCATCTTTCAAAATCAGATGATCCAGGTCTTAAAAATGATGAAAATAACTAAATAAGTCATGGATATGGATATCGTTACTTCCATTATAAAATCACTGAATCTATTCCAGATATAAAAGAGAAAATCACTGATATAAATAATCTCTTAAAGCGAACACTTCATTCTCAAAGTAAATAATACAAAGCCGATTACATCAAACACAGTGATTAAAATGGCAATCAGAAACGAGTCGAACGTGTAATTTTAACGAAAAGAGTTGTGAGAGTCTTTGGAAAATGAGTTAAATTGAAATAAACTTCCTCACATTATTTAGAGACATCGAGAATTAATGCGTTCTTTTTACGCGCATGACAGCCTCGCTTTTTGACATCGTTTAAGAAGTAATAACAGAATAAATATACAATTCCAATAAATGAATTCACGATGCAGAAAATGAAGGTATTACTAAGAAAAGAACGTCATTCTAGAAATGTTCAGCATAAGAAGGTTTTACGAATGTTACGAGGCTAATTTTAATATATTAAAAGCTACTTAACTTGAAATTTGGTTTCTGATGTAAAAGCTTATTATGCAGCACTTCGACAATGCTCTTAGTTTAAATGGATTTCCTTGAAATTGTGCATATTACACTTGCGACGTTGATTTTTATTTGAACTTGGTTGTAGAATATTTTCATCGATAATTATGCGAGAAGACGCAATTGTATATAAACGCAATAGTTTTAATCGCGATCGTATTTAATCGCAATCGTTTTAATCGCAATCGTATTTAATGGCAATAGTATATAACAGCAATCGTATTTAATCGAAATCGTATTTAATCGAAATCGTACTTAATCGCAACCGTATATAATCGCAATCGTTTTAATCGCAATCGTATTTAATATAAATCGTATTTAATGTCAATCATATTTAATATCAATCGTATTTAATATCAATCGTATTTAATATCAATCGTATTTAATCGCAATCGTATTTAATCGCAATTGTATTTAATCGCAATCGTTTTAATCGCAATCGCATTTAATCGCAATTGTATATAATCGCAATCGTATTTAATCGCAATCTTATACAATCGTAATCGTATTTAACCGCAATCGTAGACACAATCGCAATCTTATAAATGTTTTCATTGAATGCTTTCAGTTTCGCATGCAGATCAGGGTTCGAAATTAGAGGTCGTTAATTGTATTTCACATCTACAAATTTCAGTTTGACGGCCGTATTTCGCACACAGTCGCCATTTTTGACGCCTAACTTAAAAAAAAAATTCAGTTTGACGACCGAACACTATTAAAAATAAGTACTCAAAAGTAAGTGAAATGTACTCATTTTTAAGTACATCCGATGATAAAAATGGCTCCGAATACATAAGTTTTAATTTTGAAAAAAACGTGTACTCAAAATGAGTACAATGAGTAAAAATGAATAGAAACAGAAGACGCTAGTCTACATAGACTGCTGCCTTCATAAATCACTTTTAATAAATATCGACAATTAGACCCAAGGCTTACAGGATCCTCAGGAATCGCAGTCCACAGCCTTATCCGTTAAGCTACCACAGCGACTTGACGAAGTAATAAAACAGAAGTCGGGTAAAAAAAGTGTTCCAAAAGAATGAGAAGTGATATAATTAAAGTTGTAATAACTCAGTTTGCATTTTAGCAATATACATCAAATTTTGTGGAAAACCATCTTTTGAACAACTAACTTATGTTTATTAGGTCGCTTTGTTAAGATGGATTGAACACAAACTGAAATTAGCGATATTAAATCACATGAGTTGACCCAGGTACTCATTTTTAAATGCCTTTTTTATATTGGATTTTTAAACCCAGTCGTTCTTTTTTTTACGTCTAACTTTATATAATTTTTTTACCGGTAAAACTCAAATTTGCTTTTTAGATCGATCTCCAGTTGTTCTTTTTCTAGCTTTGAGCAATCGACACAGGCCGATCCACGAAGCTACTAGCGCAAGTGCTGGAATTCTAAATTGCTTATCGCTATCTTATCTCTGGAATATTCCTCCAAAAGAAGATTTAACGATTACAAAAATATCGTAATAGTTGGCAGCTCTTCAAATTACTTTAAAAATACGCCTGAGCAGAATATTTTGGCAACTGAAAAATTAATAGGTGCCGACGACGTCTAAATTTTATCTCATAATTTCGAACCCTGATACAAAAGTGAAAATACCTGCATATTATAATAAATAAAGTATTAATTTTTTAATATTAGTATTGTTAATTATTACTTACTGCGACATTAACGTACACTGTTAAAAATAAGTACTCAAAAATAAGTAAAATTTACTCCTTTTTGATTACATTCGATGCTTATCATGGCTCCGAATACATAAGTTTCATTCTTGAAAAAGACATGCACTCAAAAATTAGTACAATGAGTAAAAATGAATTAAAATATCAGTAACTTGCCCCGTCATAAATCACTTTCAATAAATATCGACAATGCCAACCAAGACAGACCGAGCATCGAACCCATATCCTCAGTCACCGCAGTCCAGTGCCTTATCCGTTGTACTACTAAGAAGTTATAAACAAAAAAAATATCAAAAAGGTGTACCAAAGGAATGGAAAGCAAGATAAATTGTGTTGTAATATCAGTTTTCATTTAAGTCATCGACATCAAAACCATCTTCTGAACAACTATTGTAAGTGTGTCAGGTCGCTTTGTTAAGATGGCTTGAACAGAAGTTGAATTAGCAACAGTAAATCACACTGCTCATTTTTCAGAAAGTACGGTTGCTTAAATTTGAGTACGTTATAGCTTATTTAAATGCAATTGCAGCTCAACGGATAAGACTCTGGAGAGCGGTGACTCCAGATCTGGGTTCGATTCCCGATAAGCCCTGGTTGTAATTGTTGACATTTATTGAAAGAGACTTACTTGCCTAGTCTAAGCAGGCAAGCAGCTGCTCTTTTTATTAATTTTTACTTACTTTTGAGTACGACTTTTCCAAAAATGGAACTTGTGTATTTGGAGCTATGTACTCAAAACGAATTACTCAAAAATTAGTACATTTGACTTATTTTTGAGTACCTATTTTTAATAGTGTAGAATTTCAATTTAAACGATTTCTTTAACTGTCCATTATAAGTGAAGTCCGCAATAATAAAGTTCTACTGTGTATAGTTTTCGACAAAAGCTACAAAACTTGTTTTAAATATTGTTAAAAAGAATGTTAAAATATAAAAAAAATCTATAAAAATGTTTCCTATAATTAAATAATAAATAAATTGCATTATTTAGCTATTAAATTATGATTTGATCAATCAAAACATTGCGTTTACCTTTAAGGGAACTTTCTATTAAAGAGTTTTCTCTAAAGTCATTTCTAAGCAAATTAAATTTTGAAACTACTCTTTAACGAAAAACTTTTATTCAATTAGTCAATAAATGATTAGATTAATTCAAATTACTTTCAGTTATTCGAAATTCTGCGAACGGCAAGTTGATTATAGAAAATAGTGAATAAACTAAATGAATTTTTGCTTCAATAACATTTAATCAATGTTGTGCAAATTAAATTCTAATAATAAGTGAAGTGTTTATAACTTTGAAAACCTTTCTTAATGGGTTCATATTTTGAAAGCTTACTGAACTTTTATTATAAAAATTTGATTTTATGAAACAATATTGGTTCCCACGTAATACTTGTAATTGCTGATGGTTATTGAAAATGATTTATGAAGGCAGCCTATGTAGACTAGCATCTGCTGTTTTTATTCATTTTTACCCGTTGCACTCATTTTTAAGTACGTCTTTTTCAAACTACTTGCGTATTCGAAGCCATGAGAAGCATCGAATGCATTCAAAAATAAACACATTTTACTTATTTTTGAATACCTATTTTTAACAGTGCAGAAATCCCTGTTTCTCGCTGTACACTCAAACCTGTTTTTGTGCGGTGATGAGGGACCGCATAAAAAAAAACGCATAAAAAAATCGCACAAAACTTCACGAGTAGCTATAAAAAATAGTTTTCGCAACACAATTAAAAAATATTTTTTTATGCGGTGGATAGGGGCCGCATAAAAAAAGTCTCACATAGAAAAAAACTCAAAACCTTACGAAATAACTAGGAATTGCTTTTTTAAACGAAATCAAGACACGAGGCTTGACAGCTACTTGGAATCTGATTAAGAAAATACACATGCGAACATTTTAAAATATTTTATTTACATATTTACTTATTTTACACATACAAAACTTTTCAAAACGTATAACCATTATCCTTCAAAGTCTGACAATACGCGAACTTGGTTCAAAATCGGTCTTTCGTCACTTGAAGATACTACCTCGCACTCGTTTAAAGTTGACTTTTTTTTCAGTTACCATGTAGTCAGTGATCAGTTTTTGCGACGACTGTTGTTTCACTTGACGCTTGTATATGTCTCGGTAGTCAGATAATCAATTATGTTCCAATTTGATTGAAATTTTCATCTACCGCACAAAAAAAAATCGCACAAAAAAAGACCTCATTAAAACAGGTTTGAGTGTATAACATTTATTTTTATAAATTAAGTTATACACAATTAATATTAAAATAAATTCCCCTTATCATTAAGCAAGAGCAGCTTCACGAGGAGTGAAATATTATATCCAATTAACGTTCAAGTAGACAACCAAAGTTACAACAAAAGTCCATCCCAAGTGGCATGCACGCAAGCGCAACGTCAGAACCTCTTTCTAGAAACTTTTAACATATTAACAGGTCTTTTCAGTCAACACCCATAAGCGCTTTGTCAGCGGGGTTTTGAAATTTTCGGAAACATACTCTCCCCCTTGGATTTTCGCTGAGTTATAAATGGTTATTCTCTTTGCAATTCCAGGAAGTAGCTTTGTGGTGGGGGACTCTTTAGGTTGATGAATTTTGGAATTTTGCACAATATGATATTCTTAAACACCTTGGGAATGTTTAAGAGGACAGTTTTAATATTTTCCTGAATAAATTGAGTTTTTAATCGTATACATTTAAGTCTGTTGAAACAACTGATAATTTAAATGTTTTATTTTTTACTTAGCAAATGTAGCAACTGAAAATTTAAATGATATTATACATTTAAGTCTCTTGAAACAACTGATTATTAAAATGGTTTCTTTTCACTTAGAATATTTAGCAACTGATATTTTAAATGGTTTATTTTTTACTTAGCAAATTCAGCAACTGACAATTTAAATGATATTATACATTTAAGTTTCTTGAAACAACTGATAATTTAAATGGTTTAATTTTTATTTAGTAAATGTAGCAACTGATAATTTAAATGATATTATACATTTAAATTTCTTGAAACAACTGATAATTTAAATGGTTTATTTTTTACTTAGCAAATGTAACAGCTCATATTTTAAATGGTTTATTTTTTACTTAGCAAATTCAGCAACTGACAATTTAAATGATATTATGCATTTAAGTTTCTTGAAACAACTGATAATTTAAATGGTTTAATTTTTATTTAGTAAATGTAGCAACTGATAATTTAAATGATATTATACATTTAAATTTCTTGAAACAACTGATAATTTAAATAGTTTATTTTTTACTTAGCAAATGTAACAGCTGATAATTTAAATGATATTATACATTTAAGTCTCTTGAAACAACTGATAATTTAAATGGTTTATTTTTTACTTAGCAAATATAGCAACTGATAATTTAAATAATATTATACATTTAAGTTTCTTGAAACAACTAATTATTTAAATGTTTTCTTTTTACTTAGAAAATTTAACAAGATATTTTAAATGGTTTATTTTTTACTTAGCAAATGTAACAACTGTTAATTTAAATGATATTATACATTTAAGTCTCTTTAAACAACTGATAATTTAAATGGTTTAATTTTTATTTAGCAAGTTTAGCAACTGATAATGTAAATGAAATTTACTTAGCAAATGCAACAATCAAAGTCGTTTGCAGTATAATTGTATATTTCAAACGATTTTGTGATATATATTTATGAAATAGACAATATTTATCACATCTTATTGGGACAAGATTAGTGAAAAGTATAAGTAAAATTATGGACTGGTATCTATCATAATAACAGAAAAAGTCTGTCCATGGCACACTAAACACTACCTTCCAATGCTCGGACAAGTCGTCTGAAAATGTATATATCTTCTTGTACACCTGTGGCTTGAATTTTTATAATTATGTTTAGTTTTCTATTTATAATAGTTTTATAACCTATTTTTTAAATGGACATTAAAATAAATATTATCTGCATTGTTTTAAAATACATTGATATAAAATCATAAGATCTTGAGAACAATTAAATACTTTAAAATTAATATATATATATATATATATATATATATATATATATATATATATATATATATATATATATAACATATCGGGGTACAACAACAAATGTTAGCTTTGCTGTTAGCTTACTTGTTAAAAAATAATTCTCAGAATAAATTATATCGCCAAACCAATTTTTAATCGCCAATTTTCATTTGTTTAAAACTATATATATATATATATATATATATATATATATATATATATATATATATATATATATATATATATATATATATATATATATATATATATATATATATATATATATATATATACATATATATATATATATATATATATATACATATATATATATATATATTATATATATATATATATACATATATATATATATATATATATATATATATATATATATATATATATATATATATATATATATATATATATATATATATATATATATATATATATATATATATATATATATATATATATATATATATACCCAGGTAGCACAGCAATATTGGCCAATATCGGCAAAGAGAGTTTCGGCAACATTGGCCAATATTGGCGAATGTCGGATCGGCCAACGTCAAACTGTTAACCTTTTATCAATATTGGGCAATATTGCCGAACCGATATTGGCCAATATTATAGAGCGGTATTGGCCAATATTGGGTAATGTTGAACTGGCCAATATCGTAGAGCGGTATTGGCCAATATTGGCGAATGTCGGATCGGCCAACGTCAAACTGTTAACCTTTTATCAATATTGGGCAATATTGCCGAACCGATATTGGCCAATATTATAGAGCGGTATTGGCCAGTATTGGGTAATGTTGAACTGGCCAATATCATAGAGCGGTATTGGCCAATATTGGCGAATGTCGGATCGGCCAATGTCAAATGGTTAACCTTTTATCAATATTGGCAAATATTGCTCAACCGATATTGGCCAATATTGGCTAACGTTAGGTCGGCTAATATTGGCGAATGTCGGGTTGGCCAATGTCAAATGGTTAACTTTTTATCAATATTGGCAAATATTGCCAAAGCAATATCTGTCAATATTAAATAAAAGGTGGCCGATTTACATTGATCGACTCGACATTAGCCGAAATCGAATATATTTGAAAGCAGCGGTTTACAATATTGATGAACAATACTATGAATAATTTTTAAAAAAAATATTTTTATAAAACAATTTGTTTCTTTTGTTTTTGATCATTTAAAGCTGTTGCATGAAAAATATTCTTTCCTCTGTGGAAAATATTGGACTATACAACTCATTTGCTTTTTCTTTATAACATAAAAAAAATTGTATTCAAAATCTATATAATAATAAAAATATAGCAATAAAATTATAATTAAAAAATTTAATAATTAAAATTTTAAATTTCCTAAAATTACAAATTTATAATTCTTTAAAAAAATTTAAATTAGTTAATTTTGAACTAAGTTAACTGTAATATTATTTAAAAATATATTTACATTTACTTTTCTAAACGAAATGCATTATACATTACCATTTAAAAAAATTAAAAACACAATTCAAAATATTTCTATCTTGTATTCCTTCATCTAATACATTAAAAAAAATTAAGACTTAATTTGTTTAAAACATATTAAAGATAATTTTTAAAAATGAGGAAAACATAATGAATACTTTTATATTGAAGTATATGTTGAAAGATGAAGTATCCATTTTGAGAGTAAATTGGATCACAAAGCTATTTGTAAATGTTATTTACACCAAAGTAAATTAGTTTTGAAAATGGAGGAAAATTTTTGTCAAGGTTAATGATGCTAGACTGATAAGCAAATTTAAGAATTTTTAGTAGTCTAGTTTAATATCTTAAGACAGTTAGATATCTGCATTTAAGCAGGTTTTTGTAAACTTTTTAGCAATCTAGTTAAAATACCAAAACAAATTAGAGTTTTTTACAAAACTTTTTAGCATTTATAAGAAATCCAAAGTATCTTTTATTACACACCTGTGGCATAAAATATTGGAGCCAATTTCACTTACCTCAATTAACTATTATGACTCCCTTCTGTTGTAAAAAAGAAATCTAACGCAACAGGTATTGTGTAATAATTTGGATACTCCTTGAAGTTTGGATCACATACTTCATTTACAACACATTAAGTGTGATTTTCTAATCTAAAATACTACTAAGTTGGTATTTGTAGTATAACAGTTGAATGCATGAAATATTCGATATAAAATAAGCATGAAATATATTGATAAAAATTAAATATGCTCGAACATATAATATAATTTGATAAGTTGCTTACTTATTTTTAGCAAAATAAATTTCTAAAAATGTGTGTTGTGTTTGATGTCAGTTGTTGTAAAGAAAGTAAAAATTATACTTATTTACATTGCGTTTCAATTTAAAATTATTTGCAATTTAGGAACCAAAAAAAAACTAACACCTAGTAACCGAGCTAAGACATTTTCCTTATAATTTGACTGTAAAGTATGAAGCTGTGTTTACAGATCGTTCTTTAATTGTATTATAGACTAATGATGCTAATGCCTCATTATGAGAAAGTTTAAGAATTTAGTTGATTTCTATGGATAATTATAAAATAAACTTAAGTCAATTAACTAAATCGAATACAAAAAAGACATCCATGAAAATTATTTCTACCAATATTAAAGTTTACTGCAGTTTGCTTCACTACTGCTTTTTATATAAAATAAATTTTAAAAAAAAAACCTTTTTTTGAGTTAAAAATTAACAAATGGTCTACATTTACTTGAGTGAATCATGCAAAAACGTTCGCTTATTTTTAACTTTTAAAGTATATGCATTAGTAAATATATAATGAAATTATATTTTAAAAAGTTTTTTATATTTAATATTTTACACTTTTTAATAATAAATATTAATATAGTGGAAACCATTTCCAATTATTCCACTGAGACCACTTCTAAACAAACCTTATCACTTAGTGACTCAATCGCATAAGTGGTTAACGATTTATACTACTACCTCCATTATTAGTGCACAAGTGTTATTTTAAATATTAAATAACATTCTAAGAGTTATTAAACTACATTTTATTTTAACACTTTTTACTTTATCAATAGTCTTCACATAAAAGTGCTGATCTCTTAATTAGAGTATTGTGAGTTTGTTCCTGGCCTTGAATTGTCCATAAGGCCAGCAAAGGCAGGGTGGAAAAAGGGGCTGGAGATAAATCTATCATGGCCCAAATATCCTCACATTGGTCATGGTGTGGAAATTTGGGAGAGCGAGGTGCCAGTTCGGGTGTTTGTTGACTTAGTAGCTGGTATCCGAGTGGCTTCAGGCTACAGGATGTGGAGTATATGTCTTGAAATGAGTTTCAAATACTGCTCAATATTCATAAATCAGGTTTCAGAACAGATCTTGGGGCTAATCAATGCAGCCTCTTCAAGTTATCAGTGAGCAGCTCTAGTGGAAATTCAGCTAAAATAAAATAGGAATAACACATATTAAATGAAAGAGAAACATACCAAATGCTAGATAACAAGTCAAAAATAACTGAATGAGGAAATCTAGCAATTATTTCTTAATAAATCTAGTGATCAGTTTCTTAATGCTGTATATCATGTTGTTCTAATTTATTGCACAAACTTTTTTCTAAAAAAAAAATAACATGACTAAAATTGTTTAAATACATGTTTCAGTGATAACAAAATATTACATTAAATTTCAACATGGTATTAAATCGATTTTAGCAAGTACTTCAAATGCTTTGGCCAACTGCCTAGTATACTTTTATGTGCCGGCTTAAAATACATTTTAAATTTGCAGAGAACTTTCAAATCATAATGGAACTAATATATTCTGGAATTAACGACACATCTGAATAACCAAATGAAGATTTAATAAATAATGCACTCAAAGATTGTGCAATATAGCGATTAAGCATATTCGATTAGTTTGGCTTGTTATCATTACCATCTTGTACACAATAACTACTAAACAGGCTAACATTATATTTTCTTATAAATTATTATCCATAACAAATAAGGTAGGTAAGGCTTTTTTTTGACAAAATGTGGAATTCTGGAACAATAAAATGCCTTGTAACTAAATTATTTCCTAGTATATTTCTCGAATATATGGTTAAAATGTACTTTACGGTTTCCTTGATTTCCCTGCCAAATCTAGTTAACATTTTCAGCAACCCTGCAGAGAGAAAATTGAGTTCTTTCAACAAACCCGGTTGTCGCCCAGAATGTGTTAATATTGTGAATATATCATTTTTAAAAAGTTGTCAAGGGGAACCGTACAATGCATTTGAACCAAATATTATATAAAAAGTTACTTATTTAAAAATAAATATTGGATACAGCTCCAATAGCAATTTTTAATATTTTGAAAGTATTTCATACAGTGGATAGTAAATAAATTTTCTACCAAAAATTGTTAATATCTTAAAAAAGTTATGCAATTTCTTCAGTAATTAACAACTATATAATTGTTAATTCTTTATATTGGTGAATGTTCTGGGAATGGAACTGTAAGTTTGTTACTTACATGTGATCGAAAATGGATTAAATAATTTTTATTAAAATTATTATGAGAATGAGCACAATGATTATTTCCCGAAGAGGTAACCAATTTCAGTAACTTCGTTTTTGAAAGTTATTAGGATTAAATTGAAGAAATTCCAAGTCTTCCCAGGAGATTGGATATTTGTGCATCACATTCCCAGCAAAAAAAGTCAGCATAAAACCTTCATCAAATTTTTGAAATTGAAGGTTTTATGCAGGAAAACTGCAGTTTTTTTGAAGATCTATAAAATTAAAGGTTTTTGTTTCAATGCAATGTCCTTCATAAAAACTGCAAAAAACCTTCATAAAAACTTCAATTTTTAATCATGAAGGGAAAATGCAGATATTTTAAAGGTTTTATGCAGGAAAATTAAAAACTTCAAGAAAACTGCAGTTTTTTGTTTCAATATCCTTTATAAAACCTTCAATTTGACAATTTTGATGAAGGTTTGATGCTGACTTTTTTTGCTGGGTTATGTACGCTTAAAAAAAATTGTTGTGGCTATGAGAACTTTCAAAAAATCATTAGGGTCAATTCTTGTGGCCGCACCACATTCTAAGTGGAAATTGTTATTTCCAGCTACAACATGTTGATGTCAGATCATTGGCAGTTGGCTAACCTTGAAACAATTAATAAGACTCGTCATAGTCTTAAATGGAAAAGAAACAATTTTTCAATGCCCGCCCGCCAGTGCTAAAATTTTTGTAGATGAAGGAACGGCAACAAAAGTAATTTACAAGAACCAGTAATTTACAAGATTATTTAAAAACATTTTTCAGAAATGATAACAAGTTTTAAAAAAGTATTATGTCTAAAGCTAACATATGTTATAATATACCAATATGATAACATTTTTTAAAAACTTAAAACTACTTATTTTTCTACATTTTTGTGCTATAAAACAAAATATTTTTCAAATACAAATAGAATATTATTGTTAATATTATAAAGTAAATGCTACTTATTAATGTAATGTTATTAATGACATTTTGTTTGTAATATATGCTCGGATACTTGTTTAAGATTTACCCAAGTATACATATTTAGATGTATGTACTTAAAATTTAAAACTTTACATTTGTATGATTGCAGAAATACATATTTTAAAATAAAATTTTACATTATGACCACAAATAAAACATACTTTTATAAACCGTTAGAAAATTTCATGAATTAGATAATTTTTTTAAATAAACTTTTTTCGGAACATATAATTTTAAACTAAGTTTAATAAATTAGTTTAAATTTGCTATTTTAAGTATCAAGATTTCATTTACTTCTGGGATTCTGCTAACTGAAAAATTTACTTTGCCCCACTAGTTGAAATTTCTTAAAATGTGGGCTAGTATAGAAGTTACCCGAAAGAAAAGAGTTTCGAGTACAAAACAATCCCAACCTTACATTTACTTATTTAGAGAACTATAAAAATATTCCGATCTGAATAACTTACTACAATAAAAACATAATTAATGAAATCTGTGTTTTCCTATAAATAAATTTAAGAAAAGCTAAGTTTTTTTATAAACTCATACGATCATGATACAACGCTTCTGTCAATTCCGTCCAATAAGCAACAAAATCTGTAAAAATACTACACTTGAGCCAACAAGTAAATAATACTTTTTGGGTGTTGAGCCTGTTGTTGGTCATACTTGTTGCAAGCACGTAGCCAGGCTTTTGCTAGGGGGGGGGAAGGGGGTCCAACTGTTGCTACGATTTGGGGGGGGGGTAGTTTCTTCCCCAACTTTGACATTTAGATTTTCTGAATCAGTGTATCCTAATTCTTGCCAAAAACTCAAAATGTTGTTTTTTGTTCGATTCTACAGACAGGCACTCCATTCTTATACAGTAGACTCTCGATAACTCGAACTTCGATAACTCAAATTTTTCGATAACTCGAATTTTTCGATATCTCGAAAAAAATCGATTTCCCTGCACCTTCATTACTTATTTAATTTAATTTTATCTTGTTAATTCGAAGTTTTTCTTCTTATTTTCGATAACTCGAAGTTTCCACACAACTCAAAATTTGGTTTTCCTCTCAAAACTACGGATTTTGAAGAAACTTTAGCAAATATGCAATTGTCGTGGTGTTTATTTGTCGCTGTGAATAATGGCGACAAAACAAAAATGTAATGCACTCAATATAGCAGCTTTTGATGAGAGATCGCTCTCGGAAAAAGAATACGAATCTCCTCTAAAGATAACTTTGAAAGAGGCTCTATCTTCCATAAAAACTATGCGTGCATTCAGTGAATCGTGGCCGGAAATAAAAACAGTGACATTTCAAGCAATCATGCATTTTGAAAATATAATTGATTCCGAAATAAATAGAAATACTCACCAAAAAATTTTGGATAGATATTTTAAATAAAGTAGGGTAAGTATACTTGTATTTATTTTTACCAAAACAGATTTTTTATAGGATTTTCGATAACTCGAATTTTCGATATCTCGAATTTTTATACACTTCCCTTCGAGTTCGAGAGTTGCCTGTATACAAGTATTGATAAAATAAAAAAACTTTTATATAAATCAAAAATATCTATTAAAACATGGGCTATAAAAATTCGTTTTTAACGGCAGATCTACAACAAATGATACTTTCGAAAAAATACCTAAACACTTGCAATTTTAAAAGAATTGGAGCATTCGAAAGTTTAGGGAATTGTAAAAAGTCAAGACAGAATTATTTTATATATTTTTAAAGTTAATTTAAAAGAAGCTTTTATTTTTTTTCTGATACTTATCTAAATAGCAAACGATAATTTATCAAACGTCATTCATTCACAAAAACTTTACGCACGTGACATCACAACACGAATTCGTATCATTGAAAAGAACACAAATTCGCATTGTAAAATATGGTCTGCAGTTGCTTATTTTAGTATACACTAATGAATTTAGGTGCAGCCGGCTGTACTTGCTGTAATGGACGAGCCGCCACTGGCGTTTTTTAGGGATAACTTGTCGCTATTGACTAGAACAATAGACAGTGGTGGCGCCAGGAATTGCCCGACGGGGGGGCTGACTTTCCCCGACGGGGGGGCTAGTATCCTCGACGTAAATTGTGCATATAAAATTATTTCATCCTAAAAAAAATTCGATGTGGCTTTTGTTGTAGCACTTTCAGAAAGATTCACGTCATTTTAACAAATATTATAAAAAATAGGAAAGAGTCGCCAACAAGAACATATCCAGTAAAATGAAGTTAAACAAACTGTTTCGCCTGACGCAGTGTTTCCCATCCACGCTCCGTACACGCTTCGCATCATTACCTTATTTTACACGCATTGGCGGCAAATTTCTTATAGAACAAGAACAAATTTATGTAAATAGTTATATTTTTTACGAAATGGAAGTGTTGGAATGGATAATCCTAAAGAGTAATATATATAGTGTTCAATCCTGATACTCCCAGTACTAGGTCATTTTAAAGGTGTTTCACGTCAAAAATCAAGTATTAAACCAAATTGTAAATTGTTTAGTAAACGTTTGAGAGTAAATGCCTATAATATTTTATGTTATTTATATGCATTGGTGATGAATAGTAGTACTTTGTATAGGAATTATAAACACGGCTAGTATGTCAGGTTGAATTTTTAAAAATTATTCTGGTCCAAAATCAATAAGTATGAGTTTTATGTGTTTTGATATTTTAGTACTATCCGAACTACTTACTGCATAAACCTAAACCATAGTAGAAAGAAGATAAGTTAATTTTTTTTAATTAACTTAGTTCGTATTATACGAATAAAAAAAAGAAGAAAGGCTATATTTTGAGGAGAATAATAATAAAAAAAACTCACCATGCTGTAGTATCTTGAACGCTACCCCAAATGCATTCCGATGATCAGTACTTTCAGCTGGACAACTAAAGAGTATTTCTGACTTTCATGGATTTTTTTTTTAAATCGTTAATAACGTACATCTCGGAATCGAAAGTTTTCAGCAACACACTTTATTTTTCAATCCGCCATCCACTTCATATATTTGCGCCAGTTTTAGTTCCGAAATCCTAAGTAAACGCTGGCTTGTTCCAATTGCAACTAATCTGACAATGTCTATCGTCTCGTTCTCCGATTCACAGTGGCTTCTTTGGTCAATGAAAAGGAATGGCAAGCGCCATACAATGGAAGCACGGAGTGAATGGTGCATATGTCCCCAGGACCAAAAGGCACAGACCCCCCATCCAGTCGCAAAGTTCTAAGAACGCAGGAACGAGCACTGCCAATACTTTTTAGCTGTAAGGAAAGTTGCAATTTACAGTTTTACGACTCACCACCCCCCATGGAGGTCCAGGGGAGTTAGGTTGCCCCCAGCATAAATTCTACATCGTCCCTTTTGTGTGAAAAAAAACTAGGTTCTTTCTTTCTTTCTTTTTTTTCTTTCCGATATTTGAATGCAACGTGGTGTTCTCAGCTGTAGCTTTAAAATGTATTTTTGCTCAGGTCCTATGTTACAAATATTTGACTCAAGCATTGGCAGTAAATTTTACCGATGAAATTAATAAAATAGCCTTCCTCTTTATAAAAATATAATAATGTTAATTATATTTCATAAATCAAAGGTCACTGCCACTAAGTGTACTTAATTTAATAAATAACGAACGTAATATTCGATATAATATAGTTTTAAGAATAGCATTTTTAAACTTAAACAACAGCTGCGAATAGTACCCTGCAGTAATCTACAAAATTTTAAGAATTGTTTACTTTCGTTTTAATTATTCGAAAGTAAAAGTATGTTTTAAAGTTAAAATATTAATATTTATACATTTTAAACTTGAATTTCTTTGACAATTTGACGCCGAACTAAGTGACCCTCTTTTGAAGTCTTCTGAGTCTCCGTGAATTTCATTCTTAGAATATTTTAACTGTGATATTGTATATTAGAAAATGCCGTGTTAACTTTTGATGAGTGAATTATTAGTGTGGAAAGGAAAAAATGCAACAGCAGTGGAGACGTTGAAATCGAAATACATCAGAATCAACATATTTATATCAGGTTATCTTGTATTTACTGGGTATTACTTTCAATTAGCTACATTAACGTATTATTTTAAGAATATTATATACTTATATTTCATAATAAACTTACTATATAATTATAAATATTTAATTATGAAACTTATAATTATAACTGACCATTGGCCGAAATCTCGACAAACCAAATTGAAAATATTAGTATTAATAAAAATGTCTTTGAAATTATTATTGATAACCTAC
>OZ010666.1:17185530-17399479 GCA_963932185.1 Troglohyphantes excavatus | reverse complement strand
AGCTGAACAGTGGGCTATTGACGACGGTTCGGGGCCTATCTCGAAGGAAAGGCCCGGGAACGATGCCTCGAATTTTTGAACCATCGTCAGATGACGAGGACAACACCTGATCTGGCACCCAACGCTGTCAATAGACGTCGGGGCTTTGGAACCCGATCATATTTATGGTACACCAGTCTCTTATATACGCCGTTAATTTTTTGTGGATGTTCTGGATGACATTCTAGTATTTTGGTAGCGAAGTTGGCAACCCTCCGATCACAATATTACTACTTTTTTACTATTGTTAGTCTAGTCCATAGGTTCGAACCGGGAACCCTCGTATGCCCAGCTGACGCCACAATCCACTCGGCCACGGAGGACTTGTTTTTTTAGGATTTATTCGAAAACTGTTGTAGCAATTTTAAAATTCCATGGCAATATATATTAAGGTGCATTTAAAAGTGTTATACGAGAAATTGGCATGGACGTATAAACACGTTTTTAATAAATTTAGGAAAAATTTATAAAATATTTCAAATTTCCAAAAAGTTTAAAACCATTTAAAAAAGATTTACCAAAAGACAATATTTTTTTTTTTAAAGTACTTTATTTTTAATTATAAAAACAATTTAAATCCGAATTTAAAATACGGAAGAATGTTCTGAAATAAGAGTCAGTTTATATGCACTTATATATTTCAAGCCTAATCAAATTTATAAACTACTAAACTTTTTCTAAATATATTTGTGTTTGTAGTAAAAAGTACACAAGTACTTTATTATAAATATTTTAAGAATTAATTTGTACGGAATACAATTAATTTATTGAAAGCTTAGTAAATAAATTAAAATTACGTTACAATTTTGTAGTCTTCTAGTAGTTATTTTTAATTTACAACATAAATTAATGAAAACAAAGTAAGTTATTATGATAAAAGTAAATTAGTTTTAAAAATATTTCCATTACTAAATGTTAAATGCATAAGGAGAAAATGTGATTTTCTTACATATTCCAATTTGCGCCGGATAAGCATTTTTTAAGATATACAATTTTTGCGTACTTCATTACAATGGTTGTAATCACATTATGTATGACTAATGAAATGTCTGAACTATGTCTGGGTCGGCTAAATCAGTTATGTCCGCATATAATGAAGCAGATTTTTAAAACATATCTACTCTAGAGTAGTTACTTAATTGCGTTACATTCTTATTAAAAGTATTTATTATTTTTAGACGCAAAAAGTTTAAGAGGTTATAGTTAGCAGAAATAAAAATGATAAATAATTAAATTTGTAAATAAAGTCCATGTACTTACCAAATGAACCTAGTAAAATCTTAAGTTAGCTTATACAGTTATAAAATTACCAATGGTAAATAACATTAAAGTTTTAACACTCTCTAAAATCCACCCGTTAGAGAAGTCTTTGAGGATAATTTTTAAAAATCATCAACATAACTTTTAAGGTCTAAGAGCTATTTTTCTTTAAAACCATCGAATCGATTTTATTTATATTTGATACAAGATATTTGATATAGTTTTGATTGCCTCCATTGTAATGCTGCTGTTGTTTTTGCAACGAATTTCTAAATGGTGGCTTCTAAAGTAATAAAGTAAATTTTGATAAGATATCTGAAAACACACTTTTAAGATATTTGATAACTGTTAAGATATCAAAAAACTGTTAAAAATTCAGATAACTGTTAAGATATCAAAAAACTGTTAAAAATTCAGATAACTGTTAAGATATCAGATAACTGTTAAGATATCTGATAACACACTTTTAAGATACCTGATAACACACTTTTACGATATTTGATAACTGTTAAGATATAAGATGACTATTAAAAAATCAGATAACTGTTAAGATATCAGATAACTGTTAAAATATCAGATAACTGTTAAGATATCAGATACATGTTAAGATATCGAATAACTGTTAAGATATCAGATAACTTTTAGGATATCAGATAACTGTTAATATATCAAATAACTGTTAAGATGCATGATAATTGTTCAGATATCAGAAAATTGTTCATATATCAGATAACTGTTAAGATATATGATAACTCTTTTGTAACTTTTTAAATTCTTAGATAATTTCTACACAGGTTTTACTTATATCAATTATACAAAGAACAAAAACACATGTCAGCGTTAAACCCCCAAAAAATATGAAAAGATTTTTAAGTAATTTCTAACAATTGCAACATATATCAATTCGCAACTTATATACCTTTTGATGATCGAAGCATCAACCATTTTTTTTTCAGATATCTTGTACGAAATGTGGACTTTCTAATATTAGAAAATTTGAACTATTTTATAAATATGAACTATTTTTATATAGAAAGTAGTTTTTAATACACGTTTGCAAGTGAGAATTTTTCGCTCTCACACAGCTGGTGGAAATTATTCCTATCTTGAATACAACTATCCGATTGCTGTGACCTTAGAATTGCGAAAGTAATAATATGCTTCTCGATTAGAAAATCGTCCCTAGTGTAAATGTTCAAGTGTTCCTTTGGGTTGTTTGTCAGCTCTCGGACAGTAAATAACTATCACTTCTAAACAGCGATTTAGTTATCTTATTAAAAACACATATACTTACAGTATAACTTTAAAAAAAAAACTTTTTTAAGTAGGTAGTGAATCTTCAAAACTCGCAGGAACACCAAACATCTTATATATAATTTTTTATGCAGACAATAAATGTTAACTATTTTGCCATTTCATGCAGAAGAATTTATAAGTTGTAATTTGTGTTTTATTTCATTTAATAGAATTTTTTTTTCTCAAACGAAATTATTTCGTTTTTAACCGATTGCCTGTTTTACGGAATATGGAAATGTCACATTGCTTAAGCCGATTGGTCAATTAGCTTAAACTCGTTTATTGATTCGTTAGAGGTAGTGTTTAGGGCGTAACCTAACAGCCAATTAATCGCAGCCGGAATATACCATCACATTTGAATTAAAACATTGTTCCTCAAAATTTTACATTAATTAAAATATGTCTCCCATACTATATTTCCATGCTTTCAACTGAAATTAGAAGTTACTGTTAACAACTCTGTATTTAATGTGTTACGAAAACCGGTTATAAAAATTGATTGTCTATTTTCTTTAAAACTCATGCTTTTAGCGTTTGTGCAAAATGCACTTGTTATTTTATTGTTCAAAACATACTATTTTACCCTTAAAAGTACAAATTCCCATTTATTAAATATAGCATTAAAATATGACATATAAGTAGTTTCTTTTAAATGTTTTAACCTCAATAATTACGCATTAAAAAATATGGTGCTTTCCTTAGGTACAAATCAATTTAACAAACATACGTTTTTTTTAATTGTTTTTATAGCAATTTACTTTTCTATACAAAACAGATTCCAAACTTCACTGGGCTTCATATTTTTGAATTACTCTTCAAACAAATACAGAAACAACTAAATATACTTCCTGGGACGGAAGTTTTTCTGCCAAAATTTTTAATTTGGGTTTATTTTTTAAAACTACAAACTTTTTTTAACAAATAGTTACATAAAAAAAATAAAGTGTATTCATGTCTGAAAATATCTTTGTTACATATCCGAAACTTTCCTATTACTTCCAAACCCTCTGAGATTCCAATATTTATGTCGCCATTCCAGCAAAAACTTCGAAAAAGTGAGACTCCAAAATTCCCAAACTAAAGCGACAAATATTTAAATATTCATAACATCCCGCGGAATTATTCAAAAGCGACGAGAACAATGCCTACCCGGGACAAACACGCGTAAAATGTATCCAAAAATTCGCCATTTTTTTTTGGACCCAGCTCTGCGAAAATGAATAAACATCGATCGAGCATGTGTTTGAGATCCAACTTTCTCAAAAGAACGATCCAGGTGTAAAAGAATGTTCTAGCATTTTTCTATCTCTGAAACGCAGTATTCAAATCTGTTTTAAAAGTGAAGGCGTGGACATGGAATGTCGGAGCCTTTGACTGGACCCTGGAAAGGTATGCATCGATTATTTTTTCGATGTCGTATTATGGTGTCAAAAAGAGAAACGGACATGTTTTTCATATTGTATTTCCGTTTAATGTTGTTTTGAATTCAAATAGTTGTTATAGTTTCTGTTGTTCTTGTTTGTCGGAACACTACAGAAGTCGCGTTGTGCTTGAGAGGCACAATCCAAGGCGAATCGAATTGGAGGTGGGACGAAATTGGAAAAAATAAGGCCTGAAAAGGCGTATTCTTGTTATGTCACACGGGTCACACACAAGGTCTTACACAGGGGCATTGAGGGTTTATGCTTGGAGGAGGGGGGATAAAGAAGCCTTAAAATTGCCAAGCCAGATATGAGTTTTTACCAACTTTGTAAGAATCAAACTATCAACTTTCTTTTTGAGTTTCGTAATCTACCTGTTTCTTCCCGTTGGATGGGGAAAATTAGTTTTAGCTGGGAATTTGCCAACCCGACCAGAAGTAAAATTTTTTAATGTTTGCAGTGATTTCCCCAACATTTTTCGGGCTTACGTGGAATGTTGGTAAATTCCTGCTGGCTTGAGCACATCACAAACCTAGTTGGCAGATTGTGAAATAGTTGGCTTTTTTTAAAAGTGAAACTTCTTAGTTTCATTTAATTTTTTTTTTACAAGTTTACCAACTATTTGGGAAACTGTTAACCCGACTAAAAGTATTATTTACTCAAATTTTGCATTTTTCTAGAATGTTTACGCCAACATTTCTTGTGACTACGTGGGCCGTAAGAATGTTAGTAAATGCCGGTAGACTTGACAAAACCACAAACCTAGTTGGCAAACTTGTGTAACATTTGGCTTTTCTTAAAATGAAGCTTAGTTTCATTTTTGAAAAACCCAAATATTTCATAAATTTTCCAACTAGACGGGAAATTGCCAACTCGACAAGAAGTAAAATTTTGTGCCACAGGTGCCATGGCACAGGGCCCGTGCTTTATGTGCGACGGCTCCGCGTTGACAGGGAAACAATTTCTTTACAACTTAGAAAGTCGGTGTTTAACGTGAAACGTATTATAAAGCATTTACATAGGAAGTCGTGATAGAAATATCATGTTAAGGTGTCCGTTGCGACACAACGCTGTGACGAATAGGACGGTTGACATACTTGTGAAAATTAGGCAGTCATGCGTATAAAATCATGGGATAAAGCAAAACAATACGGGGCATGGTTGGGAACCTTCAAGTCAGACGATACAGCTTGTTTATCATCATTTTATTCTGCTGCAATGATATTTCACTTATAGCCCTTTTGTCTTTGATCCAACCTCTTCCCCTTCTATTGTTTTTATCTATAATTTTATTTTATTTAAACTAGACTATTTTCCTACGTATTTTTAATAAAAAAATATTTTTAAATAATAATTAAAAAAATTAATTAAAAGCATAAAACAAAATTATTATCCCATTGCTACAGATAATGTATACAATAATGTTTACTTTTTTCAACTAACAATTAAAAAAAAACTTAAAATCTGGTTCAAAGATCCCGCTGCTACCTTTGCACAGGGCATCTGCTAAGTGCGGCCCTGTACACAGCATCCGCGCTTATCCATTATCCATTATTTAATTTCAAGTGTTTCTTTGCTTCCTGTCAATTCATTTCAAATCGAGTTGATACCTAAGTATTTCCTGGAGCAATCCATCCCAAAATACCTCAAAAACCAGGAAATGTAAAGAAAACACCGGAGATAATCGGTTTTTTTTACGACGCCACCAACATGCAAACTTTTTTTTTTATAGACCAACAAACCCAACGATAAAAATTCCGCAGCACTCCATGTCCTACAGCGACTGCAACCGACTGATGCCCAAAAGGTGATGCGGGTCGACATGTTTTTACAGAGAATAATCTCTACCCTTCGCTGATTTTGCACTTTAGGATTAGGATCACAAATCCACGGGAGGGCCCGGGAGTGCGTCTAAAAGCCCTCCAGGGCCGCACGTAGCAAGATATTACGGGGTTACGTGATATGGGGGATGAATGTGATCCGACGATCAAATAATAAGGGAAAGACCGGAGAAGCGGTAAAAAATCTTTTTGCTGGAGGGTATAAAAGGTCCTGAGGGACGCTGGTTGCCGATCATTGAGATAGTAGTGAGTGGCAGCGAAGAGGTTGAGTGTACTCAAGAACTGGTCAGATGGGTTCTTTTATGGTTGGGTCGTATCGGTATATGTTCGTCTTTAGTGGTTTAATATGGAGATGTTTTTTATGGTGAAATTTATGTACGTGGTAAACGTTTTTTCTAAGTTATGATGTAAAATAGGATTGAGGATTAAATACTTAAAGACCCTAAATCCATGATGAGTTGTACATAGAGAAACGTGGTAAATTTACTTGGGTTTGATTTTAGTTTCATTAGTTTGATTAATTAATGTCTCACTGGAGCTGTACAGTGGGCCATTGGCGACGGTTTGGGGCCTATCTCACAGGAAAGACCCGGGAACGATACCTCGTATTTTTTAACCTTGGTCAGATGGCGAGGCCAACACCTGAGCTGGCACCCAATGCCTTCAATATACGTCGGGACTTTGGACCCTGATCAAATCTATCATGCGCCAGTCCCGTATACACGCCGTTAATTTTTTTGCGGATATTCTGGACGACATTCTAGTATTTTGGTAGAGAAGTTGGCAACCCTCCGATCGCAATATCACTATTTTTTTACTATTCTTAGTCTAGTCCGTCGCACAGGTTCGAACCGGTAACCCTCGGATTCCCAGCTGACGCCTTAATCCACTCGGCCACGGAGGCCTCAATTTATGATGTAAAAAAGGATGGAGGATTAAATACGAAAAAGACCCTAAATCCATAATGAGTTGTACATAGAGAAACATAAAAAATTTAATTGGTTTTGGTTTTGGTTTGATTAAATAATGTCACACTAGAGCTGCACAGTGAGCTATTGGCTACGGTTCGGGGCCTATCTCGAAGGAAAAACCCGGGAATGATGCCTTGTATTTTTGAACCATTGTCAAGTGACGAAGACAACACCTGAGTTGGCACCCGACGCAACCTCAAGGCGTCAGGACATTGGATCCAAATCAGATTTATCGTACACTAGTCCCGTATACACGCCAGAATAATTTGTTGAATGTTCTGGACGACTTTCTAGTATTTTTGTAGTGAAGTTGGCAACCCTCCGATCGCAATATCACTACGGTTTTTTACTTTTCTTTGTAAAGTCCATCGCACGGATTCGAACCAGCAATCCTCCGATTACTGAGGTGTTTTCGAAGTTATGATGTAAAAAAGGATTGAGGATTAAGGACACCGTGCAATTGGCGATGAACAAAAATAGGTAATTTTTGTGTTTATAAAAAGTAACAATACTATTATTTCAATTGGAATAAAATTGTGTATATGTAGGGAAAACTATATTTAACGATATTCAATCATAATATTTTCTAAAATTAGTATACTTTTTATGAAAAAACAAATTTTATAACTGTAGGATAACTGTAGTTTTATAACTGTTAGTTTAATAAGTTCAATTCTGCGAATATCGCTTTTTCAGAAAAGTTGCCAAAGAGGATCGGTTTTTCAGAAAAGTCGCCAAGGAAGTCCGTACAATGCATTTTAACCCATAAAAGAAACAAAAGGAAAAGAAAACTTTCTTATTTTAGTATTTTAACATTAAACAAACTAAGATATTACAATTTAAAATATTTCAAGATAATTATTTATAAAGTATAATATAGTTTTCTTATTTTATTGTGAATTACCATTAAAATTAAAATAAATTTAATAAGAACAAATGACGTACTTAAGATATAATAAGATGCATCACCATAATGTGACAGCATTAAATACAATATTATTTGCTAAAATCCTTAACCGTCCAAGCTACATTAATCTTATCGCTTGAAATCCTGACATATTTCAAATTGAACCAACTTGATAGTTAACACTTAAGTTCCTAAATACACTCGCTATGCCAATATTTATTTTTGGATTGTGTCCAGAAACGACACTTTATGTGTAGGAGATCTAAACGAGAACATTTCGTGTTCCTTGAAAATAAACACCAGTTTGTTTACAGACAGGATCACAAAAAATAGCAGACGGAAGGATTAGCAAATAACAAATATTCTATCAGAAAGACAGATATCCCAGCACAACTCTAGACAGCGAGTTGTCCATGTTTTTCCGCATTACAGTTCGGTCACAACTGAAATTAATGTTTCTATAGATTATTATATCCTTTCTAAAATTTATTGTAAAAAGTCCATATGAAATTTAACAATTTCGAAAGTATTGCAATTAAAAATGTATTATTTCTTTAAAAGTACTGAAAAAGTTAAAGTGTATAAATGCTTTTGTTTTCAATTCATTTATTTCATAAACATAAAACAGTTTTGTTATGTTTTATACAATATTGAATTGTGTTTCGTTACGTACTAAATTACAGGAAGGTCACCAATTGTTGAGCAACGGTCATTATTTGGCTGTTTAACTACAAATAATAAACAAATGTTTTTACTACATTGTTAAAAGCAGGCACTTAAAAATAAGTAAATTGTACTCATTTTTGAGTCCATTCGATGCTTATCATAGCTCCGAATACATGTTTCATTTATAAATAATACATGAACTCCAAACTTAGTAAAAATGAATAAAAAGAGCAGTTGCTTGGCTACATATGCTGTCTTCATAAATCAATTTCAATAAATATCAACAATTATAACCAAGACTTACCGGGAATCGAACAAATATCCTCAGGCACCCCAGTTCAGTGCCTTATCAGTTGTACTACCAGGACAAAGTGAAAAAGTGATAAACAAAAAAAAAGTTAAAAATTTGAGCCGAAAGAATGAGAAGTAAGATAATTGAATTGTAATAACTCAATTTCCATTTAAACAATCGACATTAAATAATATGGAAAACTATCTTATGAACAGCTATTTTAAGTATGCCAGGTAGCTTTGTAAAAAGTTGGCTTGAACAGAAGCTTAAATTGAAATATTAAATCACACTGCTCATTCTTGAGAAAGTAAAGATTACTTAAATTTGAGTACGTCATCTCTCATTTACGATTCAATTGTACCCAAAGAAAAACGAGTAGGTTCATGTACTCATTTTTAAGTACTTTTTTTACATTGTAGCTAGGTAGATCATGTGGTCAAGTGGTGTGAGTCTTAGGTTATTCGGTTGACCAATAACGAGTAAACTTTAAACGCTTTGATATCGGAACTCTGTTTTTATACTTATAACACTTGGCACACATCCCACTTTAGCATGACACTAATTAACTGAAAAATAACGTATATGATATATTTACTTTAAGTTTTTTATTTTCTCATCTCATCACAGTTCCTATTTATTTCTATATAATTAATTCAAAGATTCTATAGAACTAATTTTAAAAATTATAACATTAATTCAAATATTCTATAGAAGTAATTCAAATATTATTTAAAATGAATTCAAAGATTGTATGGAATTAATTCAAAAATTCTATAGAAAAATTAAAATATTCTATTAGTATGAATTCAAAGATTCTATAGAAGTAATTCAGAGATTCTATAGAAATAATAAAAAACATTTATACAATTAATTCAAGTATTCTATAGAATGAATTCAAAGATTCTATTGAATTAAAAGATTCTTAGAATTATTACAAAGATTCTTCAGAATTAATTCAAAGATTCTATTGAAATAATTAAATACATTTATATAATTAATTCAAGTATTCTATTGAATTAATTCAAAATTTATATAGAACGAATTCAAATGTACTATAGAATTAATCCAAAGATTCTATAGAATTAATTCAAAGATTTATTGAAATAATTAAAAACATATATATAATTAATTCAAGTATTCAATAGAATGAATTCAAAATGTATATAGAATGAATTCAGAAGTACTATAGAATTAATTCAAAGATTCTATAGAATTAATTCAAAGATTTTATAGAATTACTTAAAACAATTTATATACTTAATTAAAATATATAATAATTATTAATAATTATTAATAATTAAATATATACTTAATATAAATTGAATGAATTCAAAAATTCTACAGAATTAATTAAAATTTTATAGAATTAATACAAAATTTCTATAGGATTATTTAAAATATTCTATAAAATTAATTAAAAATTTCTATAGAATTAATTCAAAGATTCCAGAAAATTATTTAAAATATTCTATAAAATTAATTAAAAATTTCTATAGAATTCATTCAGATATTCCAGAAAATTAATTCAAAGATTATATAGAATTAATTCAAAAAATTTATATAATTAATTTAAATTTCCTACAGAAATAATCTAAAAATTCTATCTAATTAATTCAAAGATCCTATATAATTAATTCAAAATTTCTATAGAAGTATTTAAAATATTCTATAAAACTAATTTAAAATTTTTATAGAATTAATTCAAAGATTCTACAGAATGAATTCAAAATTTCTATAGAACTAATTAAAAAAATTCTATAGAATTTATTCAATTTTTTTAATTAGTTCAATAGTTAAATTCGATGTTATATTGCTAAATATACAAGTACTTTCACTCAATTTATCCAACACTGGACAGTTCTGCAATATGTGTATCCATTGTTGTTACTAATGAGCATCATATCCGTAAGGGTGAGAAACGGTCGCAGTTTGCCCATTGACTCACTTGCGTTGTCAATAGTGACTGCTAGTGCTATATTGGTAATAATGGCTTGACAAATATAGGGTGTCTATATCGTTTCGGAACCTATTAGATGTGAATTATTAAAGCTGTACGTTGTTCGTATATAACACAATCGTGTGTATAAATGAAATTCAATTGGTTGTATTTTGAATTTAAATGTCTTGAAATTAGAAATAATTAGTCTATTGATTATCTAAATATAACTTCCGATATCAAGATGTAATAGGATCCTAATGATTCAAATTAATAATACTTTTAATTAAAATGAAATTTATATATAAAATAGATTATCAAATTATTCCGATTTATTAAGGTTTCATTTATCCCTATTTGTTTAAGCCACTGATGGCCTATTGGATAACCGAATCTGTACAGTTGTTTTCACTTATTTGATAATTTATTTGTATCACTAAGTTGTAGTTTATATTTTAACTTCCGTGTATTTTGAATGTTTACAAAGTTAAATTTGGGAAAGCTTTCTCATATTTTATTTGTAATAAATTTGAAATGGATTATTTTTATGAATTTGACAAGTGGAGACATATACATGCGACTTCCATTCATTAGAGGGGCAAATAATCAAACGGGTTTATCACAATGTAGCTATTCATGGGGAAACACAAAATAACTGTACATAAATACATTGATTCATATACAAATTCCAATATTTGAAAGCTAATTTCATTGAAACAAAACGCATTTTAGAATAATGTAATAATTTTGTTTCATAGAAACTTTGAAGGATAATTCAATGATTAAATAATATTTTTTTAGTGTGGACAACACGTTTTGGTTGTTTATTAATGAGAATAGAAAAAAGTAGTCTTTTATCCGAACCGCTATCGTTACCTCGTGTAACATGAAGAAAGTAATTAATCAGTTGCCATCTTCCAATCGCACATCGTACTAAAAGTTTATAGAAATCGAACATTTTTATATATTTTTTAATAATAATTAAAATTCAACAATCGGCAAGCAATAGTTTCCTGCGCTTCTTTTATGTTTCACTAAAGTTCAATAAATTAAAAATTTTAATACTTCACTCATTTCCGGTCGCGGAATGTGTTCGAAAAATGGGAATTTACAAAAAATTTACAAATTTCATTGTTCTAATCAAAATTACATTATAACGTTTTGTACACTAAAAAAATTATTGCTTACACATATAAGCAAATTTTCTTCACTATAGTGGTTCGAGAAAATACTAATGTCTTTCGTTTAACCCTATTGTTTGAACCTCTTCTGCAACCACCAACGTGTCATTTAAAAATTGATGAACAAGTTGAAGACACACACTGTAATTAATACATTAATAAAGTTTTTTAATAAAAAAAATAATAAATTAATAAAGTTTTGGCAAAACTAAAAAGTGCTTTGAAGAGATTAGAATCTTGTAAAATTAGGATTTATCTGGTATTCTTATAATGAAATGTTTCAAATAAATATCTTCTAAATATCCGTGCAAATTTTACTTTTCAAAATTGATAAGACTTTTGGACTCGAATGAAAGTATAATTGAACAAAGAATACAATAAATAAAAATTTATTATTTTATTAATTTAAGTAAGATAATAAAGTATCAATTAAACATAGTAGAATTCATGAATTTGTTGCTAATAATTAACCCTGCAGTTCTCGCGCTCCTCAATACAAGGTAAATCAAAATAAATGCGAGACTATTTGGAAGGATATTTACTGGAATGACATCACTTACTATAAGGGACCATCACTTATTACGAATAAGAGGCTCGCAAAAACTAACAATAGATCAAATTGACCAGATGATTTTACTCATAAATAGAAAAGGTTGACCAGAGGTTTGAGTGGTTGTTGATTTATTCTCTTTAACGTTATTGTACAGTTCTGGAAAGTAAGAAGAAAATCTATGTTACCTCGAGTGAAAAGATTTATGAAAATTAGACAATAGCTTTTTGTTGTGCAATATGTAAATACATGTATTTGTTGACCGTTTCCTATAGTCGAAATGTATTCTGGTCCTTGACAGGGTTTAATTAAAAAAACAAAAACAGGGATCAAATCACGATTCATGGCGTAATAAATGACGACCCCTAACAAGAATGAGACATCCCAGTCCAATTTTTTTCAATTTCGTCCCACCTCCAATTCGATTCGCCTTGGATTGTGTGTCTCAGACGAACTGTGAGCTATGCAGTGTTAAAAACTGATATTTCCATTATCAATAGAAACAAACTTCTTACATTTTATAGTTCATAATAACATGCTTCAAAGTTTTAAAAGTAATAAGATACTTTTAAAAAGTTTTTAAGTCAGAGATACTTTCCAATCTACATGCAGAGAAATATAAAAATATTCTAAAATATCAAGCGTCATTTCGTCACTCTGTTTAACTACAGTCAACCAGCCAAACTGAGCCAAGCCACCATAAAATGAAACTTTGGAAGCAGCATTATTTACATCATCGCTTCAGTAGCATTTCTAAAAAAAAACTTTTAGAAAATTCTCTGAAGGGATTTTCTATAAAAATCATGCGTAACGATATTAGATTTATATCGTTATATATTATTTTATATATATATATATATATATATATATATATATATATATATATATATATATATATATATATATATATATATATATATATATATATATATATATATATATATATATATATATATATATATATATATATATATATATATATATATATATATATATATATATATATATATATATATATATATATATATATATATATATATATATATATATATATATATATATATATATATATATATACATATATATATATATATTTTTTTTTGTGATATAGATACCGGATTGTCACCAATAGCCCACGACGTAGCTCTAGTATTATGTATTGCATTAGGGGGCCGGATAACCCAGTGGATAAAGGTGTTGGCTGGGAATCAAAGGTTATATATTATTTTATATATTTATATATATATATATATATATATTTGTGATATAGATACCGGATTGTCACCAATAGCCCACGACGTAGCTCTAGTATTCTGTATTGCATTAGGGGGCCGGATAGCCCAGTGGATAAAGGTATTGGCTGGGAATCAAAGGATTCACGGTTCGAACCTGTGCGAGGACTAGACTAAAGAATAGTAAAAAGGCAGTGATATTGCGATCAGAGGGTTGCCAACTTCGCTACCAAAATATTAGAAAAAGTCGTCCAGAACATCCACAAAAATTATCGGCGTGTATACGGGACTGGTGCACGATAAATCTGATCGGGGTCCAAAGTCCCGACGTCTATTGAAGGCGTTGTGTGCCACCTCAGGTGTTGTTCTCGTCATCTGACCATGGTTCAAAAATACGAGGCATCGTTCCCGGGTCTTTCCTTCGAGATAGGCCCCGAACCGTCGCCAATAGCCCACTGTGCAGCTCTAGTGCGACGTTAATTAACCAAACCAAACCAAAGGTATTGCAATAAACTAACCGATATGAATTATTTATTTGATTAGTTAAGCGAAACAGACGAATATAATAAGTTTGGTCTTTGGTCACTTTTCAAAATATAGTTTAGTTCCATTCGTATATCAAACAGATATTTTAAAATTGTATTACAATCCTATAGAGAAAATTACATGTTACAATTTTTACAATCAATTCACGTAATATTATTTGCAATAGATTATTCCGTATTCTAAAGCCATAAAAAGTCCAATTCACCAGTAATATTTCGATCATAGGGCAATCTAGTCACGAACAACAGACTTCGTTTCTAGATAATTATTGTCATGTTTCCTTTTATAACACCTGTGAACAACTATTATTATTTTTTAAGTAACTCTAAAAACTTATTATTGTAATCTATTACAAGTGATGATCAATGATTTCTTGAAACATTACTTCTTTTTTCTTCTTAATAATTCTAAAAAATCAATATTTTAATGCGTCATTTATAAAAACTGAATATAATAAAAACATGTTATTGTATGACATATATATTTATTAAAATTTAATCGTACAATAGACTAAGATTTTGTATTGAAATAGACTAAAGTTCACAATTCCATTGCAATTCTTATAGCAATTTCAATGCAGAATTTTTTTAAAACAATCAGTAAAGCAGGCAGTTGCCTAAAACATGACACAAATGTATACAAAAAAATATTTAGAATAATCTGGTAAAACAGCAAAACTTTCGAATCCAGGTAAATTTATATCTTTGATAATGATTTAAAACTGTGAAGTTTAGCAGTTGCCGCTATTTACGCATAGCAGTTCAAGTATTTACTTATACCAATTATAGCTACTTACGTACAGAAATTGCAGTTATGTACTAATAGCTGTTATAGAACTTTATGTATAGCAGTTATAGTTATTAACGTATGAATCACTGAGAATAATTACGGCGAAGAAAATATATATGGAAACAATTTATTTTTAATAAAAATAACGTTGATAGTTTTAGAATAAAAAACTACTAGTAGTTCTGGGAACACTAAACCTCGCATACAAAACAAAACAAAACAAAACAAAAACAAATCAATCAATCAATCAATCAACCAATCAATCAAACCAATCAAATCAATCATCCAATCAATCATCCAATCAATAAAATCAATCAATCAATCAATAAAGCAATCACTAAATTTATAAATCACTAAATCAATCAATAAAACAAACAAACAATCAATCATTAAATCAATCATTAAATTAATCATTAAATAAATCAATAAATCAATCAATAAATAAATCAATAAATCAATTATTAAATCAATCACTAAATTAATAAATCAATCAATAAATCAATCAATAAATTAATAAATCAATCAATAAATAAATCAATAAATAAATACAAAGTTTTAAAACCTATACGTCGACTTTATAATGTCTGCAAACAACATTCACGCCACATTTGAAGAAAATCGAACAACGCGTTGGTCGTAAATGAGTAGCAAAAAAATTTAGAGACAGCCAAACAAACGAAATAGTAAAAGGTCGAATGAAAAGAGGGACATCGTTACCACTCGGGTCAATTAATATTAAAAAATTCTATTTACTAATAAAACGTAATTAATTAAAAAATAAATGCTCTTATGTTTTCTATAATATCACTTATATTCATTGCAGAGGAAGTCCTTATTTATTTGTACTTTAAGATAGCGGAAGGAAAATCTTGTTGTATCCTACGTGAATTAAAAAAAATACTCTAGTTAAAAAAAAAGTATTGCGATGTTTCCCGCCAGAATTTCTTATTACAAATACAAATATTGACGATCAACAACAACAGACTCAATGCCCAACAGGGTTGGTCCAGCTGGTATTTTCGAACTATTCCCCAATGAATATCTAACTTCTTAAAATCCATTACTCCTATGCAATTAACACTATTCACTGGCATGGGTTGTTTTACTTGTCTATTACCCTATTATATATCCTTGAATATATCAATAGTAAGAATGAAATACATATATTTGCTATGAATCTTTCACATACAGTGTCACAGTAACGGCAATAGCCCAATTGCTACCGAATTGAACTGGGTTTTGCGTATTCTCAAAGAAAAAAACAATTGTTTATTGCCCAGACAAAAGGTTGCCATGGGCCGCAATTGGAACTTTCCGACAGTAACAGCGACGTAGAAATCGTGACTGCATAAATATTTTATTGAAGAAATGGCATATTCGGAAGAATAACTTTTTGTCCGGAGTGAGATTGCCACACAGAACATAATTCTTTGCTAATGACATAGATAGCTACTCTTAGGAAACAGGATTATTGCTGATGATTGATAGATATATTGACAAATAATATTAGTGCTTGTGAAACTTCTTTGGATATGATACTAACCTGGTAAAATATGTAAACTTTCGAATCCAGGTATAATTGTAAGTAATTTTCGTTTTTTAAAACTTCTTAATTATGGAAGTATAAAAAATGTATATATTTTTAACACAAATTCAAACTTTTAAAAGTGTATCAGGTTGTATCAGGTTAGTATAGGTTAGATTTCAATACTTCAGAAGATACCAGGTTATTGTGATAAAAATTCGTACATAGGCCAAAACTTGAGTAAGGATGTGTTTGTTATTTGTAAAGTTTTAAAACTATTCCTCCAGTTTATAAAAATTAAGAATTAAACTTACATAATAAAAACATGGACTTAGAATGGACTTTAAACATGGACTTTACTTTAAGAGAATTTGTAAAATAAGAACCAAACAGATCGCGTCGAAATTCTTCAAGTGCTTTTAATCTCAATTAGCATTATTTCAAATATAAAACAAATTTGCCATTGCTTAAAAGATTGATATATTAAATATCATATATATTGTTTTAGTATTTAAGATTCCTTTTTCGCCCATTACACGCAACGAATCTTAACATATGAGATATCAAAAGAAAGAGAACTTCATGGACGAATCATACTTTCATCTCATAAATATCAACGCTGTTTTTCATTCTCTGAAATGCGTTTAAAATAATTTAATTTAACGGAGTTTTTTTTAAAACAAGCCGTTACTAATTCTGATATCTACGAGCAGACGGTTAAACTTTTTTGATTGTTTGTTGTTTGGTCATAAAAGATTTAAAGATTCGCTAATGTATTTCATACTTAATACGTGTGGATGTGTGATGTATGTGGGGGGGGGGGTTGATCATGTGATAATTATCGCACGGTCATGCTAGTAAAAATATAATTTAGTAATTGAACACCGTAGTTAACTATTAAAAATGTAAAAACGTTTCATATGATTTTTCTCTAGTAAAAGTGTTTGTGCACAATCTCTGATTTTTATAATTAGGCTTAAATAAAACTCGTTTCTGGTTCCATTTCAAAGTTTTTCCATACACTCCTCCCCATACACCGTTTCTGTGTCCGCCCCTGGCAAATCCAGAATATGTTCCCTTAATAAAAATCAATTACTTTACTGTAAAATATTCAGAATATCAATGTTATACTAATAAATCTTTAGTTTGTGAAGGCACTTGAAATACTCAAATATCTATGATATATTATTTACAAAGACAATTTGTTCAATGAAATTGTTAAGTGCATTGTCAATTTGCTGAAATTATATATATGGTCAGTGCTGAGACGATGACCATTGCCCAGCCACCTTGTATAGTATAATAATTCTGACACTTTTCAAATGAGCCCCAGTTGCTCAGTTGGTAAGGCGTTCAGCTACTAATCAGAGGATTGGTGGTTCGAATCCGTGAAATGGACTTGATATAGAAAAGTAAAAAAGTAATGATCTTGCGATCGGAGGGTTGCCAGCTTCGCTACAAAAATACTAGAAAGTCGTCCAGAATATCCAACAAATTATACTTGCGTGTACACGGGACTGGTGCACGATAAATCTGATCGGGGTCCAAAGTCCCGACGTTTATTGAGGGCGTTGGGTGCCAGTTCAGGTGTTTCCTCGTCATCTGACTATGGTTCTAAAATAACGAGGTGCATGTTTGAATGTGTATGTGTTAACGGGTCTTTCCTTCGAGATTGAACCCAAACCGTCGCCAATAGCCCACTGTGCAGCTCTAGTACGACGTTAATTAACCAACCAACCAAATATACTTTTCTAAATTTAGTCTAGTGAAAAAAAATGTGAGGAACAGGATTATCCATGCAAGTATCTAACTCAATATCATTTAATAAAACAAATATTGTACATCTACGTTGACTCGCTGAACTTGAACTTGTTTGTAAAATAAAAGCAAATAACAACCCAAAATCTGAATGATCTCAAATTTATTGATTTATTCATCCTTATCATCCTTCTCTAAACAGGCAAACAGTATGATAAATATTTTTAAAAAAACAGCATTTCATAAATCACATATTTTCATACATCCTTACACGAAAAGCAAAGATTGAATACTTCTAGATCTCGATATCTCGTAAATGTATTCCTGTAAACTTCCCCGGTGCTTGAATCTCTTCAAAGACCTCTGAGAATTCTCTAGAAACTCAGGGAACCATAAAAAAAGAACGGATATTTTTCTGGATATTAGTTTGAAGCTCTTCGTCATAGCGAGCGATAGATTTTTCTCGAAGCTAAAAGAAGTTTAGAAATTTAGAAACTCTTATGTAAGGGATTTACGGAATTATGAGTTTTTATTTTAAAAGGAAAATAATATTTTTTGGGAAGAATCCGAATTCGCCAACATGTTGCTCGTATCTTCTGCAATGGTAAAAATGGATGCTGATTTTTGACGAAAATTTTCGCCATTTTTGACGACAGTTGTCTGCAAGATGCTCTGATAGATAGGTGGATGGATGGGTGGATGGATAGGCAGGCAGGAAGGCAGGCAGGCAGGCAGGTAGATAGAATGATTGATTAAGTAATCGTCGAAATAATAAAATTTATTTAGTCGTTTTTTCATGAAATTTATTTCGTTAAAAATGTGGGCGATTTCAAGTAAACGTCAACAGTACGACTCGAACCAGGGTCTCTTGGTCCGAAGTAGTGCGAGTTAACGGTCGATCCAGAAAAGTTTCACTTGAAAGGAATCGAAGTAAATTATTTTCATTAAAAATGTGATAATTATAGTTTCGTCAAAAATTAAGCGAATCAATGACAAAACGATATTCAAAATTGACGAAAATAGCCTCGGCGATCGGAGGATCAAAAATATAGTGTCATTTTTGAAAGTGTGACTTATATATATTTTTTTTACTGTTTAATGATATAAAAAACTCTTTAATTTCAATTTGCTTTTGAAATTCATATTAGAACATTATATTGAATTCAGGACATTCAATACCAAATTAAATAATTGTGATAAAAATACATCAACTTCCACTTTAAGTGTTTATATTTGACGAATAAACTTGCACTTTTACAAACTAAAAATAAATTATTATTACAGTTTTTAAAAATAAATTGAACATTATAAATTGTATTAAGCAATGCATACTTTTAAGATTCCTTTATGATTTTTATCTAAAATGGGAATTTTTCCAAAGTAATGAAAATATTTGAATTAGTTTTTTATTTAGTTAAAAATAATTTACTTAGTTAAAAAATGTATTTAAATCATTAGAATTTATATTTTATATCAAACTTTTGTAGATATTTAATTAAAAGTTAAACAGTTAAACTTGTTTATATGTATATGTAACTACAATTTGCATTCCATATAAGAAGGAATATAGTTATTTATTTTTGTGTTGTAACTAGCGATTGTTCGACAAATATATTTTATTATAAACAAAACAGCTGACTGTTTATTAGATGGAAATAACTAGGTAATTAATTGAAATAATAATTTTCTTTTTTAACTATTAAGGCATTTTAAATATGTAACTGTAATTAGTTTTAATTACAACAAACAAATAATTTTATTTTATTTAATTTATGCATTGGAACTTTTTGTTTTTCATCTTTATTATTTCTGTATGACAAAAATGTTTTTAAAATAAACGGTTCACCAGCTTAAAATATCTACTAATTAAAATTAACTAAGGTTTCTAGTTTCTGAATTGAACGATTATACGAAGTAAAATATATCAAATTTCCAGAATATATTTTTGAATTGGAAGACAGTGTATTATGGCATACACAAAAATCATTAATTTCATATTTATATATTGATTTGAATAAATTCTATTTAGTTTTTATCATATCGTATATTAGTTATATTATTCTTACAAAGCAACTAATTTATAATGGCTCTGGTTAAATTTGACCTTTATATTGTCAAAACGGTATAAATAATACAAGTGGATAAACCAATTGATTTGGTATTATATGCTGAAACCAGTTTTAAAGAGCATTACCCAACCGATGACTAATCGGAGCCTTTAATATACCAGTTTCAATTATAGCCTCAAAGGTGAATAGTGGTAAACTGCTTCAAAGCAAACCATGATTTTATCCCAAAAGAGTTTCAAGAGAGCGTCATATAAGAAATTAAAATGCTTTTCAATTTTATAAAAAAAAAATTTGTTTTTCTTTCTTGAAACGGAGAGAAATTTATATTTAAATGTTTATCAAGTATAAAAATATATATGGATTAAGAGTACACTGATAAAAATTAGTGCGACTATGCACTAACATTTGGTACCCCTTTGGCCAACAATTGGTGCTTAATTTCACCATTTTACAGTGCTACTACGGATACCATTTAGTGGTGAAACGTTGCATAAAATTCGAAACTCGTTTTGTTTTAATATTTTAGTAGTAGTATTTTTGTAGAGAAACTGTCGACCCTCCGAGCACAAGATCAGAACTTTTTCTTGTCCAGTCTGCCAATTGGGTTCGAACTAGAAATCTTCTGATTCACAGCAGAACGCCTTCATCCACTGGGCCACGGAGGCCCTTGTTCGCCTTTTTTTTATAGGGGATTCCTCGGCTTGTTGATGTTGCGACAGCGAAAATTTTGGTTGCAGTTAAAGAGATTGAACCAGTTATAGGTGAAACTCCGCTCTTTTCCGATAAAGGAGTTTTGGTTCAATCCAGATTCTACCATAAAATGGTGTCATTTGCTGCAGGCCTCTGTTTTGCACCAAGATATGGTACATCGTTGAACTGAAATTTTTAACAGTGTAGAAGAATATGATCAAAAGACATAGCTTTTCTTATTTATAATTTGAAATTTTGTAAAAATAAACTTTATATTTTCACGAATTTTTCACACACAAAAAATTTACTTTTGAGAAAAATAACTACTATAAAAGTTCATTCTAAATGCGCAAGTTTTTGCATTCATTAACTACAATTGCATTGCGTTGAAATATGATTAAAATTAAAAATAATTCTGTATTCTTTTTAAATCTAGGTTGGATATAGATTTCAAATAGCGGCAACTTATAGAAAAGTGCTTTCTTTATTTCTCCAAGAACACGGTTACTTGAAAGAGTGCTTAAATTTATCGGTTAAAGAACTCCATAAATTTCTATTCCACCTCCTTTCGAAAGATTCTTTTTCTTTTGGAATTCTTGTCGCTGTTTTCGACATTTTCTCGTATTCTTCTTGGAGGGGGGGGGGGGGGGGGTGAGCTTTGACTCCTTGGTTGTCCTTTTCCTGTGACACGCATATAGAAAGAGAAAAAAAAAAGGAAAGATTATTGGAAAGTTCTACTCTTTCCGTTGTGATCGCCTTTCGTTTTTTTTTTTTTTTAAACTTTTAACTGAAATTCATTTGATTCAATATATCTATAACTATAAATTTCCTACAAGTCACAAAAATAATCCATTTTCAATTTTAGAGAAATTCTAATTTTTGCTAATACAATTATCAATCTAAGAAACAAAAGATCAAAATTTGATGCGACTACATAAAATCATTAGTTTCCTTAGAATATTTTCATGAGATTTATACAACTGTATGCAAGTTATGAACTGGTTTGAAACCTTTACTTCCTTTTAACCGACTAAAAAGCGCGCCAACCAAAACCGCCAAAGCGAGCCAAAAGGAAATAGGTTATCAATTCGGCCTTTATGCATTTTTGTGTGTATGTGTACGTTCGCGCAATCCTTCTGTTCTAATTCAGATACTTGAAATTTTTTCTTTTTGTTGGATCAGGGACGTAGGAAAGATGTCAACCGTAATTTAAATTGGTGGCGTGAAATAACCCCAACTGTCCATTTAAAACGCATTCACGTCGAAAACTTGAACAAAAATCAACTTCAACAATTATATATATATATATATATATATATATATATATATATATATATATATATATATATATATATATATATATATATATATATATATATATATATATATATATATATATATATATATATATATATATATATGTGTGTGTGTGTGTGTGTGTGTGTGTGTGTGTGTGTGTGTGTATGTGTATGTATAATGTTTAAATAATAGTACCAGGGGACCGAGCCCAGCTCGCTTTCATATTTTATTACTTAGTAATATTTCTAATGAATCGAATCAAATGCAAATGTTTTGAAATATCCATAGCAATGGTTAGACGTTTCATAATATATTTTATCGTCTAATAATGTCTTAATTATCGAAATAAGTTAAGTTCTTTGAAATGCTCATACGATTGGTTAGAAGTGTAGAAATTGCAAAGATACCGTAACAATTCTGCAAAGGTAATTTAAATTAATATTTGTAAGGATTCTGAGCGTCTAATACGACCATTCGCACAATTGTAGCACAAAGATGTTTTCGTTTGCATGCTAAACCCTGACAATATTCTTGTTGTTCAGTATTTAAGTAACAATTAGCACTCTTTGTTAATAAGAAGATTATGATAACGGATATCGAATTATTTTTTGCTACTGCAAAATTATTTCAGTAATTTTTTTTTATCTTCAACCTGTATACATTCAACCTTTAAACAGCATTTTATATTCTTATTAAACGTTTTATCAATAATAAAGATTTTTACTTATTTTGAGTAATTTTATGTGTTATTCGGAATTGATCGTAGTGACGAAAGCAGTTTTATCTTTAATGTAGTGAAAAATAATTTAATTTTACCAATTACAAAAATTAAATTTGTTGAATTTGTTAAATTAAATTTGTTGAATTTGTTAAATTAAATTTGTTGAATTTGTTAAATTAAATTTGTTGAATTTGTTAAATTAAATTTGTTGAATTTGTTAAATTAAATTTTTTGAATTTGTTAAATTAAATTTGTGGCTGTTGTTAGGAATATTTCATAATTTTGAAGAGGTTACAGAAGAAAAGGTTCTATAATATAAAATTTGTGTAGGTGGCTAGTAGTATGGGTCCTGAAAAAAATAGTTACTTCGAACAAATTTTTATTAACAAAATACTTATTTGAAGTAACACGATTAAAATAATTAAAAAAACATATACAGTTTATTTTTACAAATGGTTTTAAATTAAATTAATTTCCCTGTGTGTATATTAAAACTTTTTCTTTCAAAGGTTTAGATTACTATGTACGTTTCAATTGAAAACTTTTAAACTGTTTTTCCTTTGTTATATTGTAGAGTCTCGTTACTCATCTAAATATCTGCTTGAAACTAAACATGCTCACGGAATGCGAGAAAATGCCGAAAACAATTTCATATTTAATTAGGCAGGTGGTTTCGAAAAAATATTTCAATATAGAAGAAGAATTATTTGAAATAACAAAGTAAATCAATTTTAAAACACATTTATAGTAAATGTCAAATTTATATTTAAAAGTGATTTTAAATTTTGTTAATGAAAAATTTAAACTCTTTTTCCGTTGTTCTATTGTAAAATCTCATTACTCATTTTCAATCCCTCTCTGCTTGTAACTAAACTTACTTACGTAATTCGTGAAACACTTCATTATTAAATTATTACTAACTAATACAATTTAATATCGAGAACTATTTCATATTAAATTAGATAGGGTAAGGATTGACCTCGCGCAATTTTTCTACGCAATGGTCATAGGTAATAGGAATGTTGCTTTTACATTCAGAATGTGACAAATTTACTGATATAACTTTTTCAGAAAAAAATTAGCATTTCAAACTATTTAACTTTTTCAGTAATTATTTACTCATTAGAATGTAGAATAAATAACAAACCATTTTTATAGACACTATGCATGACATGGTCTCAAGATTAAAATTTTAACGAATTAACAAAAACGCATGGTCGATTAGCCTTTGTGATTGGTGAATAACAAACCACGTGGTCGCAATTAACCAATAACAAATGCGCATGAAGTTTGTTATATATTTAAAGACGTCATGTTAATTACAGCAGAAAGCAGTACAAAGTGTCCACAGTAAACAAACGCAAATTTTTGGAAACGTTTCATTTTTCAAAATTTCTAAAACATATCTTCAAAACTGTTAAACTCACAAAAAAATTTCAGTTTCTCGTTTAATGCTATCAGTAATATTAGTGTATTTATAAACAATTGGGAAAATAAAAAATATCAAATACCGATAAAAATGTATAGAACAAAACCGTTTTTTAAATGTATAAAAATATTTTTTTATCTTTATAAATAGTGCGCAAAATTAATTTAATAAAACTTCTTTTAATTAATTCCATTTGAATATAAAAGCTTAAAAAAGTATTTTTAAACAGTTGGTAAAATAAAATTTATCAACTAACAATGTAGAACAAAGTTTAATTTTATAAGTAAATAAATATGTATTTTATAAATAACACGTAACACATTAATTTAAGTACCAGGGGACCGAGCCCAGCTCGCTTTCATATTTTATTACTTAATAATATTTCTAATGAATCGAATTAAATGTAAATGCTTTGAAATGTCCATATCAACGGTTAGACGTTTCATGATATTTTTTTATCGTCTAATAATGTATCTTTATCGAAATATCTTTAAGTTCTTAGAAATATGCTCATGCAACTGGTTATACGTGTCAAGGTTGAAATGTTACCGTATTAATTCTGCAAAAGTAACTTAAATTAATATTATTAGCGATTCTGAGCGACTAATACAACCATTCGCCCAATTGTAGTACACACTTTTCGTTTGCATGATCAAACGTGACAACATTCTTGGTTTTCAGTAACCATTTGTAATGATGTTTGCTTCAGTCTAACTCTGGAGTAACTGAATGGACTTTTAAATACTATGCAAAGTAGTTTTGTTATTAAGAAGATTATGATAATGGAGATCAAATTATTTTTTGCTACTGCAAAATTATTTCGGCAATTTTTTTTCTTTAACCAGCATACACAAATAATAAGAAACGAACAGCGTTTTATATTCTTATTAAACGTTTAATTAATAATAAAGATTTTTACTTATTTCGAATAATTTTATGTGTAATTAGGCTATAATCGTAGTGACGAAAACAAAGTTTTATATTTAATTCAGTGGAAAATAATATAATTTGAACCAAGTGGCTATTCATTATAACGGCTTTGAAAATCAACCGTCTTTAAAATTAAACATTTTCTATAATCTAAATATAAGAATTTTTATTATATAATAGTAGTTACGATTAAACTAATATTAATCTCTTTTTTTTAAACATATTTTTTTTAATGATGAGGGCTGCCGTTCTTGGCTTTTCAATACACATATATTATTTTATTTAGCCTAATGTTTGAATATCACACATGTTGAATTTTGCGACAGTTGTTAGGAATATTTCATAATTTAAACTCCTAAGAAAAGGTTACATAGAAATTCCTAACCATTTCCTAAGAAAAGGTTACATACAGAATATAAAATATGAGTAGGTAGCTTGCAGTCTGGGTCTTGATAAAAAACATAGTTACTTTGAATAAATTTCTACTAACAAAATACTTATTTGAAGTAACATGATAAAAATAATTAAAAACACATTTACGGTAAATGTAAAATTTATTTTTAAAAAGGGTTTTTAAATTTACTGAAATTAATTTCCCTGTGTGTATGTGAAATTTTTTTTTCAAGCGTTTAAATTACTCTGTGCGTTTTAATTAGAAACTCTTTTCCCTTTGTTATATTGTATAAAGTCTAGTTACTCATCTAATTATCTGCTTGAAACTAAACATATCCACGTAATACGAGAACATTATTCAGTATTTTGTTATTACTTTCTAATGCAATTTAATATCGACAATAATTTCATATTTAATTAAGCATGTGCAAGGTTATTTCGGACAAACCTTTAAATAAAGAAAAGAAACTTATTTGAAGTAACAAAATAAATAAATTTCAAAACACGTTTATAGTAAATGATGTAAAATTTATATTTACAAATAATTTAAAATTTGTTAATGAAAATTTTAAACTCCTTTGCCGTTGTTCTATTGTAAAAGCTCATTACTCATTTTCAATCCCTCTCTAAACTAAACTTACTTACGTAATTCGAGAAACAGTTCATTTTTAAATTGTACAAATTGTCATAGGAATGTTGCTTTTACATTCAGAACTTTATATGACAAATTTACTGGTATCAGTTTTCCAGAAAAAAAATATAATTTGAAACGTTTTTATAAATTATTTAATCATTAGAATGTGGAATTAATTCCAAACCATTTTTACAGACACTATGCGTGACATGGTCTCGAGATTAAAATTTTGACGGATTAACAAAAACGCATGGTTGATTAGCCTCTGTGATTGGTGCATAACAAACCACGTGGTTACCATCAACCAATAAAAATGCGCGTGAAATCACTTATACCTTGAAATGACGTCATGTAATTTCCACACAAACCAGTGCAAAGTGTCCATGGTAACAAATGAGAATTTTTGGAAACACTTCCTTTTTTCACAAATTTCAAAACATATCTTGAAAACTGGAAAACTCGGAATTTTTCTCTGTTTCTTGTTCAATACTATGAGAAATAAGTGTATTTATGAACAATTGGTAAAGTAAAAGCTATAAATAATAGAACAAAATAGTTTTTTAAATGTATAAAATTATATTTTTACCCTTATAAATATTGCTAAAAATTAATTTAATAAAACTTATTTTAATTAATTCCATTAGCATATAAATTCTAAAATAAATATTTATAAGCAATAGCTAAAATAAAACTTATGAAATAAAAATGTATAACAAAGTTTAATTTTAAATGTAAATAAATGTATATTTTATAAACAATACGTAACATTAATTTAATAAAACCTTATTCAATTGATTTCATTGGAATATAAATACTTAACAAAACAAACGAAATTGCTTCTAATTTTTGTTTTGAAAATTCCATGTTCTATTTACGGAAATACATAATCCATTTTACATTTAATAAAAAAATCTACTTGTTTTTCAAAACGAATTTTTTTTTATATGGAATTTAAAAAAAACTTTCTCTAGTGAATACCACTTATGACGTCACGTGCAAAAAGCAATAAAAAATCGCAGGATAAAAATGGTTCAAACTTTGATTATTTTAAATGCAAACGATTTTGTCCAAGTTCTTGTTAAATATTTATTAGAAAACTTATTGCATTTAGTAGACGAAATGGTCACGTGATTAGAATCTGTATTTTGTTTATTTAAAAACGAAAACGATTTTTAAATTTTAATTTTAATTTACTGATATTTAATTTACTGATCGTTTATTTATGAGAAAAAAAAACTTTATTTTAGAATAAAAACTATAATGAATATATATCATCAAAATATTTTGCACGTTTTAAATTAAAATAACATATGACGAATTAAATAACATTTAACTGCTATTGCCACATAATCTATTAACTCATACGCGATGAATAATTTGCATTGGAAAGAATGAAATCAAACTTTTAATCTACTTATTTCACCCTCTAAATGAAATTTTTCGAAGATGAAACCTATCCCAATCGAATTTTTAGCCCGAAAATTGGTAATACATCAATTTTCGTGAAAATCGTTAGAGCGGATTTGGAGATTGTGCAAACAAACAAACGAACAAACAAATATAGTGACATTGCTCGTTTAATAGTATTAGATTAGATAAAACATAATTCAATTGATTCCATTAAAATATAAATACTTAGCAAAACAAACGAAATTGTATCTAATCAAACATATATGTTAAATTGAAAATTCCATGTTCTATTTGTGGATATACATAATCCATTTTACATGGAATATAAAAAAAACTACATGGTTTTCCTAACAATATTTTCTTATACGGTATTTTAAAAACTTGCTCTTGCGTATTCCACTTATGAATTAGAAAACTTATAGTATTTAGTAGACGAAAAAATCATTTAGTAGACGAAAAAGTCATTTAGTAGACGAAAAAGTCACGTTATTAGAATATGTTTTTTCTTTACTTGAAAACGCAAACGATTTTCCAATTCTAATTTAATTTACTGATGTTTCATTTATTTATTTATGAGAAAAAAAAAGACTTTATTTTAGAATAATTAGTAAAATGAAAATTTCTCATCCAAAAAAGATTACACGTTTTAAATTAAAATTACATATGACGAATTAAATAACGTTAACTTCGTTTATTTATGAGAAAAAAATAATACTATTTTAGAATGAAAACTCAAATAAAAATATCTCATTAAAATATTTTACACGTTTTAAATTAAAATAACATATGACGAATTAAATAACGTTTAACGGTTATTACTATATAACTTATTAACTCATTCGCGATGAATAATTTGCAATGGAAAGAGTTAAATGGAACTTTTAATCTACTTATTTCACCCTCTAAATGAAATTTTTCGAAGATGAAACCTATCCCAATCGAATTTTTACCCCGAAAATTGGTAGTACATAAATTTTCGTGAAAATCGTTAGAGCGGATTTGGAGATTGTGCAAACAAACAAACGAACAAACAAACAAATATAGTGACATTGCTCGTTTAATAGTAATATAGTCTTATATAAAGGTCCTGATGTTTTTAATTGTTTTTTTTTTTAAATCGAGCACATAAATATGTTCTTTCTTTGAAACCATTGCAGTAAATAACCAATAAATTGATGCAAGTTCAACAAAGCTAGATATTTAAGTTGTCATCGAATTTAATGAAAGTACGCTGCTAAACAGATGTTTCCCCGAATTTCCCATTCAAAACAGTTTTGTTTTGAAGCATGGATTGCATATTTACCTGGAATTTCTCTGAGTAAGTTGCTGTGAATATTAAATTAGGATCGATTGAGGAAAGTACAAGGATATAGCAGAAAAATAGTCGATATTTATAAGTTAGTACACTGTATCGGAGAGTTTAAATTTTTGCCTCGAATATTTATAATCAATTGGAATTATTCATGTTCTTGGTTTAAAGTGTTTCCACAAATGCTTCATCACATCCCTATCCGGAGCGTTACATCTTTAATGTTCTTCTGTGTTGTGCCCGTATGATCGTTGTCACATATAGGCGGTTGGCTGCTATGTGGTACGTGTCCATAAACAGAATTTGATTAAGATCCTATAAAGTTTGAAACTCGTATTTTTTCTTAATTTTGTCTTCGAATCGGTAGTATTTTTAGTTTCGGTTAATTATTTTTCGGTTATTTAATAATAATTTTTACACTGTTAAAAATAGGTATTCGAAGATATGTAAAATGTACTCATTTTTAAGTACATTCGATACTTATCATGACTACGAATACATAAATTTCAATTTTGAAAATGTCAAGTATTAAAAAATGAGTGCAATGAGTAGTTGCCTTCATACAATAGGCTGCTTTCATAAATCACTTTCAAATAATATCGACAATTACAACCAAAATTTACCTGACCCAGATCCACAGCACTGCAGTTCAGTGCCTTATTTGTTAACCGACCAGGGTGACATTAAGAAGTTATAAACAGAATAAATGATAAAAAAGGTGTTCCAAAAGAATTGGAAATAAGATAATCGAGTAGAAATAACCCAGTTTCTATTTAAGCAATCGAATGACTTGGAAAACCACCTTCTGAACAACTACTTTAAGCTTGCCAAGTTTCATTAAGATCGCTTTAAAAAAAAGTTGAGATTATCAATGTTAAATCACATTACTCATTTTTGAGAAAGTACGACTACTTAAAATTGAGTTCATCATTTTTCATTTTTATTACGTGCCATCTCTTCAAAATTATGAATGAAAAAATACTCGCGATTTGCTAGTAAAATTGGGAAATGCATAACTGTCAAAATTTACGAATGGAATGACGTAGTTAACCACGTGTCTTGGGCCATACAAGATGCCTTCACTTTGATGTTAGCGAGAGTGACGTGATGACTCCTCTACTAAAAAGGATATATGTTCGAAGGGCCTTCCTCTCTGAGATGTGGGCTTCACGATTATGACGTCATATTCTCTTTACCACAGTCCATTCATGCTCGAAGATCACGACCGCGTCGCTGGATGACGTTTTCGATGCGAATTTTCCTCCAATCATGATCACCTTCAGCAGCCGCAGAGCCCAGTTTGAACCAAATTTGCTCCTACCCTTTACAAAAACTTATCAATAGGTTTGGCTACTTTTACTTTAAGTTAATTGGAATTTTTGATGTTTTTTTTAAATAATCACCGAAACCCCCATTATTTAATTCAAGAGTTAGTTTTTTAACCAGTTTAAATCTGTATCGTTAAAAAGCCCTATGATTTTATTTTATGTAATTTATTTTAGTAAAAAAGTGTTGTGTTAACATATTTTTAAAAATTTAATTCACATTCATTATTTGCTTTGTTATTTATACAAAAGCTAAAATTATTTGTACAAAAACTATATCATACAAAAATTTATTAATATTGGTTTGATTTTCCTTGATTTATTTTCACTTGAGAAATGCTTAATTTATTCGTCATTTTCATTAATCAAATATTGCAATTGAAGAAGAAAAATAGAAGACATAAATAAAATTAAAACAATGCTAATATGTTAATATACACTCAAACCTGTTTTTGTGCGGTGGATGGGACCGCATAAAAAAAACGCATAAAAAATTCGCACAAAACTTCACGAGTAAGTGAAGTAATAAGAATAGTTTTTTCAACACAATTTAAATATATATTTTTATGCGGTGGATAGGGGCCGCATAAAAAAAGTCTCACATAGAAAATAACTCAAAACCTTACGAAATAAATAGGAATTGCTTTTTTAAACGCAATCAAGACACGAGGCTTGACAACTACTTGGAATCTCGCCAAACCTTTTGAAATCTGATTTAAAAAATACACATGCGAACATTTTTAAATATTTTATTTACATATGTACTTATTTTACACATACAAAACTTTTCAAAACGTATAACCATTATCCTGTTTAGTCTGATAATACGAGACCTTGATTCAAAATCGCTTTCGTCACTTGAAGATACTACCTCGCACTCGTTTAGAGTTTTCTTTTTTTCAGTTACCATGTAGTCAGTGATCAGTTTTTGCGACGACTGTTGTTTCACTAGACGCTTGTATATGTCTCGGTAGCCAGATAATCAATTATGTTCCAATTTGATTGAATTTTTTATATACCGCACAAAACAAATCGCACAAAAAAAGTCGCACAAAAAAAATCGTACAAAAACAGGTTTGAGTGTATACGTTCATGTTCTTTAGATGGTTCAAATCCACTATATAAAACAATTAACTCTGGTTTAAATGGTTAATGTATATAAAAGTCTAGTATATTTAACTACCACTTCACTCAATTCTTCCTAACTTCTAAGCATTTGAGGCGAAATAATCAAGAAATTTAACATTTCCCCAACATCACTAGTTAATTTGATTCTTCGGCGTCTCAATCCCTTGTTTTCGGAAGGATTCATGCACGAACTGGTATAGTGGGGCTCTAATTACCATGTATATTGAGCAAACTAAAACATAACAGTTTAATTCCATTCAGTGCTGGGTATCGATTCTGTTTTAGTCAATTCGCTTGGTATTCTGTAACAATAAAAAAAATGTTCTTTAAAGTCCTTTGAAGATTGTTCGATATGACAAAGGACCGCGTTCTGATGTATTTATTGGGCAATTGTAAAGAGCTGAAGGGCAGTATTGGATGTTTTGCATAATGCAGTTGGAATAATGGATTTGTGAATGCATCGTTGGAAAAAATGTAAACCTTTTGTAAAACCAATCGGTCAAAACTAATGCGGGAATTATACAATACATAATCCAAGAGAGATAAAAATATATATTACAATAAAATACTGATAAAGTCCATCTATTTAGTTATGTACGGTAAATTTAAAGATACATCTAAAAGGTTCAAGATAAGCTTTAGAAATATAAAAGATATGTTGTAATGATAAAACAAATTGCAAAAAAAAAAATCTTAATCAGATACCAAAACTGTTGTTTTGAGTACTAAAAGCTATAGAAACAATAAAATATAAGTTATTTAATACACCATAATCCTTTAACCTTATTTTTTAAAAAAACAAAAAAAAATGAATTTTAGAGTTTTTATAATTTTACAAAATTTACTTAAAATGTGTTATAATATTTACCGTTTCTTACAAAGTATATATATATCAATAGATAAGTTAAAAATATAATTTAACAAAAACAATAGAAGCTTTAGTATACACCTGAGAATCGAGAGCGTCGGCTAGAGTCGCCAATTTTTTCCTGAGCTACACATAAATTAAGAATTCATATTTCGTATACGTATTCCCTTATTATATATTTTTTAATAGTAAAGCGATGGGAATCAGACAATCCCAGTAAAAAAAGGTCAACATAAAATATTGAAAATCGCAAAATTCAATATTTTATGCAGAAAAACTGCAGTTTTTTTTTTAAATTGTTAAATTAGGTTTTGGTTTCAAAAACTTTCATAAAACCTGCTTCAATTATAAAAAAAATTCAGTTTTTAAGCATTGAAATTACATAAGGGACAATCCAGATTTTTTTAAACTATTTTATGCATCGAGATTAAAAACTTTTTTTTTAAATAATTTTTTTTCAAAATTCCTTCGAAATATCCTTTAAAAAACCTTCACTTTCACAATTTCGATGAAAGTTTCATGCTAGCTTTTTGCTGGAATGCACGTACTCATTTTTCTTTCAGTACAATTGCATCGTCAATGAGCGATGGCGTACTCAAATTTAAGTAACCGTACTTTCTCAAAAATGAGCAGTGTGATTTTATATTGCTAATATATTTTCTTTAAGCAATCTTAACAAAGCGACCTGGCAAACTTAAAGTAGGTATTCAGAAGGTGGTTTTCCACATTATTGGATGTCGATTGCTTAAATGGAAACTGAGTTATTACAACTCAATTAACCTACTTCCCATTCCTTTGACACACCCTTTTAACATTTCTTCTGTTTATAACTTCTTCACGTCGCCCTTGTAGTACAACGGATAAGGAATTGGAATGCTGTGTCTAACGATCTGGGTTCATCTTGGTAAGTCTTGGTTGTAGTTATTGATATTCATTGAAAGTGATTTGTGAAGACAGCCTATGTAGGCTAGCAACTGCTCTTTTTTTTATTATTTTACTCATTTTTGAGTACATGTGTTTTTTAAAAACGAAACTTCTGTATTCGGAGCTATGATAAGCATCCAATGTACTCACAAATGAGTATATTTTACTTATTTTTGAGTACCTATTTGAATATTGAAGGTTTTTTTAATCACATTTTATTCAGAAACATTCAACGTTCAACTCTGTTCAAGATCCCACAAGTTGTTTCTTGAAGAAAGTAAATTTCTAGAAACCAGCCATCCATTCCGGATTGCCCAACGGAAATCAATGGCTTTCCTTCGATTTGCCGAATAGAAACTAGTTCTACGACCAGACGATTTATGGCTATCAAAAGGAAAGCACTTTTTGATTGGTTTTTTGAAGAAATTGGATTTTAGGTTTACCTTTGAGTATAACTCCAAACAAAAATGGGTAAAAACTTTACTTATAAATATTTGAAGTGTTGATGAGAAAATTAAAGCAGTAGAATTCCAATTATCCGAACTCCTAATATGCGGATTGAACAAAGCAAATCACTAATTATGTGACATTGAGATAAAAAAAAAGAATTCATAAAAATTCTCATTTTAAAATACTCGGTAAATGATATAGTTTTTAAAAGTCATTAAATTACATTACATACTAAAAGCAAAATTATTTTTTTTACTAAGTAATAACCTTTCTTTTGTAAATTGTTTATCAGAAAATTCGATTATCTATCTAACTATCTATCTATAAATATATATATATATATATATAAATAAATAAATATATATATATATGTGTGTGTGTGTGTGTGTGTGTGTTTGTGTGTGTGTGTGTGTGTGTGTGTGTGTGTGTGTGTGTGTGTGTGTGTGTGTGTGTGTGTGTGTGTGTGTGTGTGTGTGTGTGTGTGTGTGTGTGTGTGTGTGTGTGTGTGTGTGTGTGTGTGTGTGTGTGTGTGTGTGTGTGTGTGTGTGTGTGTGTGTGTGTGTGTGTGTGTGTGTGTGTGTGTGTGTGTGTGTGTGTGTGTGTGTGTGTGTGTGTGTGTGTGTGTGTGTGTGTGTGTGTGTGTGTGTGTGTGTGTGTGTGTGTGTGTTTGTATATGTGTATAAGTATATGTATATCTATATTTTAAATCGATCCGTCGTTTGCAATAAAATACATATATTATATCATATGACCAGTTCAAAAGCAAAAGTAGTTATATCCAACAAAAGTTGAAAAATTATATTTTGGTTTAATTAAATTTATTTCTTGTAAATTAAAAGTTCCAATTTACAATGAAAATGAAAACTTCAAAATAATTACTTACAATACTTACAAACTTACTAAAACTTGAAGAAAAAATCGACAGCATTGAAACCAGTTATAGCTTCTGACGGTTTTCCGTGATTTTATCAAAATAGCTTTTGAAAAAAAGGTATTATTTTCATTAAAAGAAATTGTTTAGAATTCCGCATGAGTAAATATAATCTGAATGGCGTGCTTTGCATAAATATGTAACTTAAACTATAATACCCGGTTTTTAAAATTATTTTTCTTCGAAAACTCTAATCGTCCTTTTTTCTTTTAAAGTAAACCTGTTGTTACAATTATATGAGACGAATAAACGAACATATCTTTTAATTTAGTTTGTATAGTTATTCAGAAGAATGAGAAGTTATACCAGCAATTAAAATGTTCCAATCAAGATAATTAGTTATAAAATGTCTAGATTATATAACGCATTGTAAATTTGATAGGCATATACGGAATGTAATTGATATGTAAAAATTAATTCCAAACTTAAGTAAGGCAATTATAAAAAAAAACATAAGCATTTAATGGTATTTATGTATAATAATACGAAAAAATAACTCATTAGTTTAATTGGACCTTCCTATAATTATCCATATAATTATATAAAACTAAAGTTAAGTATTTTGCTATTACAAAAAACGTATTAAAAATCGTATTTAAAACAATTGCTATTTAAGATTTTTTTCTCTTGGTATAAGAAAAACCGTTGGGTTTTAGTATTAAATAAAGCTTCTTCCACTATACAAAAAAATGTTTAACGAAAAAAATTTATTATAAATAATAATTATAACATGGATTGTCTTTAATTGCATTTAATTACTTTTATAAAGAATTTTGTTGCGATTCCCATTTGCACTGTTAAAAATATGTATTCAAAAATAAGTAAAATTTACTCATTTGTGATTACATTCGATGCTTATCATGGCTCCGAATACATAAGTTTCAATTTTGAAAAAGACATGTCCTCAAAAATGTGTACAATGAATAAAAAGAGCAGATGTTTGCCTATATAGACTGCCTTCATAAATCACTTTCATTAAATATCGACAATTACAACCAAGACTTACGTGGGAATCGAACCCAGATCATCAGGCACCGTAGTCTAGAGCCTTATCCATTTTACTACCAGTGCGATTTGAAAAAGTTATAAAAAGAAAACATGCTAAAAAGGTGTGCCAAAGGAATGGAAAGTAAGGTAATTGAGTTGTAATAACTCAGTTTCTCATTTAAGCAATCAGCATCAAATAATGTTTGAAACCCGTCTTCTTAGACTGTTGTCAAGTCCCTCTGTTAAGATGGCTTGAACAGAAGGTGAGATTAGCAATATTAAATCACACAGCTCATTTTTCAGAAAGTACGGTTACTTAAATGTAAGCACGTCAATGTTCATTTATGATGCAATTGTACTCAAAGAATAACTAGTAAGTCCATATACTCATTTTTGAGTACCATTTTTAACAGTGTACTTTTATATGTAACAACTAATTATTAAAAATAATAAAATAACCTAAAATTAAAATCACTAAAAACGTTTTGCTTACTAAGACAAATGAAGCAGTTAAAATATGAAGCATAAAAAAACGAATGCAAATCCAAACGTACAGCCGGGCAAGGGATTTTGTCGTAGATTCTAAATATTGAGTCAAAATTGAGTGTTGCTATTAAAAAATGTAAAGTTGGTGCGGATTTTAATATGAAGATAGTCCCCTATGCAAATTTTTGGTATATCAATGTGTAGTAAACTTTATTCCTTACCAAATGGTGGTGTTTCCTTACCAAACCATTGTGGAGTAGTGTATTTAACTAAATAGTGGCCGAGAAACCAGGGGTGGTTCGTTTTTTTCCTTTTCCCCTGCTGTACATTTCAGACGATCAGCGCAGCTTTAAAGACAACAGAACCCCCCTTTCATATCTGCGAAAGACGGCATATTATTAATGGCTACCCTCTGATCAGAAGTCTAAGTAGGACGATACGCCTCTTCCACGTATTTGTTTTTAGTGCTGCTAAAACAAAAATTTGAATGTAATGTTTGGTAGAAAAATAATAAGGGTAATTCCACGGTAGATCCGAGGAAGCTGGTTTGGAAATGCTATCGATCATCATTCTTTCTTGTGGAGTAGTGTATGTGTTATGTCTATAGAATGAATCCATTTCCAGAGCAAAAAAATTTTCCTCAATGTGTTGTGGAATCTCAGTTTCACCCACAAAGCAAAATTCGTGTCGTGGCACTTGCAAAAATGAACAAAATAAGTTCTGGGAAACTCAAAAAAAGGCACAACGGGAAGTTTGTGTTTTGATTCTTTAAATATTTGACCACGCCACGTTGTGGTAATGAGTAAATATCACAATGCCTTCTGAACGGTAGGTGATGCCGGAATGATGCGATTTTATAAAAACACCTAAATAAATCTAAATTATTTAACTAGGAACCGTGATAAACAAAAGGGCGGGTGGAAAAAATGTAGTTTTATTTTTCTAAACGCTTTAGTGCGGAATAGTTGCCTCCTATATGAGAACACAAGGCACGAATTTTGCACCTGAAGATTAAAATTAATTGAGGATGCACCTGAAGAAGCCACAATGCGTTGTGATCGAATTTCGTCAAAATATGTGTTTTCGAAGCCTAACGTATACAAATTAAGTATATGCGTCAAATCTATTCATTATCTGAGAGATGAATGCTATTTAGTACGTTAATTTTATTCGGTATTTTAAAGACGTTGTGGCCCACGCCTTGTCTAGCTCTTAATTCGGTGATTGGGAGCCATTGCTCCAAAGAAATTTCCGCATCACTAACAAAACACACTTTCTCAATACTTAGGTTTGGTTTAATAAATTAACGTCGCACTAGAGCTGCACAGTGGGCTATTGACGACAGTTCGGCGTCTACCTCCAAAGAAAGACCCGGGAACGATGCCCCTTATTTTTGAACCATGGTCAAATGACGGGGACAACTTCTGAGCTGGCACCCGACGCAACCCCAATAGGCGTCAGGACATCGGGCCCCGATCAGATTTATCTTTCACCAGTCCCGTATACACGCCAGTATAATTTGCTGGATGTTCTGGACGACTTTCTAGTAATTTTGAATCGAAGCATCGAAGCTTTCATACCTCCGATCGCAAAATCACATCCTTTTTTTAATTTTCTTTATTAAGTCCATCGCAAAGATTCGAACTAGCAGTTTTCTGATTACGAGCTGAACTCATTTATCCACTTGAGCACTGGAGACCCTCAACACTTAAGAAGTATGTAAACACACGAAATGCTCAATTTAAGGGATTTATGCTTGTTCTTGTAACTGTACATGATTACTTATTATTCAAACACGAGCCTCAGAAATGAAAATTGCATTTTTTAATGAGTCTTTCAATGGTGATTAGGTTTTCCAAAGTGAAAAAAGGTGTGTGCTTTCACAGATTCCCCAGTTGTACAATCAAAAATAATTTGAACCAAAGCCGTGGACAAAACAACGAAATAATATTCTTTATTTACTACTAAAATTCCGCAAAAGGCACCATCAGCAATAAATGAACTATTTTGACTTGGAATCTTCCGCCAACAGTGCGGAAAACTCAACACGGAATCCAAGTTGTGCATTCCACCCTTTCAACAAGACGGCCCGCGGGCCGTTTACTCGGAAGGAGGACTTTCGGGGCTCAGCAAGTGTGCGATTAATGAGAAGAAGAAGCGGCCAGAAGATAAATCGCTTGGTCGCATAATTCGGAAGCCATCCATCAAGGGCGGGGGGCCATTCGGACGGAAGACCGGCGCCTTGGCGAGATTTTGCTTCATTGCCAGAGGATCGCTTCTTTTTTATCGCTTCCCCGCCGAGGTAGAAATGACACTTTGGGAAGTGCACTTGGAGTGTGCCATCAATAAGTAACCCTGTTGGGGTACTTTTTATAAGTTTTGATTATTGTCATCAATACCTTCCTAGAATGGTATCAAAGTTCTGATGTAAAAACTCTCTGAGTATGAAGTTTGTTTGTGCAGATGGAATCTACCAGTAAAACAATCGTATGCGCTGTGTTTACGTAGCGGCAGTAACGATTAGAGCCTGATAACCTCCTCTTTCGCGATTGGGTTGTGTTGGAAAGGAGAAATCCGAATATACCGAACGTGAATGCTAAAATTCGTCCCGGCAGCGATTCGAACTCGCGTTCAATGCAACCGTTCTGATGTGCGATCGCTTACGACCCACGGCCATGTTATCTTATATGAAAGGGAAATGCTAACCTACACAACAGAATTCGAATTTATTTAAATTAAAAACTTCCGTGTTTGGATTTTTTTTCTATACATACAAAAGTTTGAAATACCCAAACATGTGGGTCAACTTATAAGCTTTATACATCTATCAATGATTTTTAATATATATATGTTTTTCAATGGTTAAACGATCACCTATTAGAATCCTTTCACAATCTCGCATTCTCTGGAAAAATATACACTGAGATAAAAAGATACTTTTTAGAACCTTGGATATTTTCCGAGTTGACAAAATTACTTTAAGAATATGTTTAGAAGTATATTTTTATAAGCATTAGGATTTCCGATACTTTGTAATATTTTCAATGACATACTTGTTTGACAACTTCTTTATTAATTTAAGTTCATATTTTTTTATTTGTTTTGTATAAAATGTATTTTGTTCCATGTAAATAGAAAACACTCATTGCTTTTAATAACGGCATTTTTTTTAATAATTAAACAAACATTAATATTTTTCTTCTCATATTTTTCTGTCAAACGAAACAGATTATTTTTTTTCATTACTGAACACTGTAAAAAAATGTGCTTAAAATGAGTACATGAAGGTACTCATATTTCTTTAAGTGCAATTGCATCGTAAATGAGCGATGATGTACTGAAATTTAAGTAACCGTAATTTCTCAAAAAAATAGCAGTATGGTTTAATATTGCTAATATCAGCTTCTGTTCCAGTCATCTTAACAAAGCGACCTGACAAACTTGAATTATTTGTTCAGAAGATGGCTTTCCGCATTTTTTGTGTAATAATACTAAAATTAGAGTTAAAATATTAACTATAATATATAAGAGTTAAAATATTAACTATAATATATATAAGAGTTAAAATATTAACAATATCATATAAGTATTTAAAGTCATCAGAAGATTTTTTTAATATAGTTTTTTAAATAAATACGCTATAAAATGTGTTTGAATTTTAAAGTAATTTACAAAAATGAATTTAAACAAATCACTAAGAGAAGTTTAACAATATTGTTTGAATATAAGTGAAACATATCGCATGCATTTTTAAATGATAATTCTCGATTGCATGAAACAAAATTAACTTTATACAAAACAAATCATAAAATATGAATTTAAATTAATAAAGAAGTTGTCAAACAAGTATGTCATTGAAAATATTACAAAGTATCGGAAATCCTAATACCTATAAAAATATACCTTTAAACATATTCTTAAAGTAATTTTGTTAACTCGGAAAATATCCAAGGTTCTAAAAAGTATCTTTTTATCTCAGTGTATATTTTTCCAGAGAATGCGAGATTGTGAAAGGATTCTAGGAATGTCAGAACATTTTCTCAAAAAATACATTTAGAAACGTCTATTATATAACATCTTATCTTTTCACGTGGAAATTCTGTTTCACTGGACTACGGGATGCTTCGTAATATATTTTTTAGTATAAACTTAAAACTCTAGCACAAACTTTCAATTTAGATACATAAATACAATGTATCAATGTATTTGTAGTGAATGTATTCATATTTTAAATTTCAATTTGAGAAAAAGTTTGACACATATGCCATAAATATAAAAATTGATAGAAAGAGAATACATTTTTTGTAATGGATTTTCTTCACAAATAATTTTAAAAAAAATTGTAGCAATGCTAAACAAATGAGAATTTATATTTTAAAGAAGAATGTAAAACCGTGTGTCTCATCCAAATAAGCGTATGGTTGAAATTAAACTTCCTTAGTAAATTTCCATTTCAAAACTTCAAAAAGTTGTAATTAGTATAAAATTGATATTAAATAATTCATTTTTTTTTAACTCTTTCGTAAAATTAAGAATTACTGTTTACTTTTCAGGCCATTTTTCTAAAAGTAAGTTTTCCTTTTTAATTATTTTTATTATTATTTTCCTTGTTTTAGTTTTAAAATTAGCAGAATGCTATGTCCATGCTGTTATTCACCAAGAAATTCAAGTAACAACTTGCGCTCACATTTTCTCTCAAAAATGTATATTGTGAAAAAATTCCTGTGCATGCTAATAAATGGTGAATGAACGAAATGTCATTGGTATAAAATGTTTATTCAACAATGAAAATATTTTGAAATTGGAAAAACTGTTAAAAAAAGTTCGGTTAATCGAAATTTCCGGACATATAACAGCAGTGGATTTTTCGTTACCCAACAAAAGAAGAATTTTCGAAATCGAACAATATTTATTTCAAACAGTCCAGTTAATTGAGAATTCCGGATAACTGTTTTTTTTTTCAAAAGTTTCCATGCACGCTCCTCATTTTATATATATATATATATATATATATATATATATATATATATATATATATATATATATATATATATATATATATATATATATATATATATATATATATATATATATATATATATATATATATATATATATATATATATATATATATATATATATATATATATATATATATATATATATATATATATATATATATATATATATATATATATATTGTATATATATATATATGTATATATATATTGTATATATATATATATATGTATATATATATTGTATATATATATATTACCTGTTTTCTGCTCAGACAGTTATCGGTGATTTTTAGTATTACTTTTTTTTCCACCGAAAACTTGCCATGCCTTTACAATTCTTAATACGAAATTTGGCGTAATTCTATTATTCAGTTTTTCAAAAACGCTTCTAAACAAAGGATTAAGTCCTCAGCTGGGAATCCGAATGTTCTCGGTTCGATCCTGTGCGACGGACTTGACTAAGAAAACTAAAAAAGTAGTGATCTTGTAATCGGCGGGTTACCAGCTTTACTATAAAATACTAGGAAAGTCGTTCAGAACATCCACACAAATTATCGGCGTGTATACGGGACTGGTGCACGATAAATCTGATCGGGGTCCAAAGATGGGGTTGAATGACAGTTCAGGTGTTGTCCTCGTAATCTGACCATGGTTCAAAAATACGAGCCATTGTTCCCGGGTCTTTCCTTCGAGATACACCCCGAACCGTCCCCAATAGCTCACTGTGCAGCTCTAGTGCGACGTTATTTAACCAAACCTATCTAAACAAAGGAAGTTATTTTACGCCCACCGTGTACTTAAATAAAAATAAGTTCAGGTACTTATTCTTAAATACATAACTTATTTAACACCAATAAAACAACTTTAGCTTGAAAAATATTAAAAGGATATACAATATTACAATTAAAACACACAATTTCTGCAATAAAAGTTACAATAATCCTAATATCCGACAACTGCACACTTTTAATTTCTGCCCCTGCATCATCCATAACAACGACCCCAGCGACTTGTTCTCGGGGACAATAACATTTGCCATTAGCAACGCTGTCTCCTCATCCATCACGAGTCTCCTTATCTTTTTCCAGAGACACACTGAATGGATGTCCTGACATGGCAGCAGATGTCTCTCGCAGCCTTTTGTGCAGTCCCAGCTCCCGTGTATCATTATTTGATGTGTTTCCTGCGACATTCTTTGAGAAGGGTTCGTTGTGGACACTAACAGTCTGTCTATGTCGGAATGTGTGATATCGGAACCGATTATTAGGGGATTAATGCAGGGTTTTTTCTTGTAATTGGCCTGGTATAGAACCAGATCAAACAAAAGCTAGTACGTAATATCTGATGTTTGATGTTTTGATCCCCTATTTGTATACCACATAAACCTTTCATCACTTTTTGTAATTTAGAAATACAAAATCTTGACAATGAACATCAGACCCGAAAGAGTTAACACAGTCTATGTCCTGACTGTTCTCCCAATGCATATCTTAACTTTTTATTAAAATCATTAACTCCTGTAGAATTAACAATATTCGCAAGCAAGTTGTTCCATTTGCCGAAATTAAACAATAGCTAGTATATAACATCTGACATTTTGATCCTCAATTTGTATACCACATAAACCTTTCATCACTTTTCGTAATTTAGAAATACAAATGCGAATCTTGACGACCAACAGCAGGCTACAGACACAAAAAAGTTCATCCAGTGTATTATCTCCCGACTGTTCTCCAAATGAATTTCTTAACTTCTTCTTAAAATCATTAACTTCCGTAGAATTAACAATATTCGCCAGCAAGTGGTTCCATTTGTCGAAATTAAACAACAACTAGTATATAAAGTTTGTAGACGTTTTGATCCCCAATTTGTATACCACATAAACTTTCCATCCCTTTTCGTAACTTTCAAACAAAAATGCGAATCTTGACCAACATCAGGCTGCAGACCCAAAACGTTGACCCAGTATGTTATCTCCTGACTGTTCTCTAAATGAATATCTAATTTCTTCTCAAAACCAATTAATTTTGTACAATTAAAAATATTCGCGACAGTCTGCGTATGTTGTAACGTGTGATATCAAAACCAATTAGTAGGGAATTAAGGAATGGTATTTTCTTGTAATTAGTCTGGTACAGAACCAGATCAAACAAAAGCTAGTACATAACATCTGACGTTTGATGACATTTTGATCCCTAATTTGTATACCACATAAACCTTTCATTGTTTTTCGTAATTTCGTAATTTACAAATAGAAATACGAATCTGGAAGAGCCTGATCATGCTGCAGACCCAAAAGAGTTGATCCAGTCTATTATCTCCTGACTGTTCTCTCAATGAACATCTAATTGCTCTTTAAAATCATTTACTGCTGTATATAATTAACGATAATCACTACAGACTGATTTTTTTTCTTGTAATTGGTAAAAAACCAAATCAAACAAAACCTAGTATATCATATCTTACGTTTGATGATGGTTTTATCCCCAATTTGTTTTCCACAAAAACCTTTATTCAATTTTTGTAATTTATAAATACAAAAGAACCAATACAAGATAACCAACATCAGGCTATAGACCTGAAAGAGTTAACCCAGTCTATGTCCTGATTGTTTTCCCAATACATATCCTAAATTATTATTAAAATCATTAACTCCTGTAGAATTAACAATATTCGCCAGCAAGTGGTTCCATTTGTCCAAATTAAACAAAAGCTAGTATATAATATCTGACGTTTTGATCCTCAATTTGTATGTCACATAACCCTTTCATTGCTTTTCGTAATTCACAAACAAAAATGCGAATCTTGACCAACATCAGGCTACAGAACCAAAAGAGTTGATCCAGTCAATTATCTCCCGACTGTTCCCCCCAATGAATTTCTTAACTTCTTCTTAAAATTATTAACTTCCGTAGAATTAACAATATTCGCCAGCAAGTGGTTCCATTTGTACAAATTAAACAAAAGCTAGTATATAATATCTGACGTTTTGATCCTCAATTTGTATGTCACATAACCCTTTCATTGCTTTTCGTAATTCACAAACAAAAATGCGAATCTTGACCAACATCAGGCTACAGAACCAAAAGAGTTGATCCAGTCTATTACCTCACGACAAATCCAAATGCGGATCTTAATAACCAATATTATTCTTCAAACCAAAAACGGTTAACACATTCTATTATCTCATGATTGTTCTCCCAAGGAATATCTAATAAATGCTTTAAATCATTTACTCTTATAGATTTAACAATATTCACAATAGTCTGCGTATATTGCAATGTGTGATATTGAAACAGATTAGTAGGGAATTAAGGTATGGTATTTTCTTGTAATTGGCCTGGTAAAGAAACAAAATAAACAAAAGCTAGTATATAATATCTGACGTTTTGATCTCCATTTTGTATACCACATAAACCTTTCATCACTTTTCGTCATTTACAAATACAAAATCTTGACGAATCAGCATCGGACTTCTGACCCAAAAGATTTGACCCAGTCTATTATGTCCTGACTGATATCCCAATGCATATCTTAACTTCTTCTTAAAATCATTAATTCCTGTAGAATTAACAATTTTCGCCGGAAAGTTGTTCCATTTGTCGAAATTAAACTAAAGCTAGTATATAATATCTGACGTTTGATAACGTTTAAATCCATAAGTAGTATAACACATAAACCTTTCATCACTTTTCGTAATTTACAAATGCTAATGCAAACCTTGGGGACCAACATCAGACTACGGACCAGAAGAGTTGACCCAGTCTATTATCTCCTGATTGTTATCCCAAGGAATATCTTAACTTCTTCTTAAAATGTGTAAATCCTGTAGAATTAACAATATTCGCCAGCAAGTTATTCCCTTTGTCCATTACCCTATTATAAAAATAAGTACGTTCTTCTTTTCAGTTAAAATATTCAGTTTAAACCCGTGGACTCTTGTTATATCATTCATATTAAAATTAAAATAATGAACATCTCCCTGTTTAATAAATTTGAATAGTTGGATCAAACCACACCTAACTTTTCATTCTTATAAAGTATACATATTTAAATTTAATAAAATATCTACATAATTCATGTTCGAAACATCTTGATTTTAGTTACCCGATGCTGAACTTTATCTAATAACATGAATGCATGTGACTATATAAATACAGACGAGCAAAGCCATCAGCATAAATTAGAATTATAGAATTCTATAAATCTTCAATTTTGCGCTTTGTAAAATATTTACATTCTACTATTTCAAATTTTATATTTGAAATATCTTTAAACTTTACAAACCAAGTAAGAAAACTTTCAAAATATTTAAACATGTCTTACAGTAATAAAATACAAAAGATCATGCAATTGTTTAGCAAACCAAAGCAAAAAAAACGTAGGTATACTTTGGCAAAAGTAGTTCTTTGCAGTAAAATAACAGGTTATATTATAAAATAAAACGAAAATTGTTCACAGGTGCGGTAAAAACGAAGAGTGTTCATTGGTCAGTCAGGGGAAAAGGATTACGTACGTGATCATTTTGACCAATGGCGAAATAGTACGTTGTGAATGGGGTTGTACTATTACTAAGGAATTCAAAAGGACTTGGATGAACTCACATTTTTACAATTGATCAAACGAGATAGTTGGAAAATAGAAAAACACTGTTAAAGTTTATTTAAAAGTTCGCTCACATCGTCAGAAAAATATTTTATATTAAATTTAGAAGTTTAAAATGCAGGTATAATGATATAGCAAAAAGATTTGGGTGGAATTAAAAGATATTTCAAAAAATTTATTTTCTGAGCAGCACACACTACATTAAATCTTACTAAGAAGTTTTTGAACCGTCATGCCCCATATTTTATCAATTTTTTTTAATTTGAAACTGGATTAGATTTTAGAAAATATGTTCACTGACAAAAATGCATGCTCATATTTGAATAAACTTTCGTCATATTTGACGAAACAGATACCTGCTAAGTGTTCCAATTAAAAATGTCGTCAAACTGAGGAAATTCATTTTGTCGTTTTTTTAACGAAATTTGTTTCGTCAAAAATGAACAAGATTTCAAATAAAAAAAATCGAAGTTTCGTATCGAACAAGGAACTAAAGTTACGCAAGTTTCTGGATCCAAAGTAGCACAAATTCTCATGGCCCAAAGTCACAAACCAAAATTAGAAACAAATAATCTAAAACCACAGGACAGGAATCTTAGCAAATTAATTTCGTTAAAAATGGAAGATTCTTGTTTTGTCAAAAGTCAAGTGATTTAATAACCAAACTATTGTAAAATGGATTAAAGTTATTTATGATAGTAGCAAATAAGTTATTTCTAATAATATTCTAATGTTTTTGTAATTAGAAAAGTTCGTATATCAAAAAATATTTTACACACTTTGAAACTTAAATATCGATACAATTAAATATAGATGCAATCAGTGGCATCAAAAATATTATACACACTCTGAAACTTAAATATAGATACAAACAGTGGCATCAAAATATTCTACACACTCTGAAACCTAAATTTCGATACAATTATATATATATGAAATCAGTGGCATCAAAAATATTATACACACTCTGAAACTTAAAATCGATACAAGTAAATATATATGCAATCAGTGGCATCAAACATATTCTACACACTCTGAAATTTAAATATCAATAGAATTAAATATAGATGTAATTCCTGGCAGCAAAAATATTCTACGTACTCTGAAATACAAATATGCATACAATTAAATATAGATTAAAACTGTGGCATCAAAAATATTCTACAAACTCTTGACACCAAAATACCGATACAATTAAATATACTAGAATGCAATCAGTGGCATCAAAACTATTCTACACACTGTGAAACCTAAATATCGATACAATTAAATATAGAATAAATTAGTGGCATCAAAAATATTGTACACACTCTGAAACTTAAATATAGGTACAATCAGTGGCATCAAAATATTCTAAACCCTCTGAAACTTAAAATCGATACAAGTAAATATAGATGCAATTACTGGCAGCAAAAATATTCTACGTACTCTGAAATTTAAATATGCATACAATTAAATATAGATTAAAACTGTGGCATCAAAAATATTTTACACACTCTTGACACCAAAATACCGATACAATTAAATATACTATAATGCAATCAGTGCCATCAAATATATTATACACACTGTGAAACTTAAATATCCATACAATTAAATGTAAATGCAGAGTGTGACATCAAATATATTCTACATACTCTTGAAACCGCAATATCGATACCATTAAATATAGTGCAGTCAGTGACATCAAAAATGTTCTACACACTCTGAAACTTTTAAATATAGATACAATCAGTGGCATCAAAATATGTTACACATTTAAATTTAAATATCCACTTACTTACAAACTTAAACATCCACACAATTAACTATACTAGAATGCAATCAGTGGCATCAAAACTATTCTACACACTGTGAAACCTAAATATATATACAATTAAATATAGATTAAATTAGTGGCATCAAAAATATTGTACACACTCTGAAACTTAAATATAGATACAAACAGTGGCATCAAAATATTCTACACACTCTGAAACCTAAATTTCGATACAATTAAATATATATGAAATCAGTGGCATCAAAAATATTATACACACTCTGAAACTTAAAATCGATACAAGTAAATATATATGCAATCAGTGGCATCAAACATATTCTACACACTCTGAAATTTAAATATCAATAGAATTAAATATAGATGTAATTCCTGGCAGCAAAAATATTCTACGTACTCTGAAATATAAATATGCATACAATTAAATATAGATTAAAACTGTGGCATCAAAAATATTCTACAAACTCTTGACACCAAAATACCGATACAATTAAATATACTAGAATGCAATCAGTGGCATCAAAACTATTCTACACACTGTGAAACCTAAATATCGATACAATTAAATATAGATTAAATTAGTGGCATCAAAAATATTGTACACACTCTGAAACTTAAATATAGGTACAATCAGTGGCATCAAAATATTCTAAACCCTCTAAAACTTAAAATCGATACAAGTAAATATAGATGCAATTACTGGCAGCAAAAATATTCTACGTACTCTGAAATTTAAATATGCATACAATTAAATAGAGATTAAAACTGTGGCATCAAAAATATTTTACACACTCTTGACACCAAAATATCGATACAATTACGTATAGATGCAATCAGTGACATCAAAAATATTCTACACACTGTGAAACCTAAATATCGATACATTTACGTATAAATGCAATCAATGACATCAAAAATATTCTACACACGCTGAAACGTTTCCTCTTTCTGAAATGTTTTCTCGAACATGAATAGCTGCTTTATCATATAAGAACTACACGGACATTTTTTTTATCATAAAATAATAATAAAATATCATTAGTTGTTAGTTAATAAACATTAACAATTTATAACAATTTATGTTTTATTACATTTTCATTGGAAATGAAATAAAGATACTAAACAATGCACCTACATAATAAATTGATAAATAATGACTGAATTATCCATTTCTACAAAAATCCAAAATAAACATTCTTTCAATTAGAAATAATATACGAAATTTAAAAAAAAATACAATTGCTATGCATTAAATTTACAAAAGCTTATTTTTATTGCAGTGCTGTTCATGAAAAATTATTTTCGAAATCCTTTTATAAACTCGATCCTAATATAATAGTAAGCTTGATCCGAATACATAATAGTAAGCTTGTCCCTGCTCTCTCATTCATTACACTCTTCTTCGACGACCCATTCATAAAGCCACCTTTCAACTCCAAAAGAGTGTATTTCAATTCTGCCATTCTCTAAATCCAGTGAAGGAGTTTGCTTTTCAGGCTATTTCGGAAAACTTTCAATCTCACTGACAAAGCGTTTATGTGGGTTGACTTCAAAGACCTCTGAATGCATTAAAAGTAGAGAGAAACGGATTTCGACGTCACCACACGACGTGCTTGTCGTGTTTCCTTTGTGATAAGCATCCATATAGTGGATCTAATGGATCATGGCTCTTTGGATTTGAAATTCTACTCTATAGATGAAGGTGTATAAATAAAGGTGTTCTACCTAATGCAGTGTAGTTGTAAAATTAAATATGGAGAAGACATTTAAGGGAGCCCCGAGCCCCAAATTCTGAAACATTTGCTCATTTTTTTTTCTTCATAAAACGATGTTATACATACTTAAAAAGGTGTAAACAAAATTTCAAAAGAATAAAAGAAACAAAACATATGTTTTTTAGATATTTATATACTTTTTATCATCTTCTACACTTTTTTCGTCTGCAACAATCGTCATTTACTCAAAATATTTTATTTACATTTTGACCACGTTTAAAATGCTAAGGCTTTGTAACTGATTTACATAAAACTCAACTGTTAATAGTTTTGAAGGTCTAATATTTGTTTTATAAACGTATAAATGGTTTTTATGAATTAAATTATAAATTATTTTCTTACGAATTATTAAACATAAAAAAATTGAATATTTTTTAGGTTTTGAACTTAAAATAAGTTTTTGAAAACTGTTAAAACCCAATTCTGAAAAAGTCTATTCATACGTCTATAGTGCATACTTTTACGTTGTTTAATTAATTAAAAAACTTAAAAACAATGAAAATTGAAAGAGGAGTAGTGTTTTTTTTTTAAAGTCTATTTAAGTGTAAAAAACGAAAAAAATAACAAAAATAATTTTTTTAAATATATTTTTGGTTTTGATTATTGTTTAGAAAATAATGCCCTAATAATATTAAAAAATTGTATTTCTGAATTAATTTATAAAAAAATTAGGATTTGGGGCTAGGGTCTCCCTTAAGAAAGAATTATTAAGAATGCTGAATATTTTGGTACGTTATTTATAAAGTAATGATCACATTTTGAAATAAATATTTAACCCTCTGACGTACAAGGCCGTATATATACGTCCAGGGATCTCCAGTAAAAAGATTTTTTTTTAAATTTAATGTTTGACTATGTGATTATGTTAATATAATGATATGATTATTTTTTTAATATATTTTTGTTTTTGATTATTGTTTAGAAAATGATGTCCTAATAATATAAAAAAATGATATTTCTGAATTCATTTATAAAAAAATTAGGATTTGGGGCTAGGGTCTCCCTTAAGAAAGAATTATTAAGAATGCTGAATATTTTGGTACGTTATTTATAAAGTAATGATCACATTTTGAAATAAATATTTAACCCTCTGACGTACAGTTCCGTATATATACGTCCAGGGATATTCCAGTAAAAAGATTTTTTTTTAAATTTAATGTTTGACTATGTGATTATGTTAATATAATTATATGCTTATTTTTGTTTTTGATTATTGTTTAGAAAATTATGTCCTAATAATATAAAAAAATGATATTTCTGAATTCATTTATAAAAAAATTAGGATTTGGGGCTAGGGTCTCCCTTAAGAAAGAATTATTAAGAATGCTGAATATTTTGGTACGTTATTTATAAAGTAATGATCACATTTTGAAATAAATATTTAACCCCCTGACGTACAAGGCCGTATATATACGTCCAGGGATCTCCAGTAAAAAGATTTTTTTAAAAATTTAATGTTTGACTATGTGATTATGTTAATATAAGGATATGATTTGCACACATATGTAGAAAAAAAATATAATGATATCCGCAAAATTAAAAAAAAAAAAAATATGTCCTATTACATTTAAACAGTCGTTCTCATAAGATTTTCTTTTATTTTGTACTTATATGTTAAAAAGAAAATGAATTAGTGGAATTTATCTTCGTATTCTTTAACATAACGTTTTATGTTTGTACGCATATAACTTTTTACAATGTGCATATATTTTGAAAAGTTTTTAAATGATAATCAACCACCCAATGCTTGCCTTATCCTTTAAAACTGTTTAAATAATCCAGAACATATTTAATATTTAACATAATAAAAAAAAATTCAAATCCACTTTTTAAAATTTTCAGTTTGAAAGTAAAGGGTGGCTCAAAAGTCCCTTAACATTTTAAAATTTAATATAAAACCAAATAATAATTACGAGATGACATTTTAAACTAAAATGCTTCTCCCAATGAAATTACAGATACAAATAACGTCGACCAACTACAGGTTCTAGGCCCAGTAAGATTGGTCTAGTCTATCTAATGCATCCTTCCAATTCCGCGATGCCGATCTAATTGCTTTTTAAAACTACCCACTCCTGAAGTATTAACAACATAATTAGACAAACTATTCCATTTGTCTATTACCCTATTAAAAAATAATGCTTTATACCCTCCCGATTAAGCTGTGATCTATATAACTAGAATCCACGACCTCTGGTCCCATTGGGAATATTAAATTCCAATCCCTTCACACCACCCAATTTGATAAATTTGAATAACTGAATAAGGTCTGCTTCAATCCATCTGTCTTCAAGTGTATACATATTTAGAGTTCTAAGCCTATCTCCATAAATCATTCCCGAAGTACCCTGAACCATTTTTGTGGAATTGTGTTGAATACATTCTACAAATAAAAAAATAGTTCAAAATTTCAACTGTAACTTAAAAATATTTTTTAAAAATCGCAGTAAAAGTACGAACACATATGGATTGAAATGATGTAACGCTTGAATGTAAATCGAGGTAGAAAGAGCATCGGAATATAGTAGTGATCAAAATGAATTATTTGTAACTGATTGCATTGTTATTTTGCTGTTTTTAATCAAGAACACCATCTATGTGCGAAGTTTGGAACTTATTTTATTTACTATAGCCATACTTTTCATTGTGAGTAGCGTTTTAGTTTAAAAACTTAATTCAAATACTCCAAACACTTGATTTATATTATTTTTTTAAGTATCAGGGACTTTTATTGTTAAATCGAATTAAATTTGTTTCCAAATTCAGTTTAAAAACATTATTTATTCTGGACATATTATATTCGCAAAAGCAAATACCAATGTTTAAAAAAACACCATTTGAATTCAAGAGTTTACAACAATAAGAGAAAACCGTCACCTAGTTAAAGTGCAAGGCTACTATGTTACCAGTTACCTAACATACGAATTTTGATAAATAAGTAGACAAGATAAAAAATCTGCTATATGCATTTTAACTATCAAAACCTATTTATTAATAACAAAGTATTATATTTTTTTGTAAAAATGAGGGAAAAGACATAACAATTTGTCACTAAAATTTATAAATTCTCATATTACTCAATAAGTTATTTTCTATAGTTAATTTTTCACATAAATTATTTTGCAACTGGACAAAGAATATTTAACTAGTTATGCAAATCTATGCGGCGCCATCTTGTCTTTGTACAAGAAACAAAAACTTCAATTATATTTTTAAATTGAAGCGAAAATTATTAAGTTCCTATTGATAACCAAACCTTATTTTTCAAATAATTAGATATAAACTATTTTGCATATATGGACTACTCAAATATAATTAGCAATCTAAGGCAATCTGATGCAAATTAGATTATAATTTGAAGGAAATTAGCAATATGAGGCAATCTGATGCAAATTAGACTGTAATTTGAGACAAATTAGCAATATGAGGTAATCTGATGCAAATTAGATAGTAATTTGAGGCAAATTAGCAATATGAGGCAATCTGATGCAAATTAGATTGTAATTTGAGGCAAATTAGCAATATGAGGCAATCTGATTCAAATTAGATTGTAATTTGAGGCAAACTATCAATCTGCGTGGTTTTAACATTGTGGGGCTATTTACTTTAAACTAACTCTTCTACCGATCCATGTAACAAACAAAATCTCTGCACCATTTCAAAAATCCACTTTACTGTCGAGCCACCTATGGGTAAACACATCTCCACTTTAGTTTTCATTAACGGCAGCTTTTCGAAACTGCAGTAAAAACTTTTATTTGATGTGAACAACTCCCGCCATTTGGCATCCAATGGCGGAAGTCGAGTGCTTTGGCGCGAACTTTCCATCCGGCTCGCTGTTGTCCGGAAACCTGCACCCACGGGGACAATTGCGACTTGAGATGTTTTCTTAAAAACCATTATACTGTTATTCTTGAGAGAATTCCACGAGATATCTCGGGGATCGGTTGCTGGGGAGGAATGAGATCCAATGGACTGTGTTATCTGTGAAATGCAAAGGAATTATATAATGTAACATTCTATAGGTCAGCTACGAAATTGTTTTTGGTTGGTTAAATTCACGTTGTACTAGAGCTGTTCAGTGGACTATTTGCGACTGTTCGGGATGTATCCTTTTCGAACAATTACGACTTGAGATGTTTTCTTAAAAACCATTATACTGTTATTCTTTAGATAATTCCACGAGATATCTCGGGGATCGGTTGCTGGGGAGGAATGAGATTCAATGGACTGTGTGATCTGTGAAATGCAAAGGAATTATATAATGTAACATTCTATAGGTCAGCTACGGAATTATTTAGGTTGGTTCAATTTACGTTGTACTAGAGCTGTTCAGTGGACTATTTGCGACTGTTCGGGATCTATCTTTTTCTAACAATTACGGTTTGTGATGTTTTCTTAAAAACCATTATACTGTTATTCTTGAGAGAATATAAATAACATAATAATACAATATTGACGAGCTGACTCCAACCGCAGCTTTCTCGTTCCAGAGTCTAACGCTCTATCTACTTGGGCCAAGAAGTTTCGTTCGAATGAGGAAAGTATAAGTACAAGAGCCAAACATTAACTGATGACTCAAAAAAGGGTAGAAAGGCAATCTGCAATCATGACTTTCGTTCAAAATTTAAGGAATTGCGGGGGCCCAAGTTGGTTCGGCGTCAGCAGTGCGGGAGACGTTGTTGTTAGGCCTCGCGATGGTTGACTTCAATAGATCAGAAGGTTAAATTTATATTGTTGGACAAATAGATGATAGCCATAGTATTTAGGAAACAACTTAGATTTAATGATGCAATTATGGAAGTTATGAATTTACATTTAAAGGTTAAATGGGTGATATTGCAATTACATTAGTAGCTTGAGATAAAAGATGTTGTCACTATGGCTGGGTTGCTGGGAATGTCTTTCTATTCGATAGTGTTCTTCGCACTCGGCTCGCCTCCTGCGTGGGCCTCATGCGTTGGATCTGTGCAATTGGCTCTTGGTTATAAACACCATCCAAGGGTACATTCTTTCCGGGAATTACTTGGAAAAGAAAGATAGGTTGAATGAACTCCAGGACCGCTGCAATAGTCCCATCTCAGTGATTTACATCGTAAATCAATCACGAAAGAAAAAAAAAACTTGCAGGTGACTGGAGTTGCAGAAAATTGAAATGACAGAAATGCAAAGAAATGGCGTATGTGTGAAATTACAGCATTTGTTATGGGATATATATACAAAAATATAGGCTATAAAAACATTGTTTGAAAATTTAAAGTATGCCATTAAAATTATGAAATGAATGCCATTAATAATTAAATTTGCACTTCCGTAAAAGGACATCTCCACAAACACTAAAAAGCAGACGCACATCGCAGCATGGAGTGAAAAAAACAATCACTTTTAAAAGCAGGCACTCAAAGAAGCATCTGATGAGGATGAGCCCACGTGAAGGATGGATGTAAACAAACATCAGCTGTTGAAGAGGGGGGAGTCTCACGTTTCCCCACTGCGTGAGACCAGTGAGGGGTATGTCTCGAAATCCTGTTGGGGGGGGTTGAAAGTCGCTCTTGATTTATGAGATGAGAGGGGAAAAGCCTGTCCCTCTGTAATAGTTGCAGGAAAAAAGTAGGTCGCGAACTCTTCACTTTGGAGCCAAAGGAAAATATTCACGTTATGTTTGAAGGGGTGGATGCTGGAAAAACGATGTGGCGGTTGACATCGGGAGGTGTGTGATTGGAGTGCGCTGTGGGTGCTTGGAAGAAGGAATGCGTCTTGCTTTAGCGGAGGTGGTCTGGTCGACGGAGAAGGGGGGGATGTTGACGGATGGCGGTCGGGGAATCCGATGCTGGTGGCATTGCGGGATTCAAGCAGCGGGGGTTGCTGACCGCGCCGGCAGCCAGAGAAGGGGGCGGAAGAGGGTGTTGTGATATACCGTGCTGACAGTTGCGCCCATGGATCGGACGGGATTCCCAGTGGTGGTTGAAGTGATTCGGACTTTAGTGGTTGCCAGGGTGCGGGTTGAAGGGGGTAATCCAGAACGCTGTGTTGAGTGCGCTATCTTGGCAGTGGATCGCCAAAGACTTGTTGATATGTGGTTGTAGTGATGTGCAGTCTCGACAGTGGGTCGCCAGAAACGCTGTTGGTGTGGGTTGTTGTCATGCAGTGGGTCGCAGACGTGTTGTTGTGTCGCGCGGTCTCTGAGTGGATCGCCAGAGATGTGGTGATGGAGCGGGATGCGGTCGCAGGCAGTGAGTCGCGGCGACCATCCCGTTGTCGGAGTGCAGAGCCGAGTCGATGACCGCATCAGCAGTATGGCGCGAGCGGAATTCCACGGACATCCGCAAGGTGTTGCAGGTGTCCGATGCGCAGGTTGCGATGCTGGTCATCAGTTGAGGAGCTTGCAGTTGTCCGAGGCAGGAGTGGCGCAGTGTGTAGGCGTCTGGATGACAGGTGGCAGGTGCGCAGTCACGTAGATGCGGTGACTACGCTGGTATAATGAGAATCCGGTTGACGGGTTCGAGGTGCGTGATTCTATTGTCCGGTTCACCAGTTCGGGGGCCCAAGTTGGTTCGGCGTCATCAGTGCGGGAGACGTTGTTGTTAGGCCTCGCGATGGTTGACTCCAATAGATCAGAAGGTTAAATTTATATTGTTGGACAAATTGATGATAGACATATTATTTAGGAAACAACTTAGATTTAATGATGCAATTATGGAAGTTATGAATTTACATTTAAAGGTTAAATGGGTGATATTGCAATTACATTAGTAGCTTGAGATAAAAGATGTTGTCACTATGGCTGGGTTGCTGGGAATGTCTTTCTATTCGATAGTGTTCTTCGCACTCGGCTCGCCTCCTGCGTGGGCCTCATGCGTTGGAGCTGTGCAATTGGCTCTTGGTTATAAAAACCATCCAAGGGTACATTCTTTCCGGGAATTACTTGGAAAAGAAAGATAGGTTGAATGAACTCCAGGACCGCTGCAGAATCTTGTTTTGTCATAAGTCACGTGATTAAATGACGAAACGATTGCTAAATATAATGAAAATGACCTTTGACGATTGCAGAGAGCTATTTCTGAGAGTGTAGGAAGTGTTCCGGGTCTTTCCTTCAAGATTGGCTGCCAACCTTCGTCAGTAGCTAAATGCGCAGCTCTAGCGAGACGTTGTATTCAAACAACCAAGCCTTTGAGTTAATAACAAGTCACCGTTTCAAAAGATAAACATTTATTTTATGTTTGATAGTAACCCACTGAACTCTAACTGTAACTTCTTGACGGCTCAAAACTTGTTTCCTCTATGGGCGCGTTGAAGCCAATGTGGTAGCTGCCATACTGTATCCCCATTTTTTTTAAGTGATTTGGTGTGGGATTTTTTAATACCATATCATTGTAGAAATATTAAATGTATATAAATATTATATTTTCTTCTTTCTTATAGAATTAATTTTTATAATGCCAAACAAATAGTTATTGCTCCAGCTTTTTAACCGATTCGACTTTGACTTGAGGTCTCCGTGCCCGAGCGGTTAAAGGCGTCAGAGGGGAATACAAAGATTCCTGGTTCAATCCTAGGAGATGGACTTGACAAAGAAAAGTAAAAAAAAGTAGTGATCTTGTGATCGGACGGTTGCCGTCTTCGCTACAAAATACTAGAAAAGTCGTCCAGATGATCCGCAAAAATTAACGGTGTATATACGGGACTGGTGCACGATACATCTGATCGGGGTCCAAAGTCCCGACGTCTATTAAAGGCGTTGGGTGCCAGTTCAGGTGTTTCCTCGTCATCTGACCATGGTTCTAAAATAACGAGGTGCATGTATGAATGTGTGTGTGAATATGTATGTGTTCCCGGGTCTTTCCTTCGAGATTGACCCCGAACCGTCGCCAATAGCCCACTATGCAGCTCCAGTGCGACGTTGATTTAACCAAACCAATCGACTTTGACTTGCAACGGATTTTCTATTTTAATAGCAGATTTTTTTTTAAATGGATTTCAAAAGAAAATAGAAAAAAATCAGCCAATAGCAATACATGTCGGCTTATTTTAACATGAAAAATATACGAAATATCGCGGTGGCGATAAAAGTGGGGTATACTTCTTACCCTCTAATTGACTTCAATCAACAAAATGTCTTACTCAATCCAGAATTTACAGTTAGAGATCAGTGTAGTAACCGTTCACGAAGAATGCAAAATTTTCTCTTCAATTTCCCGCTCTCACAAGTACTCCATTCGTAGCAGTTCTCACAATCTAAACGTAGAATATTCCTCTAAAGATTCCTGAACTTGGAGACAATATAAAACGCGCCTTCAGTTCCTTGTCGAGAAGGGAGATTGAGATACAAAGTAAGCTTCCAATAACATTTTTCTCTCTTCCCGATTCTAATCCACACAATTCAGTCCGAGGATCGGGTAGAAATTAAGCTTGGAGACTTTCACCAGAATGTATAGTCTGGGAAAGCAACAATAGCTATTCTTTTGAGAAGAGCTTTTCCATCGCGTCCACTTTAACGGATTTTTTTAGAAGATATACCAAAAAACTGAAAGTGTAAGTTCAAAGTGAGTTTGTATGTGTGTGGTGAACAGATGTATGGAAGGTGTTCTATAGATTTTCTTTTTTGTAACTAAGGCAATAAGATTTTGCCAAGAAAAGATTGTTTCTTGATTGCTGGGATTTTTTATTCTCGAATTGATAGATTATTTGTGATTGTTATTTATTGGGAAACAATATTTTCGATTTGATTTGAGCAACTATTTTGACTGGGTAATATAGTTAAAGAGTTGTTATTTTGTGAATGATAATATTATTTTTGCATTTTTTATTTAAAAAATATTTTTAATTATAAAATAAACAAATGACCTGTTAAAAATTAAAATAATAGTTCATTAAGCATTGTCGGTTTGTAAAACAAAAAAATACTTATTATAGCTTATAAGATTAAATAGTGTAACCTTAACTATCAAGAAAATTAGAAATCACACCTTAAAATAACAAAAATAAATAATTTATATAAAAAAAATTCTAAGAAATATAAAATGCTATTTTGTTTGTTATGCTGTTACGACCAAACGCGTTGTTCGGTTTTCTTCAAATTTGGCATGAATGTTTATTGAAGCCACTATGTATGTTTTTATTTAGATTTATTTTGGTCGTGAGGGCTACTGTTCCCAAAAGTACTAGTTAAATATAACGATAAATACGAAGTTAATTAACAAATACTTAGAAACAAACAATTATTAGCTTAATCAAAGTTATCAGTAGATCTGGGAACAGTAGACTTTTCGAACCAAAATAAATTCTAATAAATCATACACGTCTTTTTTAATGACTTCAATAAACATTCATGCCAAATTTGAAGAAAAGCGAACAACGCGTGTGGTCGTAACATCGTAACAAACAAGCTGAGATTTAAATGGAATAACATTTTCATGTTCTTCAATTCATTAACGATATTTGTATGTTACATAAATATAAATTTTAATTAAAGTTATGAATGTTATTAACTGTAAATGGAGACCAACGTTTTATTATATATGTTTTTTAAGTACAAACATCAACTCAAGGGAATCTTCAGAAACCTATTTTAATCTTAAAACATGATATCCATGTTCTCGAATTATATTTTTCAACTCTTATTCCACTGTAATTCAATTCGGCGCCTTCATTCATTTAAAAAAAAAAAAGAATTCAATGTTTGGTTTGGAAAAGCAGTGAGGTAATTGAAAACAAACATTAAGAAATTGCGTTTTGATTTATAGCGCAAATTTCACATTCACACACTATGCAAATATTTGCGCTCCGATAATACCCTGTATATTTTAAATCTGATGCGCTTTCATTTTTATGCGACTTGTAAAATTTTAATTACTTTAATAAATCCTTCAAATTAAGAAGAAAATTTATTACGTTAAATTATATTTAATACCAGAATTACTTTCATTTTTATCAAGCAATAGTGAAAAACTTTGTATGGTGAAGTGGAGTAAGTACAGCCACATCTGTGGCCACGGCTGGTTATTTTTTGAAAACATTGATATTTCTCTATAAAACTCACTAGGTATTCAATATTGGAATCTTCTCTTTTGATGTTCACCAAAAACTGTGTCAATTTCTATCTTGATAGTGGATTATTATTATTTTTAAAAAGTGTTTACATTATAGAGCTCAATGGAACTTCAGTAATGAAAGTTTGGCACTCTTTTATATTTTTGTCTTACATATCAAAATTTTGTATTTTTATTAAAATTAATGTGTTATTTTCAACCAAAAATGAGTAAAATGGGTAAAAATGAATAAAAAGAGCAGTTGCTTGCCTATATAGGCTGTCTTCATAAATTACTTTGAATAAATATCAACGATGGCAACCAAGATTTACCAGGAGTCGAACCCATATCTTCAGGCACCCCAGTCCAATGCTTTATCCGTTATACTACCAGGGAGACGTTAAAAAGTTATAAACAGAAGATATGTTAAATAGGTGTGCCAAAATAATGGGATGTAAGATAACTGAGTTGTAATTGCTCAGAATAATCAAATAATGTGGAAAACCATCTTCTGAAGAACTATTCGAAGTTTGTCAGGTCGCTTTGTTGAGATGGCTTGAACAGAAGCTGAGATTAGCAATATGTAATCACACAGCTCATTTTTGAGAAAGTACGATTACTTAAATTTAAGTACGTCATCAAACTACGCACTCAAAGAAAAACGAGTATGTTCATGTACTCATTTTTAAGTACCTTTCTTTTATAGTGTTCGAATTCCGAAATGGAATCAAATCGGTCTAGTAGTGTTAGAGAAAGCTACATCAATTGAAAAGAAAGGTTGTTGAACTATTATTAATTATTATATTAATTATTATTAATACATTAAAACACATTAAATAGCACTTTTGAATAACGGTAGATTGAGTAATCATATAATATTTTAAAGACACATAACACGAATGTTATAATGTTAAAATTTGTTATGCGCTTCATTTCACAATTTAAAGAAATTATTCAACCAAAATAATTTACAATAAAAACGTTTAATATCAACCAGATATTTCCCCAACTAAATTTGGACAAAGCAACAAGCTTGATTATATCAAGCTTATTACTTGCACTTGAACGCTTCAACAGTTTTGTGACCATATTTAAAAAAAAAAAACTTTTTTTTATATTGAAAAGTTTTGGTGCATCTGTTTTGATTTCAGTATAACATAAAGGATGGAAGTTTTTAATAACAAATTAATCTTCAAAAATCCAAGTCTTATTTTTAATTTTGTTTTTTTCTTGTGGCTTACAAACTTTTTTTTAAAAAACTTACATACTTCATCTGTAACAGCTTATGCATTGATCGAATGCAAAATAGAAATTGTTAAATTAAAAAGACGTTTAGGATTTCTTTTATATGAAAACAATTTTTGAACAAACCAATATATTAAAAAAAAATAGAATTGCAGTTTTATGCTATTATACTTTTCCCCGTTTAAAATAAACTATTCTAAATACTCGGAGTGATAAACAGTATTCCCAATATAAGTTAGTAAGCGAATTAGAAATATAAATTTGCATATATTTGAACGAATTTGGCTCTTCCAACCAGGCCACGCGTGGTCCATGATAGTTACAAATGTAACAAAAAGTTAAATACTAAACGATTCTGTAACGAATAAAAAAATCAATTTTTGAGATATCATCCCTTTGTTATTTATATAGATAGATATTACATTGAAAACTTAACATTTACTATTTATGGGACATGTTATAGACTTAACTTTATACACACTTGTCTCAGTTAGATGAAAAAATATAAATAAAGATTTTCATTAGCATACAAGTTCGCACATTTCTTGCTTTATTGTCATACGCAAGTTGTGTAAGTTATATTAGGTTTAATATATATTCAAATGCGATGAAAAGAATACCGCAAGATCTGACCTTCACCTCACAAAACTTTCACAATATTTAACCTGCATGATGGAACCTTTATTTTTACTTTCTATATTGATGTATAAAAGAGAGAGTAAAGAGAGTATTAGTTTAAGTTTTAAAAAAACTCCACGTAAGGCTTTTGGTATTCCTGCACATTTTAAGGCCTCTGAGTACAAAACTTAATGAAGTTTAAAATTGGTATAATCGACTTTATTGTCAAACCACCTAACTGTCATAGGAAAGACTTAATAGCTGTAGCGGATTGATATTTTTTTTAGAAAGTCGAAGCGTTGAGCGCATGCGTCGATTCTTTCGCTGATTGCAATGGTTGCTAATGGTTTTCAACGAAGACTGTATTCATGGCAACCGTAAAGCACATCGTAGGGAAGAGTGTTGTTAATGCTATATGTTGGCTCAGCGGTTGTAAGGTAGGTTTTCGAACAGAGTTTACTTGAATGACAAGTTTCTGGGAAATGATTGTTTCAAGGTTTTTTTTTAATTACGTCGCACTACACTACGAAATCGCATGCTCACAACGTTGTTTTATCTGACCACAATGCTCGTAAATCGCGTGACTCTTTCAGCCCATCCCTAACTTCCAATCTAAGTGATGATGATCACTTCTATAATTCCACATTTATAAGTGAATCGCTTGAAATTCGTAACCAAGTACCTTTCTCTAGAGCTTCTTAATATCAGCTATATCAGTTACGTGTTTAGTTAATAAACCAAAGATATGTGTATAACTGATTACGAAATGTCTCAAGAAAGTATAAAACTATACAACAAGCAAGCTTGGTATATAAGTTATATTGCTTATAAGACGTGATGATGTATATGACACATGAAATCAAAGTTAGCATATACAACAGACATAATTGAAAAGTCCCAAATTAATCGTGAAAATAAATGATTTTGGCGGCAGATAATTTTTTGCCAACAAAAATTTTATTGTGAAACAGAATTTTTTTGTGTAAGTACAGCTAGTACTTTGAATAAGAGTACGATTCAAGAACCAATAGAACAAGAAAATATAGTTTTATTTTTTTAGTGTTTATGGCCATATGATACAACCAGCAATATTAACTTAATAAAACACAAACAAGAAACTTTCAATTAGGTTAGGAGCAAACAAAATTACGTACGGAGCGCAAACTCAATAATAAAAGGAAAACTTCATTTTAAGAAAAATTCCAGGATAAAAAATACTGGACCTAAAACTTGTCCCGCATTATTGTAGTGAAACGAAGTAAATTTGAATAATTTATTCCTCACATTTTGGCATGTTTTAAAAAGATCCTCTTTTACCAGAACCGTGTTTAGGTAAGACAGTTTTCATATTGTCACACTGTTAAAAATAGGTATTCCAATATAAGTAGAATATACTCATTTTTGAGTACATTCGATGCTTATCATAGCACCGAAAACATAAGTTTCAGTTTTGAAAAAAAAATTTACTCTACAATGAGTAAAATGAATAAAAGTAGCAGTTGTTTGCTAACATAGGCTGTCTTCATTAATCACTTTCAATAAAAATCAACAATTACAATCAAGACTTACCAGGAATCGATCCTAGATCCCCAGGTTACGTAGTCCAGTGCCTTATTCATTGTACTACCAGGGCGACATGAAGAAGTTATGAACATCAGAAATGTTATAAAGATGTGCCAAAAGTATGGGAAGTAAGATCATTGAGTTGTAATAAATCAGTTTTCATTTCAGCAATCGACGTAAAAGAATTTGGAAAACTATCTTCTGAACAACTATTTTAAGTTTGTCAGGTCGCTTTGTTATGATGTCTTGAACAGAAGCTGATATTAGCATTATTAAATCACACTGCAAACTGTTGAAAAAGTTCGATTATTTAAACTTGAGTACGTCAATCACTCATTTACGATGCAATTATTCTCAATGAAAAACGAGTATGTTCAGGTACTAATTTATTTACAGTGCATGCTGTTGCACTGTTACAGTGGTTTCCATCCTTTAGGTGGCCGCCATAATTTAAAAAGCTAGGTGTAATTTATAACATTTAACGAGATTTTAACTCCTGACCTAAAAATTCCATCTTTATTAACAGGTATACAATCCATAAAGCCCCTATAAAATTTAGTAGGTAAACTAACTTATCGATGAGACCCATTTTAACCGACTTTGGGCGTTCAAAGTGCGCAAAAAGAGAGGTAATGAATTCGACCTGTATTTTTTAAAAATTATTTTTTATGTATGCTGGTACGTAATTTCTGTTCAAATTCAGTTTTTCGGATATTTGTTTTTGTTTTGTTTTCTGACAAATATATAGTTGAATTTGATGGTTATCAAACATTTGCTAGACAAATGATTCTGTTTTCTAAGCATCACCTTTATTGAATTTTTTTTTAAAAAAAAATACAGATATTATTATTCTATAATGCCTAATAAATAATTCAACTTGGGAAAAAAGCAATATATCAAGTTATATCTCAATTTCCTAGAAGTGGACAAAATTATATATTTTTAATATTTACATATAAGTTGCCCAGATGCTAAACTATACCTGCTTTAAACTGTTTTTAGAAATAACAAAAACAAGTCCAACTATAGAACTGTTTGTGCTGCTAAATGTATTTTTTCTTGTGTATTTTATTAATAAATAACAGGTTTTTTTTTCTCCTTCTTCCTTTATGATAAATGGAAAACAAAAATTGCGAAGTCCCTAGTGGTATCAAAATCTCATTTATTTGAATATTTGAACATAACCTGTTTTGCATTTTTTCATATAAAAGCATATTATGTTAATTATGATGTATTTTTTCTAGATCTTTTAAATCTAAAATAATAATAAAAACTACTCCTCAATACTATTTACATATTCAAATATATTTAAAATGGAAAGGTTGGTTTGGTTTGGTTAATTAACGTCGCATTAGAGCTGCACAGTGGGCTATTGGCGACGGTTCGGGGTCAATCTCGAAGGAAAGACCCGGGAACACATACACATTCACACACACATTCATACATGCACCTCGTTATTTTAGAACCATGGTCAGATGACGAGGAAACACCTGAACTGGCACCCTACGCCTTTAATAGACGTCGGGACTTTGGACCCCGATCAGATTTATTGTGCACCAGTCCGTTCATTTTTGCGGATGTTCTGGACGACTTTTCTAGTATTTTGTAGCAAAGCTGGCAACCCTCCGATCGCTGTATCACTACTTTTTTAAAAACTTTTTTTGTCAAGTCCATCGCCTAGGCCCAAACCACGAATCCTCGGATTCCTAGCTGACGCCTTTAACCGCTCGGCCTTAAAATGGAAAGAATTCAATGGAAAGAATTTTTTAAGAATAAAATGGAAATGTTTTGGCTGAAGGGAATAAAAACAATCAATCGATAGCTTGGATATCATATTAACAAAAAGATAAATCAAAATATGTCCCCTGTAATTCTTGATCATTAGGCGACAACTCCTTGATAAATTTTGTACTTGTTATTAAGTGTAACCTTCAAAAACTAAAAGACGTGTTTCCTCAAATAAAACTTCGCATTTGTGGCAAAGACGCGTCCTTTATGTTTCCTACTGTTTTTGCAATCGCCTAAAACAGAAACTTTACAGCTCCATATAAAACTCGCACTCAACAAACTACATTTCGTCCAATACATTATTCAAACCAGGAGAAAAACCGCCAACACCTTTCTAAAATACACAAAAATACTTCCAAAACTGCTTTAGAGCAGCCCCTGCTGGTGCATGTTGCAAAAAATTAAACTAGATGTTACGTATCAAAATATTCAAGCGAAAAATCCCACGTGTAATCATAAAAAATGACATTCTTCTCTGAACAGAATGTTTGTCGAGATGTGACTTGATTCATGATCCTTTGTTCTTATTGGCCAGCACTTTCGGAATGAAAGTTGTTTACATTTTATGGTTTAGAGAAGTGGTTCACAGACGGTGGTTCGTGAATCCATTATTAGTGTAAGGCGGGGAAGATGAGTATTTTTAAAACTCAATTTTTTACTTTTCAAAGTCCAAAATCTCTTTTGATTTTTTTTAAAATACAATTGTTTCATAAACATTTTTACTTTTTTATTGGGAACACAATTCTTTATTTTTATTTAATTCTGAGATTCTTAAATATTTTTAATAATTATTTTTGTAAAGTAACCTATTAGGATTTACAAATGAAGTAAAATGGGTATCCATTAGAAATAATGGCATTTTTCGAGTAAAAATGCATTACTGAAACACATTTTCAACTCAAATTAATAACTTTAATAAAATAGAATAAATAACAACAATGCGTATCTTAGAAACCGATTTTAAACACTTAATGTCAAAAAATTGTTATTCACATCACCTAAATACCAAAATTTTTTGTGTCGATAAAGTTTTTTTAAAAATTCGATTTAAAATTTTTTTTACGAAAAGTCTAAAAAAGAAAAAAAAATTGAAACTTTCAAGAAATTAACTCAATAACAGTCAGTAAGACTCTCCAAAACAATGCTGACATAAAATCGATTCAATATTGCTGCCATAGATGGCAGCACCATATATGGGACAAATAAGCAAAATGTTCAGCAAAACTTTATTTTTAATTCGAATGATTTTTTTATTCTAAAATATATATGAAGAACAAACGTTCAGCACGTGTGTAGTCACAATGCAGCGATTAATAAGAAAACTCAAATAACTTTGCCGATGCATTGACTCGTATTCAAATTTTGAAAGTTAATTTTTATCGGAGTAAACGTGTTTTGAACTAATTAAATAGAAATTCGGAGGCGATTTTAGTACATAATCATTTTTTTTTTCAAATTTCGGACGAAACACGTTTTAATTGTTCAACTCTCATATATCGTCGATTCGCCCACTGCCAAAAACGGCTGCTCGGAAGGGGTACCAGCTGTTTATAAACAGTGATTTACCGTTGCCCGGTCCCAAAGTTGATTGCTCAAACAGATAAAAATCCTCAAAACGACTGCTTGAGAACGTGGCCAAATTATTTTTCTATGATCTGAAAAGTTTCTGCTTATAAGTAGCATGCCAAAAGCTTCTTATTTACTATCAGAAAATATATAATGAAGGGTTACCACAGTTTAATTGGCAACATTTAGCTCGCCAAGGTCACAGCAAAAAATATTTTTTGCGCCGATAATTACACACGCCCATTGACGATTTCAGCCGATTTTTACACGTCGCGTGCCGGCTTCTGTATACGCCCGATATATGTCCTATCGCGTTTAATGAATAATTATACTCTTTACAGGCGAAAAGCAAAAGCCATCTGTCCCATTCATATTCCATTGATTTCAGCCGGTAAATATCACCGATATACCCAGACAACACACATACGTCTATATGACATCTAATCAACGTCATCCATGGATAACAGGTTCATCCATAAGCTATCCAAAAACGTACCGATAACGTCTTATGGACGTTTTCTAGAGCCAACATGTGTGCTCTTTTTGAGATCTATAATACGTCTATGGTCATCCACGATATCCATAATTTGGATAACGTAGATATATACGAGACGGCTATAAATATCTCATTCGCATCTATAGTACGTCTATAACACCTCTAAATTATAATCAATTTTGTCTCTAACGGACGTCTATAATATCCACAATGTATATTTCTAGCACCTCATAGATGTAGACCAAACGTCTGTGATATATACAATATTTACCTCTAAATAAGCAAAATCTAAAAATAAAGAAAATAAGAATCCATTCTGAAGTATTCAATTATTTTCTTTACATTTGGATTTTATTTATTTAGTAGTTAATATTGCACATTCATCTTGTATTTGGTTTTATTTCACAACTTTTATTCTTATATTTATTTTAGCATATCAGTCAGGCTTATTTCTGTTTTAACTAAAATCATATAAGACATAACTACAAAATTAGTTTTATAATTCTTATTGAGAAACTGCAAACTCGTGCTATAATTTGTAAATAATAAATATTGTAGGCACACTAAGAGAACTTATTTTTTAAAAAAAAATATGCATGAACTTGCAATTAAAAATAACTTTTCTAAATGTTTTCAAAAAACTAAAATTAAATATAAAACTCTGCTTAAATACTAATTTAATATAATTGTTAGTCACTCATACTTGACTATTTATTTTAATCATTTATTTAATTTATTATATAATATGCATTATTAATTTATAAAGCCCTTTAAATTTACTTCAGCTCAGACTATGAAATTTACCAATACATTTAAGCATTAATTGATAAAAATATGTATTTATAAAATATGAAAGTGTTAGTCTTTGCATTGAAAAATCTTAAGTAGGAACACAAGTTTATTGATTGTTTATCAATTTATTATTATTGATTTTTTTATCACATTTTACATTGCACATTATTAACATTGTATTAATTCTTGTTCATGGCCTGTCATATCCAGTCCTTCACAACATTCTCAGTATAGCTATCCAGCTCATCCTCCAAAGCAATTTCTTCTCACAGCAACCTACAAAAAGGGAATAAAGTATTTAAAATTGCATTGATTTAGAAAAAGAATTATTTTGAATTCAAATTAGCTAACATTTCTTGAAAGCATGTTTTTTATATCTATAAAACTTAATTATGCAAGTTGGTGATTACTAAAAATTACACAAAATCAAAATAACAAGTATGATTTCTGACAAAAGCTGTATTCCTGAGATTTTCAGTATTTAGGAAAATAAGAAATGGCCTTTTTAAGAAAAAAATTATTACTGTTTTTAATACAAACACTGAACCTCTGCACTCTGGAATGATTCTTTAAAATATATATATTTTATGGAAGATATTTCTTATTCCAAACATCAAATTAAATTGTCCAATAGAATACAGCAAGGCTCAAAATAAGATTTTGAAGCTGGCGGCAAATACTCCTGTGAGCTTTTATAAACTCTCAGAAAAAAAACATTGAACTCGTGGCAAAACTTGAAATAAAACCCATTCTGCGATCTGTAATTTTCAGTTTTTTAAAAAATAACTGAAATGACCCAATACGTTGTTTTTCTCCATGAACTTTATGGTTATTTCTGGTTAAACAAACAATTACAATTAACAGCTCAAGCATTGCGTCGTATTTTTCAACTATGGTCAGATGACGAGATTGATTTACGATCGGATGCTGTTTATTGCATAACAGCAGTGTTCACTCTAGGTGTTTTTTAAAGGGCGGTCCGCCCTGCCCGCCCTTTTTTAATCTCGATAGCGCCCTCATGCCCTTTTTTCAAAAATGCCGCCCTCTTTTAAAAAACTTCCGCCCTTCTTGCCCTTTTCAGTCAAGCACAAGCATCATTGCTTTCCTAGTTGTCTTTAAAAAAAAAGCCTTCGATTAAACATAATGTGTGTGTAAATTGGAATTAAGTGAATTATGACAATAGAAAAACAAACTCCTTTATAACTATGCGTGTTGTGAAATCGCTATGATTCCGCGGAAATTTCGAGCACGGGGCATTCCACAAATCCTATTGATTGCCTGTGCCTGCATATGAAATTCTAAGTTTTTTTCTGTCTTTTTTTAAAGAAAATATGGTTTGGGACTAGGTAGGGATTGGTTTGCAAGACTAGGCATTTTATTAAAAAAATTTGGATTTAAGTAGCCTTTTTATCAGTTTTGTAAGGGATCTGATTCCTACTTACAGAATTGCTTTTTAGGGAAAACAATAATTTAAAAATGTCAAATTTTAGATTTCAGATAATATTTTCATAAAGAGACATCATTTTTGTACGGGTCTTTCTTTCCAGATAGGCCCTGAACCGTTAACAGTAGCCCAATATGCAGCTCTGGCGCAATGCAACCAACAAATCGGTACTTTTTTTTTGTTTGGTCACGGGTCCGATGTGTCAATGTGTGGCCACGCCCACACAAAACATTTTTTTTTAAATGCCCTTTTAAAAACAAGAAATGCCTTTTCAAAAATGGGGTGCCCTTTTACTGCCAACAGCGCCCTGCCCTTTTTTATTTCTAGAGTGAACACTGCATAACAGGCTATCAGTGACAGTTGCGAATTCATTTCAAAGCATTTCTATTTGGTTTGCACGATTGGATGGTAACGTCGCACTAGAGCCGCACATTCGACTATTGGCAACAGTTTAACACTTATCTCAAAGGAAAGAACAGAGAGCAATGCTTCGTATTTTTAAACCATGGTCAGATGACGAGGACATCATCTGAGTTGGCACCCGACACAACTTTAATAGGCGTCAGTACATTGGATCCCGATTACATTACTAGGCACATTGCTTTAAAAAAAACGAGCATTCGTTTGAGGCACCGGCACATTACTTTTGGCACCGGGCAATGTCAAACACAGTTCTAGAAATGCAATTAATATCCTCTATCACACTCTTTTGGTTGCATTAATTCACCCAAAAACTAGTATACAAAAGAATTTCAGACAAGCTCAAACTACTGTTTTCAAACCATATACCCTTCCTCATACTTGCATTCATATTACTAACATCTTTCAAACTATCCACATACATCTCGTAAAAAAAAAGAAAATCTTTCAACCAAACCACATTTACTAGCAGCCATACCAACAGCAATAAAGGGTACTTACATATAACAACATTTATATGTTGCTGTGTACTAGAAAAATGCGAGTGTGTACTTTAAAACAATTCTACTCGAAAAGAATAACCCTGAATGTCAATTTATTATATTACTACAAATTCTGTTATACCCTTTAAAAAAGAATAAAAATCTTACGAAAAATACAAGTGCATACTTTAAAAAAACTATTTGAAAAAGAATAATTCATATTTTCAATTTACGATGTATGTGTAATATCATGCAACTCTCTAAACCAATCATGCAAATTCCTATCATTTCATATTTGTTATCAATTGTCCCATTCTCACATTGAGAAGTGAATCGTCCGAAAAAATCGTCAAGTACCCGCTATCAATTAAAAATCCCAACTAAATTTTAAAGCAATTGCACAACTATAAATAAAGAAAAAAAATTGACTAACTTAGTTTGTGAAATATATAATTTGAAGGAAACAAACTCCGCTACTGCATTTTGAAAATTACTGCTTTTAGATAAAAAAAAATCAATCAGGTTAAATATTTACAGCAATGTTTGCTGTGAGAAGCAATAATCTTTGCGTCAATATTACAGTAACTTGCGGCATTGCTGGAGCTTATTTCAAGCCTTGAAATGTAGTATACAATAGATGACACGTGATTGATTTATAATCTACAGAAAAATAATCCCCGAATCTTACTTATAAATTTCAAACACATGAAACACATCTCATCATGCATATATTATTTTGTATAACTCATTTAATGAATTAACAGAAATAAAGAATGGCTTAAAATTATATACGAATATGTGATATATATATTCATATTAATACAAAAAAAGTTTAAAATTATGCATTTCACAACTCGTGTATGTTGTATCACAGTCTAGGATCTTCAGTTATTCCTGCTTATCACCCAATATTGACAGACACTTCATTTTACAAGAATCTAAAAACCTAATAGTTTGAGGAAAATTAAAAAAAAAAATATTTGCTACAAAAGAATTATTAAAAGTTTTTTTTTTTTACTAAATACTTAATTAATCTGTCATGATGTGAAAAATTCTTTATAATTTTAAAACTCGCTGGAACATCAGAAGTACAGGGATTAAGTAATTTTTTTAACGATATTTTGTTGCCGATAAATACAAGAACTAGAAAAATCAATTACCCATCGGACACTCAAAATATTCAATTGAGCGTGCAAAAATTAATTTTTCTAAAAATAGTAATAAAATGTCCCAAAAACATAAGGAAATATTCATTTTTTTTATTTAATATTTAAAAAAAACTTTCATTCTTAGTTCAAGATCGTAAATCTTGTAATATGCATACTTAAAAGTTCAACATTTACCCCTTTCCATATTTAAGTGTTTCCCCCATTTGTAAAATATATAGGCTGTCAATAAATACATCAGGAAACATTATAATTAAAATATTTCTACTACTAATAATTTCTTTAGTATTGTGTCAAAAGGAAAACTTACATTTTAAATTATGTGAGGTACTAAGGTCCATTATATAAAAAAATCTTACTGTATAGCAATGATTATCCTACTACTTCTGCTCGCATCAGCTCTGTGTCATTTTCAGGTAAGCTGCAACATCTGGGGTGCAAGTTCACACTCACTCTGTTAACAAGATTTGCAGGATTTCACTCTGGTTCCATTGTCATCGAGAATCTATAACATTAAGAATAAAACTAAAAATCTTTTAACCGAATATCATTTTACCTATAAATAATCTACTTTTATTTTCAATCGAAAAAGTAGTGTTTAATATTTACATAACAATTTAGCGTATTATGTCAATAGTCTCATTTATCCACTTATACTGGCAAAGGAAAGCTAGCTTATATTTCTTTTTAATTAGTAGTAAAACTCAATATTAATATGTTTCAAATTCTTTTTAATTTAATATTTTCTATACTAAACTACATAAGCGATTAGTGTCATATCTTATGCATTGCATAAGATAATAACTATTAAATAAATACTATTTAAATAAACATTGATAAAACTTAATTGAATATCAATGTATAGATATTCAATTAAGGTATATATAGATTAAAATTTACGTAACTAGTTCCATTCCCAAAATATTTACCAATGTAAAATACGCAGATAGACATTAATTAGCAATTAGTTTAGTAAATAAACATTGTTAGTATTCTAGGGTTAATTATTATTTATCAATAAATTATTAATTACCTAGTTAATTGCCTAAATTTCTGAAAAATTTACAATTTTATTATTTAAAATGATAATCTAGAAATTTTTTACTTGAAATAATATGGGAGTGGGGCGAAGAGACCCTCCCTTTCCCACGCCTAAGGGAAACACTTTTGTGCTTTTTCAGAATTTGTCGACCAGAAAAAAAATTGTACTACCTTTTTTGATCATTATACATTTCAATAACTATTTCATCCATATTATAAATTTGATATATAATATGAATTAAAAAACACACACACTTCTCACAACTTTTTTTGGCTTCGAGCACATGCTATTTTTAAAAGTATCAATAAAAGATTGAACAAAGGATTTTCCCGACCTTTTAAATAAAAAAATGCTTCAGTTACTGGAGTAAAATTATCTGAACTCATGGATTCAAATGCGTTTATATTCGTCTATTAATATCAAAGTTGGGAATCAATCGGAAAAACATTATTGTAATAATCTGATATTCAAAAAAACAACTTAGTGTATTACTATGATGTCAACGCAAAATACGGCTAACAAGTTATTTTTAATTAGTAATAAAAAGTCAATATTTACATATATGTTTCAGAGTATTTATAATGGAATATTTCCCACATAAAATTACATAGTAAGCTTCACAAAATCCCGTTAGGCCTTGTTTCAACACAGACATTTCACGGAAGAACATCAACAAGCATTGAGTTTGTAAATCTTAAAATATATTAATAAACCCTACATAAAACATATGCCGAAGTACGTATCAAGACATTAAAATTATATATCTTACCTTTATTTAATAGCAACGCTTTGAAACAACACTTTGAAAGCATTCTTAATTCCCGCCGCAGCATAGACTCCTTCCGCCATGACGCTTCTTAACGAATTTCTCGTCTCATCGCGTGGCTTCACGCGGCGCCGAGACAGTTCAGCCAATCAGACTTGTCCATTTTTTTGGATGTTTTTAATACGTCTTTTAGACGAATATAACAGAAAACGTCCATGGATAGATATCTATAAGACGTAAAAAAAACACCTCCATCAGAGGTACTTTCATAGATATCTATAAAATATCTATAGTGCATATTAGACATCTTATAGAAGTACAACAAAAGTATGTACATAAGACGTGTTTTTTTGTGGGCTTATGGCTTACTTATGAACGTCGAGGATGTCATGGAGCTGTTTCGACGTATTATCGACGTAAAATAGAGCAGTTGTGTTGTGTGGGTATCCATTAAAATAAATAATATACTACCCGTCATTACCCCCATCTTAAATTGTACTCTGACTAAGCTATTGCTCACGTGATTTTTGATTGCATTGCTAAATTAAAGCTACATTTGAACCAAACATGCACACGAGTACATATAATTTTAATAACATTGAGAATCCGGAATTTTATATTGTGATATCCTTCTAGTCGTAATTTTTAAGTTCACTTCACGCTGTCCCTTTAAGCCTTCAATTAGATGTCACGGTATATTTTCTACCAGTATATCCTATCCTTGTCAACCGAGTTTACGTGCTTCAACTAATAACGCAAAATTAAACCATGTTTTTCTGCGACCCTGATCCTCTGTTATATTAGCAACTTGAATGGCTCAATTGAAAATTGAAATAATAATAGTAATAACGTTGCGCAGGATTTTTAATAATATAAATGTGGTATTTCAAGCCATGTTTTTTTACACTATTATAAAAATCATAACATCAAACATAAGCAATCTATATTTATAAATGCGAAAAGCCCCACTCATCACTAATTCTCCGACTTTCCGTATACCTATGGAGAAGAAATTTGGCAAAGTTGTTCCTTTTGCCTTAAGTAAGAAAAGTAAGCTATTGTTGTTCCGATCGAACGTATTAAAGGGGGTGTAAAACCCCTTTTTCGATGTTCGTAGCGACGTTAGTTTGGATATCTACAGATCCAAAAAGACCTAGGGTGCTGAAATTTGGAGCACAGATTCATCTTGGGCCGTAGAGGTACATCGCGAAAGGATTTTTTAAAATTCGACCTCGAACTACCAATATAACGATTTTTTTAAAAATATTTCAATAGGATTAACATGGAGAACATGTAGCAATGCAATATAATATTTAAAGATTGAAACAATGGAAAATTTTAATAGTATGTAAACTATGAGGAGCATTCTGATTGGCTGATGATTAAATATCGCCAAAATGTCGTCAAATAAATAAGAAATGTCGCCAAATAAATAAAATGTCGCATTTTTTATAATAATTATGATTATTACACAATTATAATATTTTTTCATCTTTAAATTTCTGGGATGTTACTGAAGGTTAAATTTGGATGTTAATCAACGGGAGTAACGTATATATATCCATATTATTGTACAGCCAATTTCTCCATAATATCAATCTTTCCAGTTCTTGCGGGACCTTGCTAATAAAATTTCGTTACAAATTGGAACTTTTAATACTTTATTTCGTTCCCCCTGATGGATGACAAATTAAGAATATTTTTTATTTCGCTTGTAATTATTGTATTTGTATCTATTTTGTAACTTATTTCCTTTCCGTGTGTAGAACGTGTATTTCAGCTAGTGAATAATAAAACACAAAAGTTTGTTCCTTGGATTAATTTTGACAATGGCAATCTAGTTTAATGAAAATTATCTTCGGAAAACTACTTCGACTGAGAGTGAAAGGAAAAATTTCCCAACTTTTAAAAATTACCTATCACTTTTTTAGAATGGGAATTATTGACTTATATCAAAATAATAATTTATTTACTTACTATTTGTTCATTTATGTTATTTACAGAAACCGTCAACTTTCAAATGGAGAATGAATACATGCATATAAAGAATAAAGAATTTCCGAAAACAGTTAACTATCACATATACATTTTTAAATCATGATATTGTTCTTGTAACACAATTACAGATGGAAAGTTGTCTATATATTTTCAATTAGTATTGAGGATAATCCCTTCAAGTCACACTACCAGATTGCTACACATGTGTAAAGTCCGGATTTCTATTACTAAGTTGTACTTTTATTTTCTCGTTCACAAACTCGTAACGATTCTTAATTTTAATATTGCCACGGACGAACGTGGTTCTTAAAACTATTTAAATTGAACTTAAAATGGCGTCGCATTCGGTTCCTGTCATTGTGTTTACACGGAGAGTTAAGAAACAACCTCTTTCGGTAATCAGGAACGTGATGCTGATCTTTGGAGTTGACGCCCTGAAAAATTACAAGACAACACACGAAATAGCGCGTCATTTACTAGGCATTTTACCCATTCTTTTGCTACATTCTTTGGCAATTTTTTTTAACGACTGACATGTTCAGTTCGCAAGCAGTCATAAGCCTCCTACCAGAAAATCTGAAGAGATGAAGTGGTGTTTTTTAATACCATAGCATTGTAAAAATATGAAATGTATATAAACATTATATTTCCTTCTAATAGAATTATTTTTTATATTGCTAAACAAATAGTTTTTGATCTTGCTTTTTAACCACTTTGACTTTGGCACATGACTTTCTATTTTAATGGCAGATTGCATTTAAAATGGGTTTCAAAAGAAAATAGCAAAAAACTCAGACAAAAGCAATGCATGTCTGCTTATTTTAACTTTAAAAATATACGAAATATTGCAGTAGCTATGAAAGTGGAGTACAGTTGTTACGCCTTCAATTGGCTTCAAGTCAACAAAATGGCTTGCCCAATCCAGAAGTTACAGTTAGGGGATCAGTGATTCCACTGCGGCTGTGTCTCCGAAACAGTCCCTTTAATTTTATACAACAACACTGTAAAAACTTGATCTTAGATTTATTTTATTTTTACGTTTGCCCACCTTCCTCTATAGGATGGTAGGTCATTTATCTCCAAGGCTTGTTCCCCGTGGAGTTATAGGACGGAGCTATACTACAGCCAAGTGCAACGTTCCCCTCATGTGGTCTAAGGTCACAGGGCGGAATGGGTTAATAACCATCTTGGTCGACTTCTTAATCATTCTGTTAGAAACATCTCACTTTCCTCTACACGATTGTATGTCATTTATCTATATGAGCTGATTCTACGTGTGGAGTTATAAGGTTTTTACAAATGCTGTGTTTTATTAGATGACTTTCTGCAACTTGTACCCGTACAGAAAGGAAAGACATATTCACGTCAAACAAATACGAAATAAATAAATATATTTGCTTCACCAGAAAAAAAGAAGTTAAAAGTATTTAGAAGCAAAAAAGATACATTTTAAAACCTTAACTTATATAATATTGATTTCACACGATTTAGTTTACTTACTAAAACTATAATAAATGCCTTTTCTTTTCAGTAAATCACAAAATTAAAATTGAACAGAAGTTGTAAAAAAACAACAACAACAAAAAACGATAATTAATAGAATAAAAATTAAGAATGACATACTTATTTATCTCCTTCCTTATCTTTTCTTAGAAAATAATGAATACTGTAAACGTTCTTAGATATACATTTTCTTTCTCAGAAAAAGCACATAAAATCTAATATCTCATTTTTAAAAAACGTTGAGGAATTCTTTTGTTTATATTCGCGCTAGGATTATAAAATCTCGCGTAATCACAAGAACTATTAAAAGTAAATATTTCAAATTAAGGTTGTGATGGTTTCTTAATTTTCATGGAATAATAGTCATTAATAATACTATACTAGTCATTGATAATACATTCGTTTTCGTTAAGATAAAGGAATATCACGACGATTAGAAAACCAGTTTTGTACTTTTTTTCCATGAGCATTAAAAATAACGAAACATATTAGTGTTTGGAATATCTGAACATTTTTAGAGATAATTGCTAATAATATTTGTTCTTGAATAGTTACAATGAAGAATAGTTTTTGTAAGAAGTTTTTGTAATTAAACGGTAACTGTTAATTTAAAAAAGAATATGTGTTACCAACAATCTCTGACTAGTAAACGCTAACTATATTAAAGATTTTAGCTTAATTCGGAACTTTAATAAAATAGAATAATTTTAATTTAAAATAGAATATCAGACGCAGATGATAATTTCAAATAAAAAATTAAAAAAGTCTAATACAGTCGCCACTCGCATCATTTGACCATGGTTTTAAAAAATGGCCAAAAAAAAGGGCAGTGTTCCCGGGTCTTTCCTGTGAGATAGACTCCGAACTGTCGTGAATAGCCCACTGTAAAGCTAGAATTTTACAAGCATAATTAGAAGATTCTAAAATATAATTTTATCAAATAAAAAAAAATCGTGAATTTTAGAATTTGTTTAGGCATTGTGTTCCTTTAACCCTTTGCACTCCGTTGGAGCCGCTCAGGCGACAACATAACGACTCGTTCTTTTGGTTCCCTGTTCTTTAAAATAAACTCAAAAAGTGTCTTGTATGTAAAACACATCGATCTTATATTTTTCAACTTGTTCTCTTGCAGATCCAAAACAGATTATGATTTTTTCCCCTCTATGAGCATAAAAAATTCTGGGGAAAAAACAGAAAGAGAAATAACTGTTCTTTATAAAGAACGCAAATGTCAAAATGTTCTTGGAGTGGAAAGGGTTAAGATCCGTTCTGAAACAAAAAATTTACTGATCAGCATTCATGATTATTTTCAATCAAATACAAACACTTTAACATTAATTTAAAAGGAACTTGTTAACAATCGGTGCGATTCTCTCGGGGTTATTTAAATGAACAAAATGATTTCCATCCACACGCTCCAACACAAAATCCAGTAGATTTTGTCTATACATAGCAATATACTTTTCTATGCTTCCGGGAGTTTCAAGCTGATATTTAGGGTGAGTGTTATTCGCCAGTATCAATAACATTTTGCAACGCAAACCACACATAAATTTCTCGACAACTTCATCACTTTGTACACTAAGGAACCCCACAGACTGCCATCTCAGATCTCGACTGAAAACCAGACCCTTTCCACAGTCAGATGTCTTAGCTCCTCGTTTTAGTAATATCTCGGCTCCTTCTTCGGTAATTTCATCGTGCATGCCTTTCTTCAATCGAGCAGGTACGCTTTCAACAGGGTAAACAGGAGCTGGCTTCAGCAGCTTTTCCTCTATTTCCAACAGTTGGGAAAGGGCTTTGATTTTCGAAACTGCAACTACATCTGCTGGCAGAGAGAAAGTCTTTACAGTATCGAGAGATATAACTTTATCAACCAGGTCGGGGAATATAGACGTAAACAACAAAGCGAACGATCCTCCTAAGCTGTGACCCATCAAATGAAACTTCTTCCATCCTAGGTGATCTATTACTTTCTTAAAGTCTAGAATCATGCTCATATCCGTGTATAAACACCCTGGTGGTAGATGAGAAGATTTGCCGTGTCCTGGTACATCGATAGCCACAAAGTAAAACCGGTCGGATAGAAGAGGTATTAGCCTGTCAAAGGTTCCACAGTTATCCATCCAACCATGTAATGCTAACACTGGACTGGCAGTTACGGATCCCCAGGCTTTACCTGCAATTTTTCCATAGGGTAATGGGATTTCTATTTCTTTAACGTTTGCAGCATTGTAACCATGGCTTCTTTCGGATATTAAGTCATTTCCGAAGTTAGTTACTGGTGATTCTTTGCTGGAAAACCAGGAATGCGACTGCGGCAAGTGGCCCCTATAAATAAAATTTTGTTTTATTATAAATTTAATAAAGTATGTTGTAAAGTGTCATTAAATATGATCAAAATAATTTATATAAACATTAGAACACAATCTATTTTGTAGCCATTATTCTGTAAGTAATTGTAAACCTGAATGCAAGTTAATTGTTTAGATTACTGTTATATTACAAAAATAACAATAATTATTTTAAAACATTAAGTATAAGTTATATAAATCAAATATATACTCAAAACCTTAAAAAAAAACTAATACGTTATTTCATGATAAATTGTCAATGCATACGAAAATATAGGCTGCAGATCAGGGTCGAAATAAATTGCGGCAATGCCACGTGTTACCTTAAAATTGCCGCGGCAATTTATGGCTTTCCACGGCAAACATTTCTGTGAGTATTTGAAACCTTAATTTTTTTACGAATATTTTTTTGTTTTGTTTTCTATTCAAAATGCATAATTTTTAAGATTTTCAGTATTTATTTGCTCAATTGCTTTAAAATTCATAAAAAAGAAACTGAATATTACAAATCACAGAATCGGTTTTAGTTTGAGTTTTGCAGTGAGCTCAATAGTTTTTGTTGAGATCTTATAAAAAACCAGAGCAGTTGTTTGCTACCAGCTTTAAAATCTGATTTCAAGCCCTGCTACAGAGGAGAAAATCGGTGACTTGAATAGTTCTGAAGATTAAATTCTTTTAAGGATAAAAATGTTTGTAAAATTATTTTCAAAGCAAAAATTGTGTGAGTAAACTAAAAAAAAAAAAAAAAACTAATATCTACAAAGATAATCCATTTGTTACATATCTAAAATGAATAGGTTATGTTTTGTATATTATTTTATTTATATACTGCATGTTGGATTTGTAGTTACTTCCATGTAATTTTTGCATTAAATTCATTAGATTGGTTATTGGGTTTCAGCTTTGTAATTTTATCAACAAGCTGTTTTATTATAACCATTTGAAATTATTGGTGATTTACATATTTTAGGACTATTTCTTATTTCAAATAAATTATTAACTGAATTGAACCGCGTGGGACCAAACAGTATGGTCCTTACTTACCGGATTTTTGGTAATTGGGAAAGGCGGGATTAGCATCAAAATCTATGATGATGTTTTTTTAACGTTCCAGAACAGAAACTATCAGAACACACGCTTTCTTATAATTATTGCAAAGTTTTTTAACGTACAGTAGTTATAATAAAGCGAAATTTGTGAATATTTAAAATTTTAAAATGCGAACAATATTTCAGCCATGAAAATATACCGTATCAACATACTTATTACGCAAATTAAAAAAATATTGCACAGGGTTACCAATTTGAACAGAAATTATATTTGGCGGCATTCATTTTTACGCCTTGGCTGAGTGCACCCTTATTCTTAAGTTTAACCCAAAATTCCATGCCAAATAATACGATATGATTATTGGGCTATTAGTCCTACAACTCATAATATTGAAATAAATAATACTTACCGATTGTGTGACATCACTGCTATCAACAACAATACGAGTTTTATGGTTTAGTTCTGTATCCTTACCGACGAATTGCCAACAGAATAGATGCATTAATTTAATTTTAATATATGAATTCTTTTCATCACGTTACGTTCTGGACAAAATATAAAGACGACCCAGGGAATATTTCAATGAATTTTGTTTTTCTTGACGCTAGTTGCTTTTTTGATGATTCATTTATTTTTTAACTTATCATTGCTTTATATTTTCATTAAAAATCATGATTTGTGTCTTTTTGATTATTGAAAATAAAATGTGGTCATACTTGTTAAATTGCATCATACAGTTCATCATAATTTTCAGAGATTTATGTTACTTAATAAAATATATATATATAAAAAACTATTAATCATCAATGGAATTAAGTATATTTTGTCATAATTGTTAAAATAAATAAAAATGTCTCAAAAGTATAGTTACTTGTAAGGTGTATCTATTGTTATTATTAATTTAACAACCTAATTTTAATTATTCAAATGAAATGCTAAGACTCACATTTGTACAACAAATATAGAGCAATTTATAATAAATGGAAATATTTAAAGAAAATATTTGGTAATAATAATAAAGGAAAGTTATAAATACAATTGCGTAAATTTACCTTACATTTAGAAATTCATGTTACATACTTCTCCTGTAAATATTGTTCTTACAATTTCAAATCACTTAATACAAAGAAAAAACATAGGCTCATAATTAAAAATTAACGTCAATCATAATATAACATAATAATCTTAATATCAAACTTAACTGCAATTGCATTTACATTTTTTACTTTATTCAATGCATATTCATTTTCAGAAATAGCATTCATATTTTTGAGAAATTTTCTGCGATCGTCAAGGCAACTTTCGTCATATCGGACTATCGTTTCGTCATTGAAACACATGACTTTTGACGAAATAAGAATTCCTCACATTTTAACGAAATTCATTTAATCAGAATCCTTTGCGGACCTTTTCTTTGTAAACATACCATGTTTGGTTTTTATGCTTATATTATCAGAATTCAATCGAGTATTTTTGGCCGAGTGAATAGAGTGTTGGATTCTGGAACGAGAGGTCCACGGCTCGAGTCATCTCTCCGATAATGAATTTTTATACCATTTAAAATCGTCCCCATTTCCGATGAAATAAAATTATTTTCAATAAACGACAAAGGGAATCAGGACATATATATATATATATATATATATATATATGAAATTTATTTTAAAAATTCGGATATCTGATTAGTCAAATGCCAGTAACTGTAAGCTTATATTTGCCTACTTGTAACATTGTTACATCATTACAACATTGTAACATTATCAAATGTAAATTTTAATATACATGTATTTGAAACGATTAAACATAAAGTTGCTTTAACAATGTCTAGTTTTCTTCAAAATGAAAAAAAAAAGGTAAATTGGTTTATCCTACGCAAGAATTACACGAATATTTTTCAAACAATACAAACTAAAAGGAAAATTGAAAAGTTTTAGTAAGAATAATTTTCTTGTAAACTGTTTCTTAATTTATAGAAACGTAACCGACATTTGAAAGTCAAAAGGACAATAATTGCGCACGTCAATAATTGCTCACGCTATGGAATCATTATCTGAATTTTGCAAAACTACTGGGCTTTTACGGGCATGCAAACTTAGTTAACTTACATGTAACTTTCAAACAATTCGTTTGTTTTTTTAAATAGCCATCCTATGCTGAAAATAATTATACTGACTCAATTTAAAATTCAAATGTAAGAGATTTGAATGCATGCCGGGTTTCTATTGAGAAATCACCCTTTACAATTTCGTACTTAGGATCAGGAAACTTTTTGCATACACCGTAAAAAAGGTGCTTAAAAATAATTACATGAACGTATTCGTGTTTCATTGAGTACAATTGCATCGAAAATAAGCGACGACGTACTCAAATTTGCACATAATGGCCGCATTGCACCTAATATCATATTGTTTGTGGAAAATTTTACTCTAATGGTTATGAATGCTAATTTCTTTAAATTCCGCAGCCACATTCCCCACCCCTCCTTTATAGCCCGTGACTATAGCCGCAAACTAAATCCTGTACTTTGGCCGCAAAATATAGCCAGGGCTATAGCTTCAATCTATATATGGTGACTATAGCCGCAAACTATATCCGGTGGCTATAGCCGCAAACTATATCCGGTGGTATAGCCGCAAACTATATCCGTTGGTATAGCCGCAAACTATAGCCGGTGGCTATAGCCGGAAACTAAATCCTGTACTTTGGCCGCAAAATATAGCCAGGGCTATAGCTTCAATCTATATATGGTGACTATAGCCGCAAACTATATCCGGTGGCTATAGCCGCAAACTATATCCGGTGGTATAGCCGCAAACTATATCCGGTGGTATAGCCGCAAATTATATCCGTTGGTATAGCCGCAAACTATATCCGGTGGTATAGCCGCAAACTATATCCGTTGGTATAGCCGCAAACTATAGCCGGTGGTATAGCCGCAAACTATAGCCGGAAACTATATCCGTTGGTATAGCCACAAACTATAGCCGGTGGCTATAGCCGTAAACTATATCCGTTGGTATAGCCGCAAACTACAGCCGGTGGCTATAGCCGCAAACTAAATCCTGTACTTTGGCCGCAAAATATAGCCAGGGCTAAAGCTTCAATCTATATATGGTGACTATAGCCGCAAACTATATCCGGTGGCTATAGCCGCAAACTATATCCGGTGGTATAGCCGCAAACTATATCCGTTGGTATAGCCGCAAACTATAGCCGGTGGCTATAGCCGGAAACTATATCCGTTGGTATAGCCACAAACTATAGCCGGTGGCTATAGCCGCAAACTATATCCGTTGGTATAGCCGCAAACTATAGCCGGTGGTATAGCCGCAAACTATAGTCGGTGGCTATAGCCGGAAACTATATCCGTTGATATAGCCACAAACTATAGCCGGTGGCTATAGCCGCAAACTATATCCGTTGGTATAGCCGCAAACTACAGCCGGTGGCTATAGCCGCAAACTATATCCGTTGGTATAGTCACAAACTGTAGCCGGTGGCTATAGCCGCAAACTATAGCCGGTGGCTATAGCCGTAAACTATAGCCGGTGGTTATAGACGCAAACTATATCCGTTGGTATAGCCGCAAACTATAGCCGGTGGTATAGCCGCAAACTATAGCCGGAAACTATATCCGTTGGTATAGCCACAAACTATAGCCGGTGGCTATAGCCGTAAACTATATCCGTTGGTATAGACGCAAACTACAGCCGGTGGCTATAGCCGCAAACTAAATCCTGTACTTTGGCCGCAAAATATAGCCAGGGCTATAGCTTCAATCTATATATGGTGACTATAGCCGCAAACTATATCCGGTGGCTATAGCCGCAAACTATATCCGGTGGTATAGCCGCAAACTATATCCGTTGGTATAGCCGCAAACTATAGCCGGTGGCTATAGCCGGAAACTATATCCGTTGGTATAGCCACAAACTATAGCCGGTGGCTATAGCCGCAAACTATATCCGTTGGTATAGCCGCAAACTATAGCCGGTGGTATAGCCGCAAACTATAGTCGGTGGCTATAGCCGGAAACTATATCCGTTGATATAGCCACAAACTATAGCCGGTGGCTATAGCCGCAAACTATATCCGTTGGTATAGCCGCAAACTACAGCCGGTGGCTATAGCCGCAAACTATATCCGTTGGTATAGTCACAAACTGTAGCCGGTGGCTATAGCCGCAAACTATAGCCGGTGGCTATAGCCGTAAACTATAGCCGGTGGTTATAGACGCAAACTATATCCGTTGGTATAGCCGCAAATTATAACCGGTGGCTATAGCCGCATATTAAATACGGTGGTAAAGCCGCAAACTATAACCGGTGGCAATAGCCGCAATATATATCCGGTGGTATAGCCGCAAACTATAGCCGGTGGTTATAGCCGCAAACTATATCCGTTGGTATAGCCGCAAACTATAGCCGGTGGCTATAGCCGCAAACTATAGCCGGTGGTTATAGCCGCAAACTATATCCGTTGGTATAGCCGCAAACTATATCCGTTGGTATAGCCGCAAACTATAGCCAGTGGCTATAGCCGCAAACTATTTCCGTTGGAATAGCCGCAAACTATAGCCGGTGGCTATAGCCGCAAACTATATCCGGTGGCTATAGCCGCAAACTATATCCGGTGGTTATAGCCGCAAACTATATCCGTTGGTATAGCCGCAAACTATGGCCGGTGGTTATAGCCGCAAACTATAGCCAGTGGTATAGCCGCAAACTATATCCGGTGGCTATAGCCGCAAACTATATCCGGTGGTATAGCCGCAAACTATATCCGTTGGTATAGCCGCAAACTATAGCCGGTGGCTATAGCCGGAAACTATATCCGTTGGTATAGCCACAAACTATAGCCGGTGGCTATAGCCGCAAACTATATCCGTTGGTATAGCCGCAAACTATAGCCGGTGGTATAGCCGCAAACTATAGTCGGTGGCTATAGCGGCAAACTATATCCGTTGGTATAGCCGCAAACTATAGCCGGTGGCTATAGCCGCAAACTATAGCCGGTGGTTATAGCCGCAAACTATATCCGTTGGTATAGCCGCAAACTATATCCGTTGGTATAGCCGCAAACTATGGCCGGTGGTTATAGCCGCAAACTATAGCCGGTGGTATAGCCGCAAACTATATCCGGTGGCTATAGCCGCAAACTATATCCGGTGGTATAGCCGCAAACTATATCCGTTGGTATAGCCGCAAACTATAGCCGGTGGCTATAGCCGGAAACTATATCCGTTGGTATAGCCGCAAACTATAGCCGGTGGTATAGCCGCAAACTATAGTCGGTGGCTATAGCCGGAAACTATATCCGTTGGTATAGCCACAAACTATAGCCGGTGGCTATAGCCGCAAACTATATCCGTTGGTATAGCCGCAAACTACAGCCGGTGGCTATAGCCGCAAACTATATCCGTTGGTATAGTCACAAACTGTAGCCGGTGGCTATAGCCGCAAACTATAGCCGGTGGCTATAGCCGTAAACTATAGCCGGTGGTTATAGACGCAAACTATATCCGTTGGTATAGCCGCAAATTATAACCGGTGGCTATAGCCGCATATTAAATACGGTGGTAAAGCCGCAAACTATAACCGGTGGCAATAGCCGCAATATATATCCGTTGGTATAGCCGCAAACTATAGCCGGTGGCTATAGCGGCAAACTATATCCGTTGGTATAGCCGCAAACTATAGCCGGTGGTTATAGCCGCAAACTATATCCGTTGGTATAGCCGCAAACTATATCCGTTGGTATAGCCGCAAACTATAGCCAGTGGCTATAGCCGCAAACTATTTCCGTTGGTATAGCCGCAAACTATAGCCGGTGGCTATAGCCGCAAACTATATCCGGTGGCTATAGCCGCAAACTATATCCGGTGGTTATAGCCGCAAACTATATCCGTTGGGATAGCCGCAAACTATGGCCGGTGGTTATAGCCGCAAACTATAGCCGGTGGTATAGCCGCAAACTATAGCCGGTGTTATAGCCGCAATCATCGCTCATTTGCGATGCAATTTTACTCAAAGAAAACCGAGTAGGTTCACGTATTCATTTTTAAGTTCCTTTTTTTACTGTGTAACATTTGAATCACGACAGATTCAACATATACCATCCCCCTTTACATTGTAAATGTTTGTTCGAAGAACAGTGATCGAACCCGCAACCCTCCGATTACGAGCTTGGTGCTCTTCCAACTACGTTCCCACGGAGGCTGATTCAATAATTCGGTATTTTTACTAAGAGTTAGAACAAAATTCCTAATAACATCCTTGATTGATGGACTTTTTAATACGCAATGCTGCAATGATGTAACACGAACTACAGCAGCAAAACGAACAGGAAATTCTTAACAATTGCGATTCTGTAGACAATTACAAAAAAAAAATCGGACTTACAACAGCTCTGTAAATCATTAAACGTAAGAAAAAGTTAAATTATAGGAATTCTATAGCATAATGAAAATTAATAAATAGATAATCGCATTTAAAGAATTCGTTCGTCCTTCGAACACGAAATCGAACATTTGAAACAAAGACCATTTTTCCATAGAACAATCGCATTTTTGTACAAAAAAAAATATTTTTTTGTAACCAGAAATTGAGGAAACGCATTCAGGTATTACTAATGACAATAGAAATTATAGTTAGAAAAAGTAAAAGTAAAATAAATTTAGAATCAAGGACAAAACAGCGCAAGCATCGAAGTTTCCCCGTGTTCCTTATAATGGCTTTCCTATATAAACTCAAGCAGAGCCCAATACATATTATAATAATTCAGAATTCTATTTTCTTTGAAAGGTAAATAGTAGATATTCGGAGCGAAAATGAAGGTTTTGGTTTCGCTTTGTTTGAGCTTTATTCTTTTTGGGGTGATTTCAGCTGATGAAGAATATAATAAGAAAAGGGAAAAAATCGTGTCTTTCTACAAGTGCATCGCATGCGGTAAGCAAAAGTTTATTTTACTTAGATTGAGATTACCTACAAAACAGAATATGGCAAAAATTCGATGCCCGCCACAGATTTATCATGTAAATTGTACTATATCGATACTTTTTCTTCAAGATATTTAGTCCATTCGTTTCCAGTTATTTTTAAAATGTGACAATAGGGAATGTAATAAAATGGAAAGAATATGCTTTTTAACGATTTTGACACTTTCAGTCTTTTCATTAATTCTTCTGTACTCATAGGCGTAAAGTTATCAAAATTATTGGGGGGGCTCAAAATTATAACTTTCAAGTAAAGGTATTTGCGCAATTTTTTTGGGGTTCCAAATTATCTTCAAATGTTCAAAAAGGGCCGCAACATCGTTTTACCTCAAAGCAGGCCTGTAGCTGAAAATATTTCCTGGTGCCTAAAAATATTTTCAGAATGTGCATAGGCAAAAGAAAGAAAATAGTTTTGTTATTTATTTTCATAACCTCTTGTATTATAAGACTATGTATAAAATTCTGTGCCATATCAATCAGCTAAAAAAACTACCCTTCTAGTGTAATACAATTTTCCCTTTTTTTAATTGAAGGTTTTAGAGAATAGAAATGTTTTGTAAATTTCATTTTTATATATTAAATAATAAGTGTTAAATAAAAACTTATATTTCGAAGCACTCCAAAAGCTTCCAAAATTACCGGGAGGAGGTAAATTTGTCTGGATGGTGCGAGGGGTTGTCCATATATTGCCTAACGCACATGTAGGGAAATAGATTTTCTGTCCTGCATGAATTTATGTTGTATTATAGGTTCTTTTCCAAAAAAATATAATTTAAGCTACAACTGAACTTAAGTAAGAAATTATACTTATTACTCTTGCGTGTGTGAACCTTGGCACATATTGTTCTTTACATAGCAAAGCATTTGAGTGCGAGGTGTCATAATGGACTGCTCCAAGGTTTGCCTATAAGCACTATAATTGACTTCGCGAACGAAGTACCAGCTGCTATCCTGTTTAGTCGAAATCCGGAGATCACAATTGCCTGATTCCATAAATCGACGTTAGGAGCCTGTGACCTTAGCACACGATACGTGAGTGTGCTTAAAACTGTTGATGTTACTGCGTATGACAATAGTTACAGGCAGTGGTGGTTAGTGCAGCTGAAATCATGTGAACCCCCCCCCGCTATTTTCCACAACCATACATGAACGGAAATTCTTTATTATTTACTACTCAAATCAAAGTTTTCTTTCAATTTTTACGAAATGATTACATGCGAAAAAAATAGAAAACACTTAATTATTTTTTGAAAATTAAAGCAATCCTCCTTTCTTTTAAACATGCGAATCGGTCAATTTTAATATTAACTTAAATAACGAACCAACAGCCCACAAAAAATTTATAACGAAAACTATTTCTGTTTGGAGAGTTTCTCGGTTCTCCCACCCATCCCCGCGATTCATGCACGAGCCAATCAGTTTATCGAATACCAAGTGCAGCCCGAGTTGAGAAAATCCTTTTGGGCTGCGTTTGTGTCGTCACAACCCTCATTTTAGAGTATAGGGAAAGCTATCTACGTAAGGTTGAAATGGCAACGATGCAGCCAATTTCGAACTTCGCTTTTTGGCTGCAGTTTTGATTGAATGGAGCTTTTTCCCCTCCTGAATTGTGCATTACGGCAAAATTGGAGATTGTGTTTACTTACCGCAGAAATTTCATTTTTAATTCTAATCTTCAAAAAGAAAAGATCTTAAGAAAATTAGTAAAATATCTGATTTTAGTTTTAAAATACACTAATAAATTTAGTTACAGCCCGGCTGTACTTGCTGTAGTCCACGAACCGGACAGGACCTTACAGGAAAAAAATCATGGCCTTGGTGCAAATTTTGAGAATCGCGATAAAAATAAAAGTATCGCGACATAAAATAATCGAAACAAGGGACACCATAACTTAGGAATTAAACATAAATCCATGCAGGACAAAAATCTCTTTCCCTAATTGCGCATTCTGCAATATATGAACGACCCCTCATACGATTCTGACAAATTTTCCTACATTCAAAATTATCACATATATATGATTATATAAGATTGTTTAACTTTATCTATGATTTACAACTTTATGAAATAAATGTTTTAAATGTGTTTTATTGAAAAATATATACTATTCACATTAATTTTAACATTTTTGTTGACCAAAAAATTTAAAAATAAATTTAAATAAATTTTAAATATTAGCTTTGTTTCTTCAAAACAATACGTTTGATGCATTGAATTCTTAAAAGACATTTCAAATTGCTAGCTGCGAATTTTCTCTCTTTTCCTTCATCATTGTAGCCTGTAAAACAAGTTTTAACCGAAATATAGACAAAAATTTAATTAACTTTCGATAATTTGATTTTCTGTTAAATAATACAATACTTTCAATACAGAAATACTTTTTACTTTTAAAACATTTTTGATATTTTTTTGTAATATTCTTCGCGCATTATAATATACCAAAAAGATTTCTTGAGTTAAAATATAAAATGACGTAATGAAAAAAAGGATTTTTCTTGGAACAAAACAATTAACATATAGGAGTATATGATTAAACAATGTTACAATGTATACCAGTTTTAAAAAGTTAATTTTTTCAATTACCGCCAACTATTAGCATTAAAAACGATAATGTAAATGAAAAGATTCTTACTTTAAGTTTGTTTTCAACACGTAAGTTGTAGACTTTTCCTCTCAAATACATTTTCACCTCTCAAATATATATATGCTTAACAAAATTATACAAGCGCAAAGGCCTCCACTTTAGACCAAAACAATAACTTATCAGCCCATAGAATTTCTTTGCCATCATCCTTGAAAACCTATAACCCAAATGAATGCGGTGGGGGGAACACTTGCCGCCTTATTGTCACGTTCCTTTACTTGTTGATGGCACCAGTCTTCGGGGACTGTGGGTTTCGGGCAGTGGTCGGAACAGGTACGTCTAGCTTCAGTGTTGGGAACCCTCAGGATAAGACCTGGAGGGCTCTGGCATGGCTCTGGTCGGGGTCTGCACACAATTCAGTTCGGCCTTGCTCTGGTTATCGCAGCGGGTGTTAAATTAAGTACGGACAGGGAATGCGTTTGTTTGTGTGAAGAACTGTCACTTACTCAATATACATTTCACGGAACGTGTGTGTTCCTGAAAGTCGGCGTATTTTGTTGCTCTTTTTTGAAAAGGACATATGTGGGAAATTTATCTACCGAAGCAGGACTGAAGGCCTTTCGGCTAAGTCCTACTAAGAGGTCCCCAGCAGGCAGGTTAGGAGAAGGACACTAGGGGGGGGGGAGAGAGAGAGAAGAGGCGAGACCCCAAAACAACTGCCCAACAGCTAGAAAAGGGGGAGGTGGTAGGAGTCTTTGTAGAATAAATGCTTTTGTTGAAGGAGATTACCGTAGTTGCTAAATGTTCCTGTTACATGTTGAATAAATAATAACGGAAATTTAAATAAAAATAGAGGTGTTTTTTTCTGCATAATGTTAATAAGAACTTCGAAATTATTGGGGGGGCTCAGCCGCATTTTCGAAATATTGGGGGGGGCTCAGGCCCATGGGCCCAATACAAGTTTACGCCTATGTCTGTACTAATCTAAAACATTCAAAACTATCGGCTCCTACAAAAGGAATGTAAACAATTATGGGCTGCCAAAAAGAAAAGTTATTACTCTTCTATCCAAAATTAATTAGCAAATTGTAATAACTCACAATCGTTTTGGAAAACAATACGCAAATTTAAAAGAATTAAAGCTACGACCCCCAACATATCATCAAAAGATTGGTTTGATTACTATTCCGGTGTCTTCTCTATTTCAAACAATCAATTCAACCCGAATCCTTCAATTGATTTATGTGTAACACGTACTTTTCCACACGTCGATTCTATTCTTGACCCATATATCACATCTTATGAATTGGAATATGTACTACATAAATTAAAAAATGGCAAATATCCTGGTGTAGATGGTTTGAGACCAGAATTTTTTTAATATTTAAGTCATGTGTCCATTCAAATCATTGCAACAGTTTTTAATAAAGTTTTCAGCTCTGATTCCTATTTAGCTAGATGGATTGATATTTTAATATGCCCAATATTTAAGAAAGGTGATCCAATCAACTCGAGTAATTACAGACCCATATCTTTGGTCCCAGTAATAGGTAAATTATTTACATCTATTGCCCAACACCTTACCACCATCTATTATCTTACATTTCAGGGCATTTACTTACATATTTTCCGTACATGTAAAGTTGTTTTCACAATTTTAAGCATTGTGTTATGTTGTTTTAATATTCTGTAGATGTGAAATTAAATAATCTTTCTGCATTTAAATATTATATTGGTGTGAAAAAGGCTATCGCCCAACAATTTATACCCACTCTCTAGTTTAAAAGTTTTTTTTTTCAAAATACCATTTGTTTTAATATTATCTTGTTTTATTTAGTTTAATTTACAAAATACTACACAAAACTTTCACTTGATGGCAGATTTTCAGGGCATTTACTTCATATTTTCCTTACACGTAAAGTTGTTTTCACAATTTATCAGCACTGTGTGATGTTGTTTTACGGCAGAAAAAGACGAGGGCATTGAACACCAAACACGATTTATTAAACTTTAGGTTTAAGCTAAGAAATATTTGAAAAGGGACACAGTTAGCGCCCAGCCAAAAAAAAGTCAGCAGGAAACCTTCATCAAAATTTTGAAATTGATGGTTTTATGCAGAAAACTGCAGTTTTTTTTTTTTGAAGGTCTATATAATTAAAGGTTTTTGTTTCAATGTCCTTCAAAAAAACTGCAAAAAACCTTCATAAAAACCTGTAAAAAACCTTCAATATTTAATCATGAAGGGAAAATGCAGATATTTTAAAGGTTTTATACAGGAAAATTAAAAACTTCACAAAAACTGCAGTTTTTTGTTTCAATATCCTTCATAAAACCTTCAAAAAACCTTAAATTTTAACAATTTTGATGAAGGTTTTATGCTGACTTTTTTTGCTGGACGGGTCCCTAAAACAGACAAACTCACACAACGCAAACAGTAACGTTTGAATTACATTATCAACATAAATGTTATCATTCCACTTACCTAATTGTAAATGTTTATATGTAGACAAGGTTAAACCATCATTTATGTAGTAAAGATCCCTTTACGTCCCTTAGACACACCGGATCTTAACACAAGAGGTATCAAAAGAAATGGAATTTCATGGACCAGTGACGAATCATACTTTCACATCATAAATATCAACGGGATTTTTTTTACAAAAATGCGTTTAAAATAATTCATTTTCACGAGTTTTTTAAACAAGCCATTGATAGTGCTGCCATCTATGAACAGACTGTTAGACTGGGGGATTGTTCATGCGATAATTATCGCACAGGTATGCTAATTACAAAAAATAGGGGTGAGAAGAAAACAGTCATTGATTTCCTACATGTTAACATATTTCTATACATAAAAAGCCATAATTTCATTTTATAACATTAAATTAAATTACAAATCCCTAATACATTGAATTCATTTTTAGTCCTGTGATTGTATATAATTGTCAATCAATGTCCTCTTATATATAGTATAAAAGTTGTATTCATGTGAACTCATGCGTTGTTATTTTAACATTAGACGATAAAACATATATGATTGCGAAAACACATACACGGTTACGTTACTTTAGATCAAATTTAGTAAAAAAAAAAAAATGTTGTTTTTTAAATATTTTAGATATTTATCATTTGAACAGAATTAAATATTTCTTTCTTAGAAACTAATAAGTGTTTGAGGATCATAATATTGGACTTTTCAAAACATTTTAAAAAGTTTTGAAAAGTCAAGTAATTGATCCTCTAGCCCTTATTTTAACTGGACGCTTGAAAATACTCTGAATGCCAATGTCAATAGTTTGCTAAATTGACGAACAAATTTATAAAGCATTATTATAATGGTTTATAACCAGTAACTGTACATTTCCAAAGTAGCTCATGGAATGGCACTATAATACCTAAGTAATGAGATACAAATATATTTCCTCGTTCATTTATAACACAATTTAAAAGCATTTCTAATAATTAATACCTATTTAACACAGCTCCTGCCGATGTCCAGGCTTCGTACGAGAAATGTTCAGAACTAAAGCCAGAAAAGGTAAGTTTTGAACTACTGACATCTTTATAAACATTTACCAATCACAACTAATTTTTTAACCGACTTAAAGCGCGCCAACCAAAACCGCCAAAGTGTGCCAAAGGAGAGAGGTTATCAATTGAACATTCATGTATTTTTTATTTATGTTCGAGCATTATTTCTGTTCTAATTCGGAAATGTGGCCAATTTTTTTGTTGTTGGATTGGTGATGTTTAATTTGGGCACCTTTTGAAAAAATATCCGGTTATCCGGAATTTAACTATATGGAAGTTTCGATTAACCGGACCGTTTGAAAAAAATATTGTCCGATTTCAAAAATTCTATTTTTTTTTTTTTTTAAATAAAAAAAAATCCATTTTTGATTTTTTTTTAATCGGTTATTCGGCCGTTATATATCCAGAACTATCGATTAACCGGACTTTTTTTTCAACAATTTCAAAATATTTTCATTGTTAAATAAAGAGTGTACAACAATGATATTTCATTCACACGAAATTTACTAGCATGGATCCGAGACGTGGGAAAATGTGACTATGTGAGCAACTGCTTGAATTTCTTAGTGAATAATAGCAGGGGGCGAAGCCCACTGCTAAATTAAAAACTGTAAAAGGAAAAATAAAATAATATTTAAAAAAAAAAAAAATCACGAAAAATGCGCTAAAAAGTAAAAAATAATTTTTAATTTTACGAATAAGTTGAACATTTAATTTAATAATATCAATTTTATACTTATTACAACTTTTTTAAGTTGGTGCCAATTTACACAAAAAACATACCTAAATTTTGGCCCCGATTTCAAAAAGTTTCAATAAGTATAAAATTGATATTAAATAATTTAATTTTTTTTTTCAACTCATTCGTAAAATTAAAAAAAAAATTGTTTTTTAGCGCATTTTTCTTAAAGTCGGTTTTCCTTTTTTAAAAAGATTATTTTATACCTCAATGACTCACTCAAATGAAACTGAAGAACTCATTTATATGTATACCACGCCTGCTTAACTTTTGTAAAGCAGTGTACGACACTGATGGGAAAGAGTGGGAGCTATCCTCTTATATATTATTTCAGTAGGAAAGATCGCTTTTGCGGATGTCACACACAACAAAGGATAGTGAAGACTATATATAGAAGGTGCGCTCGTTTTTCGCTTTTTGAAAGTGGGCAAGGAAAGGCAACTATTTGACGTCATTTTAGCTCCGCCTTACTTTTGACATCATTTTAGCTCCGCCTTACCATCGGTGTTTGATCATTCTCATTGGCTGTGTGTTTCAAGCATTGCTACTTAGGTTCGATCCCGGTTGGGTAACAACTGGTGATTTAATTTTTAATTAGCAAAATAATGTAAATATCTGTAAATAATTGTGTTCAGGTAGCTTCACTACTAATCCGTCCTTGTTTGGTTATGTCCCCGTATTTTACTTGATTGAAATTGAAACTCATTTAATATGTCCAATACAAATGCATTGACCGGATAGTTCCCACCACTATTTTACTCTTACAAAATTCATGGGCATGCTCTCGTGGCAGCTAATATTATTTTAATACGCTTAATTTATTAAGCAACTCTTTTGCAATTTTTCCATACTAAATGCAATCCTTAAAGTATAATTTAAACTCATAAAATGCAGTAAAAGTAACTAAATAAATTAGCTTATCACTTTTTAATAGTTCACAAAAAAACGAATAGATGGCAGCACCATCAACCAACGCACGCGCATCTAGTTCATCCTTGCCATTGGTTCAAACGAGAGCATTAGACACGCCCACAGTAGGCGAAGGAAGGCGTCACTATGACGTCAAATAGTTGCTCTCTCCGCCTTCCGTCAGGCAGCGCGAGAACGAGCACACCTTGTGTATATATATATATATATATATATATATATATATATATATATATATGGTCTTCACTATCCTTGACACACAACGGATCTTAACATGGGAAGGGGAAAAAAAAGGGAATTTACAGAGCAGTAACGAATCGTACTTTTGTCTCATAAATATTAAAGTGTTTTTATTTTAAATGCGTTAAAAAAAACTAGTTTCCATGCAGTTTTTAAACGAGCCGTTGGTTGTGCTGCCACTTTTGGATAGAATTCTTTGAACAGAGCGCCATCTATAAGTAGTTACAATGAATGTGTGTGTGGGGGGGGGGGGTTTCAAGCGGTAATTGTCAGAAGGGCATGCTAGTCATATGTACTATTTCATTAGTAAATATCCCTTTTACGTCCCTTAGAAGCAACGATTCTTAACACATGAGGTATCAAAAGAAAGATAATTTTATGAACCCTTGACGAATCACACTTTTTTTTCATAAATATCAACCGATTTTTTTAAATGCGTTTAAAATAATTCATTTGAGAGTTTTTGTTTTTAAACAAGCCGTTGATTAAGCTGCCATCTATGAACAGAAACAGATAAACTTGTTTTTATTTTTTGACTCTAACGAATGGGTGTGGTGTGTGTTCACGCGTTAATTATCGCACGGGCATGCTATTCATCTACAGTTTAAGTCTGCAAAAAGTAAAATAAATACAGTAGACTCTCGATAACTCGAACTTCGATAACTCGAATTTTTCGATATCTCGAAAAAAATCTATTTCCCTGCACCTTCATTACTTATTTAATGTAATTTGATCTCTTTAATTCGAAGTTTTTCGTCGTTATTTTCGATAACTCGAAGTTTCCTCGCAACTCAAAATTTTGTTTTCCTCTCAAAACTACGGATTTTGAAGAACCTTTAGCATATATGTATTTGCCACGTTCTTCTTTATCAGTTCTCTTTCTTATTGTGCGTTATTGAAAGGTTATACGTACAATGGATTCCTACCTGTGACTCACCCTTTTGTTTGAATGTCGTTCGGTAAAGTGCGAGTCACTTTCTTGGAACATTACCGACCGTCCAGAAAGCAAGTCACTTAAAATATAAAGACGACACTCGACCCCTTCTCACTTTTGTTTAGGCAATGCACTCTTTATAGCAGCATTTGATGAGAGATCGCTCTCAGAAGAAGAATGATAATTAAGAATGCTAACCGCCTCCAAAGATAATTTTGTAAGAGGCTCTATCTTCTATAAAATCTATGCGTGCATTCATTGAATCGAGGCCGGAAATGAAAACATCAGAGACATTTCAAGCAATCGTGCATTTGAAAAATATAATTGATATCGAAAAAAATAAAAATACTCACCAAACTATTTTGGATAGATATGTTAAATAAAGTCGTGGAAGTATACTAGTATTTATTTTTTACCAAAACAGCTTTTTTATAGGATTTTCGATAACTCGAATTTTCGATATCTCGAATTTTTATACACTTCCCTTCGAGTTCGAGATAACGAGAGTTGTGTGTATTTTAAACTATACACTCTCCTTACTCAAATACATTTACTACAGATCAAGGAAAGAGGTATGAAATGCTATGACCAGGTGCTGGGTTCCAATGATGCACGGAGTTCTGAAGATTGCTGGAAGGAACTTTGCCAAAACCCAGCTAATGTTGACAAGGTAAAGCTAATATCATTTATTGTATTTCAACCAATTAGATTTTTTTATTTCATTGTTTAAAAATATTACTTCGTTTATGTGTCTTCCTTACCAAGTTGAGAAGTTATACTCTTAGAAATAATTCCAATTTTTTTGAGGCATTCCACAGGTGTAGGTGACCCAGGGTCAGGTTTCAGCGGATTAACGGCTCTCGGATATCTTACGATCAGGCGCTCGTATGAAGACAAGAAAAACTAGAAAACAAAATAAAAATCATAAAATAAAATAAAAACTCCCTTTCTTTAAACTTTCTTCTTTACGACACTGAAAAATCCTAGGATTATGAGTATCAAACTTTCCCCCACTTTCCTTATTTCTTCTTCCTACCTTCCAAAACCCCACCTTGGGTGGGTTCTTCTAGCCCAGAGTTAGGGCATCACCATCTCTACCTTTGTTTACGCTGCGCAGGCGGCAATACTAAATACCAATAATGTTATTCCCACTGAGAGAATTTCGATGGCGTTGAAAGGACGCTTCGGGTCGACGCAACGAATGGCTAATATCAGATTTTCGAGGCATTACGATCTTCCAGGATGTAAATTCGTCACTTTTGACAATTATCTCGCCATTGCATCCATTGACTTTTGACGAAACAAAGAATCTCCAAATTGTTAACGAAAGTAATTTGCTCGTATTCTTTTCCGGTAGTATCGGCTCATTCATTTATAACTTTGGTTCTTATATGCTTACTGTCGCAATTCAAACCAACTTTTTTCTGGCTCGGTCAATAGCGGGCGTGACTTCGAAACCAAGGGATCCCTGGTTCGAGTCGAGCGGTCGATTTTTATTTGAAATCGTTCTCATTTTTGTCGAAATAAATTTCGTGAAAAAAATGAAAAAGTGGAATTTCCTCTGTTTGACGAAATACTCAATCAGAGCATATAGCAAGTAGGTTTAGTCAAAAATGACAAAATAAAAAATGACAAGACAAAAAAGTTAATGCATTTTTAACAGTAGAGAGCGCCTTCAATGCCAGACTCTCGTAAGGCCGCGGTGTCAACATTGGAAAAGAAAACCAACATCACGTGGTTTTAGCGCTGCCACATTTGGCGTTCAGACATCTGCAGGAGTTCCAAATTTGGTGCACTTTCTTCTTTTTGGCGATAAGGCGTTCTGTCCGTATTCAACTTCTTAACATATATATGTAGGTATTTACTTATTTTCAAACAATTTGCACTAAATATTTCCTCTTTATTAACGAAACGAAAATATAATTTTCTTTGTGCTCAATACTCGAAAAAACGAAACTCTTTATATTTCTCCGGTTTTATTGTTCATATTTTCTTATTGAACTATACAAAATAACAATTGAAAGAACTTCGTTTATGGTAAATTTTTTACATAAAAACGTAACGCAATTATTTCAAAAGTAAAGTAAGAAAAATATATTTAATATATATTTTAAACTCCCTTAAATTGTGCCACTCGTTAAAAAAAACGATATTTATATACAAAATTAAACACAAAACCATATTACAATACTTCGATCTCGCTTAGTTCTGAAAGTCGCCAAGGCCTGCCAAGTAATATTGGCGCATGAATGATTCGCATTTTCACAAATCACGTGGTTTCAATGATGCACATACCACACGGAAATCAGCATTTTTATTCCTCTATTTGTATGATTACTCTATGTGTAGTATCAGTTATAAATATTTTTTATGCTTTTCAGATTTTTGAGTGCATGTCGGAAGATAAAGACGAGTTCAAAAAATCGGTAAGTTTAAATAGCATTTTTGAACTCGAGTATTGCTTCTCTGACACAAAAAATATTTATTTTTCTATTTCGTGTTCTTAAAAATAAATTATAACAGTATTATCCTGATTTTTTTAAAAAAAATTCGTTTTTTCGTTAGCAACAATGCCAAAACCCAGCTAGTATTGAAGTGTGTCCTATGTAATCTAACACGGATAATAATCCTAACAAGGAATAGCTATTCCATGAAAAGAACGTAAATGAAGATTATGTTGGAATGCAAAGGGTTTACAGAGTTTAATGTATGTTAGTTTATTTATTGAACTCTGTAAACTGTAAGAACTCGGTAATAAAAGAACTTTGTTTCTCCTTTGAATAAAGTCAACGATCATATACCCTAATTTAATCTCCAAGTTTAATTTTTTATACAAAAACGCAACATTTATTTAAAATCTATGCAGTAGTACTCAACACATAATGCACTTTACAAATGTCTCACCGACTTAACTGTGTACGCTCGATGAAAATATATTATTTAGACATGATAATCAGTTATTACTAATTATAAAAGAGCATAATTTTCTATTGTGAACTTTAAACCCTTTACACACACTCTGCTGAGTAACTGATTTTTTGTGGCTTTTTTGGTATATAAATAAGGGTTTATTTATATACCAAATTAGTATACATATAAAACTTTGTGAATCATATAAAAAACACTTAATAGTTTAAAAAAATTATTTAAAAAATCAGAATTTGTGTTTTAATGTCTTACTTTTATAAAATTTATTTCAGTTGACTGAGGAAGATATTACTGCTTTCAAAAATTTTAAGGTAAGTTTTTATGCTATTGTTAACTTGGTATATAAAAGATTAAGTTCAAAATAAATTCGAAATTCAGATATTATTAAACTAGGAGGCTCCGACCCCTACTATAACTGTCGTTGCATATTCTGCTTAAACTCATTATATATATATATATATATATATATATATATATATATATATATATATATATATATATATATATATATATATATATATATATAGCGTATCCTAATCGCAGTGTAAGATAATTTATTATCATACAAGTTAGAATAACTTGTATTTTAATAATTTCTTCATCTATAAACATTAAAGTATTGGTATTTTCTTCCCAAAAATTCAACTGCTTTTATCAAGAAAGTAATTTGAACTTAAATAACATAATATTAAAAACTCTAGTAAACTTTAAAATTTTAAATTTAATTTTTTTATTAAGAATAATTTATGTACATATTTAACATTTATAGTAACAGATCTAATAAGTTTTTATGATTTTTTTTTATAAAAAATTTTATTTGTCTAAATCTTGGTATATCGGCAGGTATAATTAAAAAATATTAAGTAGATGCACATAAAAAAAGGTAATGAACTGAAAAAATGAGAGTCAAAGAAAAGGAAGTGAACTTGTTAGTTCCTTTTTTTAAATTTCAACACAACATGAAGTTGAAAAACTTCTTCTGAAGAATTACTTTAAGTTTGTCAATTTTCATTAAATTCGATCCAACTGATGCTGAGATTAACAGGATAAAACTAGACATTAAAACCTTTTACCGAGAAATATACTATTATTTTTTATCCCATTTTGAAGAAATATTACTCATTAAAATCGGTTCATTAGTTTCTGAGATTAACTCGGAGAAACACAGGCACACCCTGGCCTAAAATAAGATCGTATAATGTCTCTCATTGGAGGATAACGTACTTTACCGCGGCGCGCTGTTTAAAAGACCAAAAAACATTCTACCTTTGGTTCTTGAAACCGTTGGTCGTGTTGCATTTGATTGATTAATTTTTATCTTGAAAGTAAGTACGGCAAAACATTAAATGTGTAACATTTAACGTATTTTTGAAAGTTAGAAATTGAGTTTAAAACAATGATATCTTGCACTTCATCTTATGCCGAAGACCATGCGAAAATACTATATCAAAAGGGTGTAAAGCGTTCCTGCACGCTTAATCTACTTTCCAGTTCTTATTTTAACTCAGTGACCGCACCTGTAATTATATTAGTGTAGATGTATTCAATAAACGCATTATAATGGCAATTTTTCTCGTTTCAGAATTGTGCAAAAGGATTGAAAGATCAATACTGCACTGAGAAATAACAATCTCAACTCAAGACATTTTTTTAATTAAAAAAAAATATATATTCAAGATATATTCAACATGTAAAAAATATATTTACAAGCTTTATAAAAAAGAAACATTTTAATTAATAAAATAATGAAATGAAAATGTGTGTTTGTTTTTTAAAAGAAGATTATTAGTTGTTTGAAAAAACGTCGCACTAGAGCTGCACAGGGGGCAATAGCAACATTTTTCTTTTTTTAAAGAAATAATTGTTAATTCGATTTTTTTTACCTGAATTTACCTATACATGACAGAAAGCATTTATTTTTAAATATATAGCCGAATATATACAGGGTGAATATGACAAGTATATACACAGTGGTTATAGAGAAACTTTGCCGTATAAGTTGGGATAATACTGTAATTATAGTACCACGTCCCTAGGAATTATATAAATAAGTTTTCGAAATAAACAATGGGAAAAGTGTTTAAAACAATTTATATAAATAGAATGGTAACTAATCAATAAGAATTACTACCTTCAGTAGTATTCAGGTAGAACTGATAAAGAGTATTAATGATGAAAAATACTTTAGAAAATTGAAATACTTAGATATTATAAAATTAAATTTTTATTTCAGTTCTAAATAAACAGATAAACATTGAAATAAAATAAAATTTACTAATATTTTTAACTCTTTCAAATAAGTTGTTATGAAATAAAAGCAATTGGTAAGTAAATGGTATAACTACAGGGGTCTAAAATTTTAGTAGAAAAACTGAATATTTAATCCAGTTCTAGTGTGATTGTATAACTATAAACTACTGTCAAAGAATGTCAAGGTACAAGAAGACCTTAAATTGCATTAAACATATTTAATAACTACTAAAATAAATTTATGAAACCATAACAAGTTAGGAACATTATAATCTATGAAATAACAAAATGTGCTAGAGTTCCAAAAGAAATCATTTAAATTTTAATGATTACAACATTTTAAAGATTATACTGTTGAAAAAATGCATTGGTCATTACAAACTTCAGGTTCAAACTTAACACAAAATATGTTGATAAAAATAAAGTGTCTATACTTAAAATTTAACAAATAAAAGGTTTTGAACTGAAAATGGTGAAATTCTAATCATCAAATTGCACAAAATTAAAGTGGATTGCTGTAACTAATGTTTTCTTTCCTTGTAAACGGTAACAAAATAGTGTTACATGACAGATTTAGAAAAACAAACAATTTATAATAAATTATCTCTTTATTTAAACAAATAGTGCAAAGTTGTTGTTTTTTAATAATTGTTATTTATCCAAGACATATTTGACATCACCATTTTCAATGCGTAAATTATTCAAATATTTCAATTGGTACACTGAAAAGTATCAAAATTTTCTTTCACCTCAGTTGGATGGGTATTATATTAAAATTATTAGATCTATGTCCCATTAAAATCTTTCATTACTTCTGTTGTTCATATCAAACCTCTATAATGCAGTAGATTACATTAATGAGTCTGTTGAATAGATAATAAGGTTCATAATTCAAGAAGTAGCCCATCATGATTGGATTCTGAACAGCCAGCGTTAAACAACAAAACTCTTTTTTCATTGGGTCGACAAATGAACACTGTTGAAAAATTAAATGGACGTATAAGTGTTCATTACTTTAGATAGCAGTCAACTAGTGCAACAAGATTTGAAACAAAGATGGTCATTAATTGATCTTCTGAATTGCAATGGGCTTAGAGTAAGCTATTGTACCCTACCTATAATAAAACTTTCCAATCAACAATTTAAATTATTTATAAAATTGAAATTATGTAATTACAAGCTTACAAATTTTTTTGCTACAATTCTTTTACTACCACCTGCTTGTAATTGTGATGAATTTTTTAACGATAATTTGTTAAACCCCAAAAATTAAAAAATCGTAAAATGGCCTTTTTTGATTTTCAGGGACTTAAAATGTATTATTAAAATAATTAAACGTTTTTTTTTTAACATAGTTAAAATTTATGTACACTGTGTCATAATTAAGAAACATGGTGAGGACAGCACTTGAGCTGGCACACTTTACTTTCCTAACCTTCCATAAAATCATAACATAACAGATTTAATATGCACCAATCCTCACGGCGAATGATACTTAGAACTTGCAATCCTCTGATTATAAGCTTCCAACCAGGCCATCGCGAGACTACAATTTTTAGAAACCTATGCGGATTTCAAGTTTGGGAGTGATGAGTGCTGAGCATTGGATGACAATAAAAGCACATGGTAATAATACTAATATACTACGTTAGTTTTGCAGACAAATACAAAAAAAAATATTTTACTTCGGATTTGGTTTATACATTCATACTTGCACCTCGTTATATTAGAAAATAAAGGTCAGATGACGAGGAAACACCTAAGCTGGCATCCGACAGTCCCGTATATAAACCAGTATAATTGGTTGGATGTTTTGGACGACTTTCTAGCATTTTTGTAGGGAAGCTGGCCAACCTCTGATCACAAGATCACTACTTTTTTTACTTTTCTCTGCCAAGGCCATCACACGGACTCGAAACAGCAATCCTTTGATTACCAGCTGAACGCCTTTATTCACTGAGCTACCGAGGGCCCACTTTACTTTGGGACTACATTTCATATGAATGTATTGATACCATGTGTGTTTGTAGGCTGATTTTTTGCCTGAAAGTTTTACAACAAACGGAGCAGACGAATCGTCCCTCTTTGTTATGAACCAATGTGTGCCTTCTTACGTTTGAATGATCATTTGTAGAGTAGGTACATACGTCGCATTGAAACCTCCTCCGCAGCTTTTTGGTGCCGGTGTATCCTTTGTGTGTTGCACTCCGCAAACTTGATGCTAAAAATACAATAAGATTGATAATAAACATCATAATGAAAACGCTAATTGCTAATTAAGACATTTTATAATATGCAAAAAAATTAAACTAAAAGTTACTTGAAATAACAATAATTTTATGTTTAAAATGTAGAGAATTATTAATTAAAAAAAATTATTTATAAAAATACTCAAGTTTCGATTTTTTTTTACTTGTATGAATGTTCATAAATGAGTTTTGTTTGCGATTCTTACACTATTATAAATAATAGTGGCTTGTTTGGACAAAAACCACAACATATATGAAATATATGTTGCTGTTATATATCCGGAAATATCGATTAACCGGACTTTTTTTTAACAGTTTCTCCAATTTCAAAATGTTTTCGTTGTTTCACAGACGATGTACAACAATAACATTTTGTTTACCCAGTATTTATTGGCATGGATAGGGATTGTTTTACAAAATACATTTTTGAGACATGTGAGCAGAAGTTATTACTTGAATTTCTTGTTTTTATTAACAGGGAGTAAAGCCCCTTGCTAAATTAAAAACTAAAAATAGAGAAAAATATCTAAAAAGCAAAATATAGTAAATAATTTAAAATATAAACTAAATTTTTTATACAAAGACTACAAAAGGTGTTTTTGATTTCCAAGATTTTCTATGTCACTATTTTAAAGATGTAACAGTAGGCACAAGTATTTCAACTTACATAATAAATAGATCTCAATTTTTGTTGACCTTATATTCAGGGGATTCATAGAACAATTATAAAGTATTCACAATATATGAAAAGACCTTTTACCCTTTTCATTTTTGACATCGTGAACTTATATAAATAACCCACCGACTTGGTTGAAGCATTTAACAATCATGCTCACTAGGCAAACCAAAATCGATCCTGCACAGTCATACATAATCAACAAAACATTTAATGTCAGCAAATGAGCATTCTTGCTAGGTTAAGTGTTTATTTGATTTAGATAACAATCAATTGATATTCAAAGATCACAGAAAACAAAGATATACACTGCTTGAGATGTTCCAAATTGGCATAAAATAAAATAAATTATTGTATCCTACCTATAATAAAAAGTTATAATCATCAATTTCAATGTATATTCGAAATTATGTAATAATTAAATAAACAAAATATTTTATACATTTCATTTCCAACTTGATTATATTTCTGACAAATCTTTTGAACATTTATTCAATTCCTAATATTCAGAAAAGTGTAATTTTCTACAACTTCAATCAAAATGCATTATCTACAGGTCCTCATATTATAGACCCCAACACACAAACTCTACCTAATTTATTAATGCCTGGTAATCTGCCAATAGTAATCACATGCAATTTTGGTGGGTCTCATGTTCAGAAAAACACCTGAGCAGGCATTCCACTTACTAAATCCCTATTTATTAATGAGATATTTTAAATGCACCATCACTCACAGCACAGGAAATCTTTAGATGGCTCCAAAGATCGAACTCGCAACCGATCTCAGATAGATCACATGATATCAGCATTCTTCCAACAAAGCTATGAACCTTCTATTTTTAGTGGAATTTAAAGGATTTGGGTAGAGTGAAAGGTTCTGAGCATCGTATGGCATTTACAAACATTTGGTTATGATAAAACTATGCTATGGTGCATACAAGTAGATGTTCAGTAGTGGTTCGCAAGCTTTTTTGAGTAGCAGCGCCCGCTTTTTAATTAAGATTTCCCTCGCTGCCCATCCTAAGTAAAAGTATTACTAATCATAAATACGAGATCAAACTAAATAAAACTCGTTAATAACTATAACTATATCACGTATGGAGTTTATTTTCACTAGTCTTCAACTGACTGACTCCATCCAGTAACGCTTGTTCATATATTCTGTCTGCAAGATCTTTTAGAACAGTCGGAATCTGTCGCGAAGGGTCTACGACTCATATGATTTCTATGGGAATGGAACTAAAAGGAGGAGAGCTCTCAGGTTCAGCCTTTTCGGTCCACCTAACTGTCTTGTTATTTAGAACAGTTACAGATCCTTTTCCAAAGTCAACAGTTTACCGTATAGTTTTAGACAGCTTCCCTTTGGCGAGTCTTGTAACCTTTTTCTTTGGTGCATTTTGTGGTTTCTAACTGTGGAGTTACACTTCTTATGGTAGTTTTGATTATTTTTAGATTTGGGATTATTTGTATTTTTACACTTTGGGAATCACCGAGTCTAACTAATTATCAAGCTTTTGCAATATTTTGCGACGCCCCTGTGAACACGTCGTGACCATAGAGTAATGATACAAATAGAGGAATAAAAATGCTGATTTCCGTGTGTCCATCATTGAAACCACGTGATATGTAGAAATGCCAATTCACTCATGCGCCAATATTACTTGGCAGGCCTTGGCGACTTTAAGATCTAATTGAGATCGAAGTATTGTAATATGGTTTTGCGCTTCATTTTGTATTTAAATATAGTTTTTTTTTGAACGAGTGGCACAATTTAAGGGAGTTTAACAGATATATTAAGGAGATTTTTCTTACTTTGTAGTTTTGAAATAATTGCATTACGTTTTTATGTAAAAAATTTACCATAAGCGAAGTTCTTTCAATTGTTATTTTGTATACTTCAATAAGAAAATATGAACAATAAAACCTGAGAAATATAAAGAGTTTCGCTTCTTCGAGTATTGAACACAAATAAAATATTTTCGTTTCGTTAATGAAGAGGAAATATTTAGCGCATATTGTTTGAAAATAAATAAACGTACATATATGTTTTAGGTTGAATACGGACAGAACTCCTTATCACCAAAAGAGAAGAAAGTGCGCCAAATTTGAAACTCCTGCACATGTCTGAACGCCAAATGTGGCAGCGTTATAACCACGTGATGTGAGTTTTTCTTTTCAATGTTGACACCGCGGCCTTACGAGAGTCTGGTATTGAAGGCGCTCTCTATTTAATATTACAACTCTCTGGTCGTGACACACACTTTGCGAACCACTGGTTTATAAAATGCATATGCATGTATGTATAAATCATACTTACCATGGGACTATGAGTCATGTGCATGAACTGATGATATGTGTGATTGTAGTCGGATTTTTTGAGTGAAACTTTTATGGCAAAAGGTACAAACAAAGCGACGTTCTTTGGTATGTGTCCTGGTGTGTCTTCTCACATTCGAACGATCATTTGTAGAATAGCTACATCCATCGCACTGGAACCTCTTCCAAGGGTTTTTGGTGTCAGTGTATCCTCTGTATGTTCCACTCCAAAAACTTGATACTAGAGATGAAATACAATAACAAGAGATATTGGAATTAAACCATTAAATACATATTGGGACATTTTTGACAATAGAGAATTAAGCTAAAAGCTAAATACTAAGACATTTTTTAATAGTGTTTAATTTTAAAATAAATGTAGAGAATTATTTATAAAGATAAAAATACTAAAAATATTACTTGAATGTTTAGAAATGAAAGATTTGTTTGAAATATCAAAGAGTTAATTGTTTAGGAACAGCCACTATGTACATTTAATTAAACTTCAAAAATATTTTCTATTTTCATATACAATATAATTAGGGTATACAATAAAATGTTTCAGATGTTATCAGTTATAAATTTGCGATAATATATGAAAACTCACTTTAAATTTATATTATAACTATTTCTATATAAACAAATGTCAGCATAAATAATGGCAAACAAACCTGTTAGTATGTTAATAGATATTGTTTATATTCTAAATGTATTAATTTTTTTTTAACTTTTAAATTAATTATATTTTTATTATAATTTGTTTTAGGTTGTTATATTTTTGCAATCATTTATCAAATGAGATTGAATGGTATTTGTGGAAAGACAGTGAATCTGCATAATTAGATATAAAGCTTTGTTCTTATAGTATTATTTTATTTTTTTAAATTAGGAAATACACATATGAAAATAGTTTAATTTAAATTGTAAAATGCACAATATATATCTCAGGGTTCCCACTCAATATTTAGATCAAAATTTCCTAACGTTTCCAGGTTTTCCCAGAAAAATTAAAAAAATTCCAGATCAAGTATAAAATTTTATTTTTTGCATATTAATCTTGAAGTTGAGGGAAAAAATGTGTTTGTAAATAATAACCTAGTAAAGTATGCACATTCAAAAATTTTGCATTTTTATTTTTACGATTTTACATCAATTACAAGTAATTTTGTAAGTATATCTTGCTATCGAATTTCCCCTTTATAGAAAAATACACAATTTATGAGTACTTTTACTACTTTGAATTGTATAGGTACATGTACTTACAGTTACTGTAGGTAGATGTATTTGTAGAGTTAGTACTAAAAAGTATGCATATATATTTAGTCCAATAACTCAAGCTTGCATTTTAAAACCATTGGTCAATTCTAATCATAGTTCATCATTTGACATAATGATACATTAAACAAAACAAAATAAGAAGTACAGATATGAAACATGTTTTTAATAAGAAACATCCTAATGCAAACTCCATACATTATAAAACTAAAATAAAATTTTCACAAACAATAAATAACAATATACTATTAAAACATAATACAACATAAAGTATAGTTTTAAACTCAACAATAGCAAATATGTAAAAATATGGTATAACAGTTTTTGTTCATTAGATGATTTTTATGTATAACGTCAAGTAAATATTTTTGTAGTTCCCATAACACATTGATATAGAAGATATTACTGGTTATTTTGACTAACTTCAATTGAGTTAAACTTGACCACAAATCCCTCACTATTTATTTTAAGGTAATTAAACAAATAGTCAGAACTCTTGTTTGAAAAGTGCTTGGTTCATAGCTCATATAGGTGTTTGATCTTATTCAAGATCCTTATTGAAGTGTAAGTTACAGTTGGATATCTTGCAGTTGAAATACAGATTGAGCAAAACTTCATCTTTGAAGAGTCTTAGACAGCGCACCATGATTAGATATCTCTTCAAAGTTCACAGAACCTTTCCTAAAGTAAGTAATAAAATAATTTTTAATATATTTGTGTTTTATACTGAGTTTTAAGGACAAAATATAAAGAAAAATTTCTTAAGTAATCAAATGCTCCTCTAAACAGAAAAAAACATTACCATCTAACTAAAATAGCATTCGGAAAAAAATATAACTTTAATTTGCTGTGTAAAAACATTTGACAATTTAAAAAATTCAAGGAAAAAAAGTTATTGATTTCAAGAAAGAGTTAAATACAAATTACGCTGACTCAAAGCCCAGCAAGGCTGGTTCTATATAACACATCCCAACAAACCCTCCTTACAGCCCATTTGATACAGCCCATTTGCAATGAATTAACCACCCTTTAGGCAAGTTATATTATTTGTCTATTGTTTTATATGAAAAATAACGCTTTTTACCATTTAAGTTATGATTTGTATAAAGTCTATCATTGGCTGTCACAAATTTCAAGCTTCCAGCATTATTCAATTTTGTCAATTTGAATAAGTTTAAAGTTCTAATTATGCTGCCCAAATTCATTCTGAAGTACCCTGAACAGGCACATATAGATTTTTAATGGGGGAGGGGGTTCAGTGACTGAGCGACTTAAACCCCCCCCCCCCCCCCCCCCAAAAAAAAATCAACAAATCTTTGAAATTATTTTAATGAGTGACAGCTACACTAGTAATTGGTTGGTTCGTGTTTTATGGCATAACAGCCAGTTTGGGCTAAGCTGTGCCAAATAATAGGATACAATAGTCAAATTGTTCCTATAGTGCGTAATTTTCTAAATCAGGCCATAGGTATAATTACAGATTTCAATTGTTTTAGAGTCTAAGATTCGTAGAAAAACAAGAGTTCTCTTAAAACCAATATAATGATGGGGTCCAAACCAATACAATGTGGGATGATTAATTAATGTATTTCGAGCAGCAATTAATCTAACTGTACAATGCAATAAAATATGTATACTATTTCCAGTGTTCACTCTAGAAATAAAAAGCGGCAGGGTGCTGCTGGCGATAAAAAGGCACTTTTAAGAAAAAAGTTTGGGGTGGGCGTGTCCACCCGTCGACACATCGTAAACGTGACCCCAAAAAAGAAAGATCCAATATTGGTTGACATTGTGCTAGAGCTGAATATTGGGCTATAGTTGATGGTTCGGGATCTTTCTCGAAGAAAAGACCCATACAACATTGATGTCTCTTTATGAATATACTACTTAAAATAAAAAAAAAAATAACATTTGTAAATGAATTTTTTTCCTCAAAAACCAAATCTGTAAGTTGCCCTAATCAGACCCCTTACTAAACTGATGAAAAGGGTACTTAAATCCAAAATTTTATAATAAAATGCCTAATCTTGTAACCTTGCCCCAAATCATCTTCTCTTTAAAAAAAATCTTAGCATTTCATATGCGAGCACAGGCAATCAATAGGATTCGTGGAATGCACCGTGCTCAAAATTTAAGTGGAATTATCGCGATTGCACAACACCCTCAGTTAAAAAGGAGGTAGTTTTTCTACTGTCATAATTCACTTAATTCCAGTTTACACACAAAAAAAATGTAATCAATGCCTTTTTTAAACACAGCTAAGGAAGCACAAGGACACTTGTGCTTGAGGACGGCAAAAGAGGACGGCATTTTTGAAAAAAGGGGAGCGAGGGCGATATCAAGATGAAAAAAGGGCGGGCAGGGCGGACCACCCTTTAAAAAATGCCTAGAGTGAACACTGCTATTTCTTACATGATATATAACACTACATGAAATGAAAATGTAGTTACCTTAAGAATCAAGTCCTTAGCATGCTTGTCCATATGTACTTGCAGGTTGATTTTTTGAGTATATCCTTTCTGGCAAATATGACAAACAAATGGACGCTCTTTGGTATGAACAATTCTGTGTCTTCGGATGTTCGAGGCATCGTTTGTAGAATAAGCACATTTGTCACATTGGTATTTCTTTCGGGAAGATGGTGCACCAGCGTAACCTTCAAAGGCTACATAATCACTCCACAATGTTGAAGCTGGAAATTTTAAAACAAATATGTTAATGTCATGGATTTAGATGTAAATTATTTTATGAATACTAAAAATAAGTAACAAAGCGTTAAGTTAAAATTAAATTTTTGAGTTTAAAAATTTTATTTGTGTTCTGGCACAGACTCTTTTTAACTCTCCGACGGAGCTGAAGAACTTAAGTCCTACAAGGATTTCCAGTTTTCCTAGCAATACATCCAATTTTAAATTCAAATAAATATTCAAAATTGAATTATTTTTCAAATATAAAGCGTTAGGGTGTTTATTGGAAGATATATCAAAATAATAAAAATTAAAAATATATTTAATACATGCACTGGAAATATAAAATAAACTATTTTTCAGAGAAACTTTACAATTTTGCATTTTTTCAAACGGCTCTGATGGTTAAAAAAATATTATTAGACTTACTTATGAAACTCTTACTTATGCATACTCTGATATTAATTGTAATTAAGACACATAAATATTTTCAATTTTAAATCTATTATTATTTTATTTAAATAAAATTTTATATTAAAAAAATTAATTTATAACGTAACTCCTAAAAAAAAAAGAACAATACCTAAACATCTTTAGCACAAAATATATCATCTCCTTGAAATTGAAGAAAATTAAAGTGTGTATTTCTGAATGGTAAAGGAAAACAGTGTAAGAGATGAACAGTAAACATAGTTGGCTGAATAATAAATTTATAGTTTTTAAAATTTACATAAACAAAAAAATATTTCCTGAAAAATTAACATTTAAAATTGAATTTTGCACTGTACAAAAATCTTAATATTTTAAGCCAATGTAAAAGTAAAACTATTTCTAAAGTATGTGTAAGCTATTTTAATCTTTGAGGGCTAATGATTTATACGTAAATCTGTGTATCATATTATCTCAAAATACATATAATTTTTAATTCATAAAAATACTACAAGTTAAAGCATTTTTTTTCCAGATTTGAAGCAATGCAGAAATTTTTTAAAGCCATCTGGATAAAAAATTATATTTTTTTAAAAAGGCATTTATTAGAAATTAAATTAAATGATATTGCACTGAAAACAACTTAAATATTTTGTTTGTGTTTCAAGAGGATTGCACAAAACTTTTAAATTAGTAAGAAAGCATTTGTAAATGCAACCCACAATTCAGTTTGGTATTAAAAAAATATATATATTATGAATATAATATTTGAATGAAATAAGCTCAAAACAATACATATTCAATTGTGACGTGTATTGCTTATTTAAATATTTGACATTACAAAAAATATTTTAAACATGTAAAGTTTATCAGTAAATACCATTTTATTTTGATCAATTTTATACATTTTTTTTAATATGGTATATATACTGTATGGGAAAACATCACTTTAATTATAATGTACATTTTTTAACATCACATTTATAAATGCCTAGATAGTAAATGAAATACACAACAAGTACATCTGCCATAGCCATCAAGTACAAAATGACCTATACGGGAAAAACAAAGCAACACCTTTTATATTTTTAAATGTACAAGCATATACACATTTTTAATTCAAATTCAACGAAACATTTTTAACTGTTTTTGATAAAGTCATTTAAAAATAATATATATATATATAGATAACTTTAAATTCAGATGATTCAAATTAATGTAATTAAATTAAGATAATACAATAAATTTTAAATTTAAGCTTTTTTTTTATTATGAAAAAAATTAAAGAATGACAAATTAATATGTCTATTAACAAACAGTCTGTTATTCAAACATGAATATAACTAAAACCAGTTTTAAAAAGGACTTCTTATAAAATGGGAACCTTCAAAAAAGTTACTAAATTATGTAGCATTTAAATATGTAAAAAAAAGTTATGAAGTAAAAATATTTTTTTTCTTATGAAAAACTTAATATTTAGCCCATTATTCATAAATAATATATTTTAAGACTAACAGATTTATTTTAATAAAAATTATTGTACATAGAGAATAAGAGTAAAATAAATGCAGAAAACAGGCACAAAATAAAATAACAATGATACTTATAACACAATCTTCATACATAACAAAATATGCCAGTAGATAATACTTTTATATATGCAAAAAAAATATAAAACAATTTGGCCAGCATTTAAAAAATGCTACATTTTCGAAAACACTAAAAATGGCAAAATTCCAATAATATAACAAAGAGACAGTGTCTAATAATATCCCCTAATATGTCTGAAAATTTGCAAAACATTTCACAACATAATTTTAAATTAAATGTATAATACTTAATATTAACGAATTATAATTTTTCCACACAAAATAAACAAAGTATATTAAACTAAATTAAGGATTGAAATGGTTTTCCATGCTTTTAATGTGTATTTCACAAAATTAAAGAATTCGAAAAATCGGTTTACGTTGTAATGAAATCACTTGAGCTACTTTGACTTTTTATTTTAAATTTGACTTTATATTAAAAATAAGATAAATGAAAACCATTGAAATGATAAATTTTAAGAATGTTGTTAAACAGTGTTTAAGTAATTAAACAATGACAGTTCAAAACAATGACATCTCTATTTTGTAATATAAGATTTTGATCTTAACCTTGCTTTTGCAAGAATGGCAGTAGCTTCCATACCGAAATAAATTGTCATAATATTATGTGTTACTGAAATATTATGTTTCCAAGTACATAGACAACATTTTTGTTAACAAAGGAAACCTCAAACAGGCTTGCCACTGAAGAATAAGGTTAAACTTCACTAACTTTTATAGGTTTTTCCAGAATGTTTTCAAAAAATTCCAGACAGGGTCCAGAATTACATGTGGAATTAAATTATTTTTTTATGTATTAATATTGAACCCATCAATATTGACTTTTAAATAATAAGCTAGTAGAGCATAAATAATCAAGAATTGGACATTTATACGAATTTGTATTTCCATGATAAAATAAAATTTACGACTATGATAATAAAAGGAATATTTGTCCCAACATTTTTAGAAAAATACCCTGTATATTCCAGAAAATCTGAAAAATTATCAATTTCCCTATGATTTTTTAAGTCATTTTGATTTTTCCCCTACAATTCTAGGTTTTCTGGGTACATACTACATGTCAACTCTATCAAAACATAAAACCTATCCACAAAATTTTAACTATATGCGAATTTTTTACTAGATGCAAATTTTTACTTGAATAGCACAGATGCAAAAACAGTTATTATATCCAAAAGTTTTAAAAATTATATTTTGTTATGATTCGCTACTTTACTATTTAAGCTTCAATTTTTATTTTTCAATGAAGAAAACACCCTGTTATTTACTTACAAAAACTTCAATAAAAAAAACCCACAGCATTGGAACCAGTTATATAGTTCAGGTTTTTTTTGTAATTTTCTCAAAATAACTAAAAGTGCATATAACTTGTTTTGCATCTGGGCTACCCCTCACATGAAAACAACACTTTCATTATTATTATCTATTTCATAGAGATTAGAAAAAGTAAATACAGGGCGGCAACAAAATCCTGGAAAAAAGTTCCCTGATCTCCATGATGGTGTCACAAAATTTCCCTGATTTTACAATTACATTAAGAAATGTTGCAATGCATGGTTTGAATAGAAACAAAGTACAATAATACAATAAATATATTGTATTATAAATGAAAAATTAGAAGCAATACCTATAATCAATTAAAATAATAATTTATGGATACACAAAATTTATGGATACACAAGTGCAACAGGCATAAGAGTAATTAAACATGTTCTCTGGAAGCAGATAACGCAAAAAATGGCAAGTTTTCTCAAATTACTTCTTTTGAATATAATTTTTAATATTTTATAAGTTTCTATTTTATGTCCTATTCCCACCTTTAAAAAATCGCATAATCGTTAGCCCCTTACATGTTGTTTACAATCCAAAGTTAAAATTCTTTGCTTTGGCTTCTCCCTCCAGCAGTGATTCATGTTTCTAGAAAAATAAAACTGAAAATGCGCACAGCCATTGAATGATTTTTTTTAAATTCTTATTCAGAACTAAAAGGAAATATTGTCAACTAAACTACTCAGAATAGGGAGCAAAATAGACGATAATTGCCATTTTAATGATCCAAGTTTTTTAAAATTTCCCTGACTTTTTGTGAAATTTTGAAAATTTCCCTGATATTTCCAGAATTAAAAAATTACATGATAATTCCCTGATTTCCAGGTTATGTTGCCACTCTGAAATGGTATGTGCATGGAACAAAATTTCAGGTGCCCTCCCTGATTTCCAACCTTGAAATAAATTAAATATGACCATGGTGTACTGTCATATGATAGTCCAAAGAATACTTGAAAGCACACTGAAATTCGCACATGGAACAAGCAAAAGGTTTTTCGCCTGTATGCATCCTCATGTGGGTCTTTAAGTACGCTTTTGTTCTAATTTCTTTCATGCAGACCAAGCACACCAATCTGTTGTCCTTATAGTGCTGAGATTGGTGATCCTGCAGACTGGATTCATCCGGAAATTCCCAGAGGCAGAAAGTGCAACTTCGGGGAAGTAGAGGAAGATCCCTAAACTTCTTTGGGATGTTATATGCGATCCTAGAAACTAAAATTAAAATATATCAGATACAAAAATATCTTCATAATAAAAACATACAACACTACGTTAAGCATGAAATATTGAAACATACAAGTACGATTTTAACCTGAAACATTAAGGTTAAGTTTCAGTAAGGTTGCTGCAGTTTAAAATCACTTCGACTATTTTCTAATGCATATTGAATTTTTCTTAAAACTGCTCATTTCTGTAAGCAATTGACAATACAGTAGAATCTCGTAACGGACATTGCTTACAACGGACAGTTAAAAAAAATCTAAAAAATGAAATCCTACAGGTTGCAGAGCCATAAAATGCCATGGTTGAAGAATATTTAAATTTTATTACTCAATATAATGAACAATCAACAAATGAAAATGTGTTTTGCATATTATGATCACTTATGGCACCTCGGTCAGTAATTAACTAAAGAAATAAGCAGGAAACTGATCAAAGAGAAAATTAATTATTTTATAAAACCACTGAATGTAAGCAATCAACATGAACCGGGACATTCTTGTTTTAAAGATTAAAAGTATATAGGTACTCCTATTTCTGAAATTTTAAACTATGATGTTAAAGATTGTTTTATTAGATATATAATAAACACTTTTTATAGTTAACTACTGTACTTCTCTGTATGCCCTGCTGGCATTACAGCCCAATAAAAATTATTTGTTATAAACCGGACAACCTTTAGCCCCTATTACTCTGTTTATAATGAGGTTCTACTATATTTATAGACATGTTGTTATAACTGTTAATAAAAATTGTTCTTTTTAAAAATAACGAACAAGTAGTCAACAGCTTAGGTATGAAATAATCAGGAACTTTAGTTTGGTAATATGTGGAGGTTGATAAAAAGAGAACAGAAATTGTTAGAAATGAAAAATAAATAATAAAATGATATATTATGTTGAAATAACTAGTCAATTTATAAAATATTCTATTCTTTAATATGTAATTTCACATAATTGCTGATTTACACACACCTAAAATAGCTAAGAATTTACTTTTCGCTAAGCATATGTAAAAAACCTAGAAAATTTTCCAGTAATTAAATTTTTGGTTTTAATTAATTTTAAACACAAATTTATTTAATTTCAAAATGCAAATATCAATGCAGATATTAAATTTTTTTTGTTGTAAATGAAATTAAAATTGTTTCTGTTAGAAAATAAATATATCAATAAAACAATGTGTAAAATATTTCCATTAGATAAAAACTTGTCTTATAGAACATTTTGTTAAAAATTTTAAATAATAAATGCAACATTAAAACTACTCAATAAAAACTTTTAACGTTGCATTTGTATTTTAATAAAAGATTTCTGTAAATAATAAAAGCTAAAATTATTGTAAATAATAAAGTATTATTTAAGATGGAAAAATAAAAGCTTTTTTTAATAATTTAAAAAAATATAATGAATGTACTAATTTTTGAATAGTTAACACCAATTCCCAACCAAACATAAACAATCCATGAGAAACTGAATTCAAGTTAGACTGTAAAATAAAATTTCCCTAAATTTTAAAAGCCTTTGAGTCATTGATGGAAAGGACTTTTAAAAACAAAAGGAAATGCCGTTAGTTTTAAATACTTTTTCCAAATGGTCAGTAAATAGAGTGCATTTACCATAGTAGAGAATTTATAGGTCAAGTTGATATGCAAGCATAAAAACATTTTTTTATTCATTATATAAATGATAATGTAAAAACAAAAGTTTTGGTTTGATGTAATACATGATTTATCTCATACAAGAAAAATGTTTTATTAAGTTATATGGTCATACAAAAAACTTAGTGTTGTGTACCTATGGTATAAAAGAATAAAGTAAAATTTTATTAACTTATTTTTCTAACTAATTCAAAAGTATACTATTTAAACAACCAGTCAAATTGTTTACAAATTAATAATGCGACTTACTTTAAAATTATGAAACATATGCAAAAAAATTCTTTTAAACGAAAATCATGATTATTTGACATTTTAAGTCATTTTCAGTTTTGAATCTCCCTACATTAAAACCTGTGTAATGATTATTTTTTTAATACAAAAGCACCGCAATTTTCTATATAATTAAGATTTATTGAAACTTATTTATGCAAGATGTATCTTAAAAAGAAATGTCATAAAATTTAGTGTTCAAGAACAAACCTTATAAGGAAATAGATTAAAGAAATTGCAATAGGACAGTTTAAATTTATTTAATGGCATTTGAATAAAGATATCGAAAACCAATTATTATACACATTTTATAAATCCTAAACAAGTGAATAAACAAATTCTTAAGTACTTCATTACCAAGACAATACCTATAAACAAGCAAATCTGAAAATAAAAGGAAATTTATTTTGATGTTGGAATATTTTCAGAACATTGAAGTTCTTGTAATATATTCATACATTTGTAAAAAAATGTGTTACTAATTAAGCATATTTACAACAAAATCTAACATAAATAACAATATTAAATAACATATTTTTTCTTCACAAATATTAATACTTTTTCATTTCAATTTGGTATTTTTTTTATTATAAACTCTAAATAATTTACATTTTTAAATAATATATATATATATATATATATATATATATATATATATATATATATATTGTTTTTATAAATATAACCATATACACTTTTAATAACATCAACATATATTGCTTTATTTTTCAAACATATATAAATTTTTTTTCACACACAAATTTTCGTATAATATAATAAAAAATTATACCTTTATTTTAGAATATATACTTAGATAATTAAATTCTTTTTAAATAATAAGGTAAGGTGGAAGGGAAATGGGTCTTAAAACTTGATTTTTGAAGTTCAAATTTAATTTCTCATTGAAAAAAAATTGAAAAATTACAATTGTTTTACAAAACCATCACTTATTTATTGGGAACATAATCATATATTTTTACTTAATTCTGAGGTTTATAAATATTTTTAATAATTATTTTTCTAAAGTCTCTTTCTTCACTGCCACTGACGTGCTGGCGCGTCAGCATGGCGCTACCTCCCATGCTGGCGACGCTCTGGGACGACGATCGAGTATGATAAGTAAACTGCTTGATTTTTAGTTCGGATTTGGAGGTTGAACGATGAGGTTTTCGAGGCACGTTAGTGAAGCATTATTTTTATATTTTTAGAGCTTATTTCTTTTAAACTGTGACTTTATCAATATCGTTATGTAATGTGTGAATAATTTTGCAGAAAAATTATGAGAAGCGCTAGAGCGTCAGTGGCATACAGATGATAAGTTGAATGTGAGGTGCCACTGACGCTCTAGAGTGTCCGAAATTTTTTTACACTAAACACGAAAATAAAAGGTTTTTCCTTTTTTCTGGTTTTACTATTAAAATATAAGGAACGTTTTTAATCATTAAAACACTTTTTTTAAATTCGGCTTCTGAGGATGGATATATAAATTTTGGTGGCAGCGAATGTGTTAATCAATGAATCCCGAAAAAAAAAGTCATCCAAATAAGAAAAGTTGTAAACCCAATACATAAACCATTACATTACTCAATACATAAAATATAATACCACATGAATAATCTTTTAAAGTTTACAAATATGGTGATATACTAAATTTATAGTTTTATTTAACTTTATAATAGTTAAACTATTCAACTACACATTCCAAGAGGTGTAGTGTAATAGAGCATAAAAGATTAGGAACCACAACCATACAATCCAACATCTTTAACAAGGTTCGTATGCATTTTCTGAAAATGAAGACTTATAAAAGCAGTCTAATATGATCTTAATTTTTAATGCAAACAACTTGCATACATTTGTAATGAAAAGTTAGCTTTAATATCGATAATAAGCTTCTTAGTAAAAAAAGTATACAATAATTAAATATAAAAGAGGAAAGTAGTTCGAATCAGCTAAAAGCTATTGGGTGCAAAGGTGTAGGGATTTTTAACCAGATACAAAGCTGTGTTTAATTCACATTAAGATCAAAATTTTTAATAGATCTTAATGAGATCTTTTATATTTTCTTGATTTTTTAAAAAATAATTGAAGACGTTGGGGGGGGGGGAACCAGACAGTTCCATTTTTTTCCAATATACACTTTTTTGCATATTCTATTAAAAAAAATCTTCTATCGATTGGAACTGGAACCAAACCAGGCAGGTCTAAGCAATGGCTATAGATATAAAGGAATATGACCTGTACTGTCTGTAAAGGAATATACAGGTTAAAAACTTAAGTGCTTTTTGTCTTTCCTAAACAATTTCCAAAACTGGAGCTACCTGTTTCTTCCAGCCAAGTCTGCAATTGTTTAAAATAACTTGAAAAAAAATTAAACGGCTTAGCAAAATCATTAAAATGTCAGTCATTTCAATGATTTTTAACAGCCTTCTTAAACTTGAAAGTTTCCAAGGTCCTCTTGAACAAAAATAAGTGGTTTCCAAATACTTTATAAGAGCCCTTATGGACATGAAATGGGAATAAGGTGTTTCTAGGGACTTTTAAGGACCATACGAACCCTGTTTGAACTTCCAACCAATAAATGCTTTCCCTAGAAGTTCTTATTCACTTAGTTACAAAAATAACAATCTGTACAAAACAGGAGTACTTATTCCTAAACCGAAGAACTGTGCTGCGTCCTCATGTGTTCTTGCCACTCTTCAGTTGAAGTCATTTGAAGGAAACACATCTTGCAATACAGCGATTCTCGAACGTGAGTGTACACGTGGACGGTTAGGGAACTTTTCTGGCTGAACCTCTTGTGGCAGACGTGGCATTCGAATGGCCGCTCCCTGGTGTGTACTCGGAGATGTGCTTTCCAGTTGGAACACTTGTTGGACGAATAAGGACAATACTGGCATTGGTACTTCTTCGAAAAGTTAGCTCCATCGTATCGACGGAACCGCACTACTAAAAGGAAAAAAATATCATGTTAAATATAAATAAATATGTAGATCAATATTCTTTTTAATAGTATCGATGTAATTTTATAATTAGAAATAATTATTTTATTTTGCGTGCAAAATTAATACTTTTACGGAGTTTCATTACTTTCTTGAAACTTCACAATTAGGCAATTGTTCACATTTAAAAGTAGGTTTGGTATATTTAACTTGACAACATTTGGTAACAATATTAATTAAATTAAAAAAATACTCTCATGCTCATCATAAATTACTTTATATAATTCTTTTAAAAGTTAAAAATAATATTTTTTAACCTGTTACTTTGGATTGATTTAGTACTAATATTTTACAATTTAATCTGTTTGTTTTTATTTTAATATAATGTAGATCATACAAATATTACTTATTCAAAGCATCCCTTAAGAATATTTTTATTACATGTACCACTAATAAATAAAACTAAAAACACACACATAAAAAAAACTAGAAATGAATAGTTTTCTTATGGCAAATAATAGACAAAAATAAGACAAATAATAATATTTATATAAAAATAAAAGCTATTTATTAGTTTGAAATGTTATACAAAAGAACATTTATTTATGTCCATTAAAAATAAAGAAAATTTAACATGAAACATAGGATTGGGTTATATGTAACTATTAAAATAAGAATCTATGAACAAGAAAGAGTAAATTACCCACAAACAGTCCAAACTTAAAACATTTATAAAATTTAACTGATTATTTATCTAAACATACATCATACAACAGAGCATTTTGAAAAAATTTACATACTAGGCACTTAGTAAACTTTGATTTTAATAACAAACAATTGAAAGGAAATTAAACTGAAAGCAAAAATGTTACTCAACATTTAAAATTTATACAGTAGTAAGTTTCTATAATATAGTAAAACAAACAAAATATTTCACAAGGAAAAACGAAATAATAAACTTGCATAATGTTTTAAATTAGTAAGCAATACAATAATTTTATGACAGCAACCAAAAACAACAACCATCTATAAATAAATAAAGATTGTTTATTATACAATAAATTTTAACATATTCACCAAAAATATACCTCTATCTTAAGCTATACAGAATTCAAATGCTGCACATATAAAAAATTACATAAATTTGTAAATCTATATAGAAAAAAAAATTCCAATAATGCTAATATTTTTGTCAAAAAGTATTTAAAATATATAAAAAACAGTTAATGTAATAGAAAAATCAAACAAATAAAAATTTTGCTAAAATAAATCATAAAATTTCGTTAACTTAAACCAGTAAAAGTCTTATCATAAATATTTAGTTTCTATTTGTAAAAAATATTTCTTCACATTTCAGTCTCAAAGTGTGCCACTTTTTATAAGGCACATGTTAAAAATAGTTTGATACCAAAATAGCTTATATATTATATAAAATGCAGGACCTATTTATGCAGAATGCAACAACGTCAAGAAAGAATACTTTAACCACTATATCCAAATGTACACACAAAAAGCCTTATGCAAAAGCTTATATATAACAAGTAATAAATTAACAGTAATAAACTTACAAATATACAGATCATAAATAGAATTTAAACAATTAAATTTGCACAATTCCCATAGGTTGCAATTGAAATGTCTAGCAATGGTGATAATAATAACTATCTAAGCATGTTCCTGATTTCCCAATGAAGGCACAATGTAAACAAAATTCAAATATGCTACATGGAATATTCCAAATTTGCACGCAGATTTCATGTCCTTATTTTTCGTTTTTCCACTTTCATTGAAGTGATTTTTTTTAAATTTCCCTTACAGTTATGGCTACAATTGTGGTGAAATACGCCTACATGACATAAACTATGATGAAGTAACTTCTGTCAATATTTTGTAACCTCGGTTAATATGTTTTATAACCTCTGTTACTTGTAAATGATAACGCAGTTTACAAATTGGATTAAGTTTTTTTGTCACATTGCCTGATAGTAATTTGCCATATTTCTAAAATCTGTACATAAAGATAATAAAAAATTTATAACAAAGGCTACAGGGACTAAAAACAATTGTATGTAAAATAGTGTTTAATCCAATTGTTTCCGTTGTACATAACATATATTCCAATTGACTACTGTTATTGTTTGTTCCCTCCTAAACTTCACTTTTGGTCATTGCCTCTTGGGACAATAATAAAAATATGCACAATTGGTAATCAAGGTTACATAACAGAAATTACAAAAACATGGGGTAACAATTTTCCAGCTATAACTATAGGAAATGGATTTCAATTTGTGAAATAACTTACTCACTACAGTATCTACTATTGGAATAAAATGCTTACAAATGAGAAACAAATTATTATATTACTAAATAAATTATACGTTCCTAAAGAATCTGCAGATAGGACAGTCAAAATAAGCAATATATATATATATATACAGTGCTTGATTTCTAGAAATAAAGCTACTGTAACCTTCCGCAGTGTGTGGTGGGTGTGGGCGTGCAGTGCATCAGCCATCAAACCCAAGTCTGGAATCGTAATTTTTTTTCTCCCTAAAGAGAGGTAACAGAACGCCGTTCCAGTGCGTTCCGGCTCAAAGCGAGCCCTGTATATATAAAATGTTATTTTAAAAGGTTTTAAACAAATGTAATACATATTCATATGAGTAAATAAGTTATTTTCAAAAGTAAAAATGACACGAGGTAAAAATAGCTAAAAGCTGACAATGGAAAGAAATTATTTCCAGGACACAAAATCTGCATGTAAATTTAGAATGACTCACGACTTCTTCGGAAATGTAGAAACACTACACTGTTAAAAAAAAATGCATCAAGAAAGATAAATATGTTTATCACAGTTTATTTTACAGTGTGCATTTTTAATCACCGAGATTCAAACTAAACTAATAACTATAATAATTGCAGATAATCGAAGTTATTTCAAATATAAGTTTAGTTAATGCACTGAATTCAATAAATTATATATTACATAGTTTTACAGAAAATCAATTGCACTTTTTAATTGTTTCAAGTTCTTATAGGAAACAGTTTCCTGACTGATATTCAGCAGTCATAGTGAAAGCTACTCGAGGAGGAAATTCCCTTCTAAATGTGGATTGGCACAATTGAAGTGAATCGTTTGAATTCCGTTAAACATTCAGTTTGTTACCGCTGTTGAAACATAGGCAGAAAAATGTCCCCTTTTAAAAATAAGGTCCTCAAATGACAGTGAATGATGATTTGACAGTTTTGTCAAGGACTAAAAGGTTCATCATGCCAGAATCCCGCACTAATCAAAATATATTAAAAGGAAGGTACTTTTACACATACACATTATTGCACACTATATAATCAGTTATGAAAGAAATTAGCTAATTATTTAGTTAAATACACAAAAACATCATTTACATATTTAAATAAATATCAAAATAAAATTGCCCTATTTATGAATTTTACTAACCTTACCCTCGGACATAAATTAATATATTTTTTTATAACAGTACCACATCCCTAACAGTACCACATAAATACTAGATACATCTTTGCGTTTCAATACTGGGTTTAAAAAAGTTTCTGCAAGAAGCCGATGTAAACCATTTAAGAAATGTGTTGAAACATATGAGTTTCAAGTTCTTCAAGTGATAGTGAATCAACAGAACAAATCCCACACTTCAATTGCTGATGCTTAAACATGTGTGTCCTTAAAGATAATTTACGAGTAAACGCTTTTTGACATATTTCACAAGTATAGGGGCGCTCTTGGTTGTGAACTCTCTTATGCCGCCGCATGTTGGACCGGTCATTCGTTCCGTAGCTACAAACGTCACAGAAAAACTTCTTCGGGCCATTCCGTGATCGTAGGAAATTATAGTATGGACCTATAATAAAGAGATAAAAATTAAGTAAACAATGAATAGCAACATTTAAAAAAAATATTTTGATAAAATAATTTATTTGCATATGTTTATTTTTATGGAATTAACTAAATGGTATTACTGAAACATAAAATAAAGAAAGTAGATAACTTTAACTAGAAATTGATTTATATTTAAAAACATAACACAGAGTGAAAATATTTTTATGTATAAAAAATTAAACCTAAGTGTAGCATATACTGAAAGTGCATGATTCTTTAGTAGCTGAAATTATAGGTTTCTTAAAGTTTTTTTGGGCTATTAGAATTTTGTAATATCTGTTAAAAATACAACAATTTTAAAACAAGTGTTAACTGCAAGTTAATTTTAAAAGAGATGGGTCAGGTTAAACAGAGTAATTATATAGTATTAATGTATCAATACTAATTCATATTTATTAAAAGTAACTGGTCTAAAAGTATAAAAATCTTAAATTAAAAATATTGTTTGATAGTTGCGATACAAAAGTTTTGCTTTGTAGTCTAGTATGCAAAAAAATATAAATTTCCTATTATTATAAATTTGTTTTCTGCAACAGTAAATATTAGGTTTTAAACTTTCCAAAAAAATGTGCTTCTTTGTTCAACTTAAATGAATTTAAAACATAAAATATCTCAATGAATGATTTTTTTTGTGAATAAACCAATTGGGAAATAATAAAAAATTACAATCATGTGTTTACAATCCATATAATAGAAACTGAAATTAAGACAATCATAGTAGCTATGCCACACAGCATTGCTGAAGACTATTTGAAGCCATTAAATTGCCAAATTTAGTATTTAATATTGTCTTAAATGATAGATGTATAAAAGACAACAATAAAAAAATATTGCTTACCTATGTCACCTAATATATATCGCATTTGAATAATTTACAAATGGCAAATTACCATTGGCAGAACTTTTTTGCTTTAAATTGGGAACGGCAAACTTTAATTTATTTACAGGAAAAACTTTGAAAGCGATTTTAATTTTTAAGAACTAGTTAATACAAATAACATTTCATTGGGATTTTATAAATAAAATAGGGAATGTCATAATTTCGGCCGAACAAAGCACAATCAAAAATATTTAGGTAATTAAGTCTTATGATTGTCATATTTTGTTCAATAGGAAACATGAACTTTTATAGAAAACTATGTGAAGTTTATTCCAGTAAAACTATAACATTTTCTCAGAAATATTTTAGTATAATTTTGAACAAAACTATATGAAATAATTGTAGTATATGGTTAATTCACATAAATTGTCAGAATTATATAGGAACACAACAATAATTAAATAATACAAAAAATAAATTAAATCATAAAACTTAAGATATATTTCCACATCATATTGTTATTATTAAAATAAATAATAAATATAATAAAAAAATCATAACAAAAAAACTATTTAATAAAATTAATACTATTTATAAAAAAAAATTATCTAAAAAAATAATACATAATTTCAGAAAATGCATGGATGTACTATGTCACATAAAACTTTAGCAGATACAAAATCTACAAGTGACTAGCATTTTCATCATGAATATATGTATTTTAAAGTTGTAAAAATAGGCATCCTTATTATATATAATATTCAAATACATTTCATTTTTAAAATATAATAAAACAAATTCAAATTTATCAGATGTAAGCTGTTAAAAACATTTTTTTATAACACATAATGGACAATAATTAAAATTCCTTTATTTTAAAAAGTCATTTGGAGATGCGCTTATTTTGTGCAATGCAAATTTATTCTTTTAATATTGCAAAGTTATGTTTCAGCCAACTTCCTGCCACTTTCAACTATTTAAAAAGCATATTAACATTAAAAAAAAATCCATAACTTGCCTTTTGAAAAATCTATTTTGAAACGATACTTACAACTGTATTTTTCTATTAGTACCATTTTTAGTTTCAAACATATAATATTAAAAAAACAAAAACATTTTAAAACTATGTTGGTATACTAAACTATTCTTAAGAACTGAAATTTTAAATAATGAGTATTTTGTTTTGAGAGATATAAGAAAATATACTGAAAATGAAAGGTAGCATAACAAAAAATTCAAACAAAAGTTAATAAAATAGAAATATTAGACAAACACCTTTTTATTATGAAAATAATTTATTATTTATATTGATACAATACAATTATAACAATTTATTAGATGAATAAAATTTGAATATTTAAATTTGCAAATATTGCACATAAATTAAGATTTCAAAGATCAAACAAGAATAGTTACATGGAATGTTTGAGATTGACATAAGGTCTGCATTAAGTCATTATAGTTTGTTTAGAAGTGTTAGTTCGTTTACAAAACATCCATATAGTTGCAATAGGCAACATGTTTTTATACCATATTTTAAAATTTTGAATCGCACATCAGGCTTTACAAAACTCAAAATTCTGAAGTACTTTTACAAAACTAACAAATTATGTATAAGTTGCAAAAATCTATAAGTTTCTAAAAAATCAATAAAATAAAAATATCAAATAAGGTCATTTACACTTCAGTAACAACCACTCTCCATTGTTAATTTTGTACATTTGACATTGAAAATGTTAAATGTACAAAACAACAAATTTGTATGCATCTTTTGAAAAGACTACTTTTACAGTAAAAAAACTAGAAAATCAAATGAATGTGAAGGGGAAATTTCACACTTTTAGTGAATGTATAAAAAATTTAAAGAGCTAAGTAAATAAATTACAATTATTGACATATTACAATTAGTAACGTATTTTGAAAACAATTTCAAATGAAATTGAATATTAAGTAGAATTCCATGACTGAAACCGGAAATAATTATTGCACTAGAAGCACATAAAAATTCTATTAGTGAAAAATAATATTCCCTAAAAAATACCTCCTTAAAAGAAAAAAGAATAGAAATCACACACCCAAACTACCCTACTACCACAACAAAACTACTAAACAATAATTTATTCAAACTATATATTATAGAAATTTCTAGCATAATAAAAACGTACATTGTCAATACAATACTAATAAAAATAACACACATAAGTTAAACTATATTTTTGATTAGACAAGTATAAGGTTAAAAAAAATAACTAAATTCTAAAAAACACAACACATAAATGAAAAGCACACCTGAAACAAAACATATATTTATATTGCTAAATAAAAAACAAACTTATAATATCTACAAATTCATAATGTAGATCTTATATACACAATATAAACCTATAATCCTCATACATATATAATTAATGTACATTTTTAACAGTGGGTATAGAAACAACAATGCATGTGCATAACATCAATAGAAACATTCAAAATAAATTTATCTTGTAGAAGAACGTTTGAAACACGAGGTCATGAAAAAAAACTAAAATTCATGCCAATAATTCATAGTCAAATATTTAAATCTATTTATGGCTGAAACTGTAACTGTATGTAAAATGGAAATATATATCGATGAGTGCTTAGTCGAGTGTGCAACTTCTGAATTAAAGCAAAGCAACAACTGCATAAATAATGTATCTTTATATGTAAAACTTCCGTCTTTTATAATTCAAGAAATATACATTATCACAATGATATTTCCACAATAGCTCAATGAAAAGAATTATTAGATATAAATTGAAGTTTAAAACTTTGTCCAATTAGAAAATCTACGGTTTTTATTTTTAAATTAACTATAAACTATGTTCAATTGAAAACAAAATATTTTTAATTTAATGAGCTGTTCAATTGTTTTAATATAAATTGTAATAGTGAGGTTCTAAACCGAATACCACTGACTTACTGGCGATTAGCCAAAATGCTGTTTTAACCCTTTGTCCTATGATTTAAGTTTCAATGAAGCGAACAAGTTCAGCTGTTCACTCAAAGTATGTTTTAACCGAAACTTCATAAGCCTTATGAAACATAACCAACGCTTGCTGCAAAAAAGTTTGGTTTGGTTAATTAACGTCGCACTAAAGCTGCACAGTAGGTTATTGGTTACGGTCTGAAAAAAAAAAATTAGTTAATTACATAGACACTTGGAAATTGAATACCACTATCTTAATAGCAATTAGCAGAAACCACTTTTATTTTCTTTGCCTTGTGATTTAAGTTCCAATGGCATAAGCCAGTTTGGCAGTTCGCTGAAAGTGCGTTTTATCCCAAACTTCATATACCTTACAAAACATAACCACTTTGCTTACCGATAAAAAGATAATTTAAATGTAATTTTACAAGTTGGTCAATTTCTAATCTTCCCTAGCTTTCATTTACTAATAATATTAATGTTATTTAGGCATAAATTTCCCTAACTCGGGGATTTTCAAAACTTGAAATTCCCAACTTTTAGGGTTTCCAGATTATTGAGGGGGTGTTCCCCCCAAATCCAGCCATTGCGATGGGCCTATTGTCAAGTGCAGTTTTCACTTGGCAGACTTCAGAAAGAGAAGCCATTGGTATATGCCATGTACACATGTATACATAATAATACCACGGTTCGAAATTAGTGGTCGTTATTCGTATTTTGCACTTAAAACTTTCAGTTTGACAACCCTAATTTTATACCGATTAATAATTTTTTACTCCTAGGGTTACACTTTTGAAAACAGAGTAAAAGTAGTCATCAAACTAGCATTTTTAGGTACAAAATACGAAAACGTCAATTTCAAGCCCTGGAAAATACTATTTTTTTAAGTGGAAGCACATGTCATTGGCAGTTAGCCAAGTGCAGTTTCCAACTGGTTCTCAAAGGGAAAGGCAGCATTAATAAAAACTATGGACTTAGCCAAGTGCTTCAACTGAATCTCGAGGGGAGAAGCAACATTGACAAATACCTTGTACTTGTATACATGAAGTATGCCTCTTTTAAACAGGAAACACATCACATCAGTGCTTAGCCAAGTGCAGTTTCCAGCTGGACCTTGAAGTGAAGCGGCAGTGGCAAATGTCACAAGCAAAGGGCTTTTCCCCAGTGTGCAACCGGGAATGGCTTGTCAAAGTCACCTTGTGGTTGAAGCTCTTGTTACACACCTTGCAGACGTGGGGACGAGCCTGCGTATGCACCAGCTGGTGCCTCTTCCAGTGGGATCTGTAGTGGGTGGTGTAAGGACAATATTCGCAGTAGTGGATTTTTGGGAGGTCTAAATGTGTCCTTCGGGGGCTTGAAGCGAAGTAAAAGGCTGGAAGGATTCAAATCAAAATAAATATATAGAACCTCTAAAATAATAGATAGTCTTAAAAGGGTAATTCTCATAAATCAATTAGAGAGCTGAGAAAACAAAATGGCAACCATACTTGTTTTTCCGGAAATGCCCTCAAAGTTTTAAGTTTCTCATACATCGACATATTAGACTGTATGTATTATGTCATATTGCTTTCGCGTTCGATAAATAAAAGCTCTATTTTTAGAGTATAGAGCTCGTCAAGCTGTACTCATAGATATCGATAACTCAAAATGGTGAGAAATTGGCATTGCCTGTTTGAATTCTCAGTCTACCAATTGGGCTTTTCTTTTTTACTCATACTAACCATAACATTTATTAAATACTTTTTAATTAATATTTTTTAATTGATCAAACTTTTGGAAAGTAAAACTTATTTTAATTAGGATAAAGTTAAATTTATAGAATACTGATTGCCGAGACACAAAAAAAATATAGAGGAATTTTTTTTTCAATGTTTTATAGATTTTAAAGATTTATTAAAAGAGTAATGTATAGGACATTTTGGCAGTAAGACATTGAGTGAAAATTACTTTTTGTAAACACTTTATTTTTTCGGCAATAGGTTTATCAAAAAATAATATCCTTTTCATATAACTATGCAAGAAGTCTGTAATCAATGTTTAAATATTTTATGTTTGCAGTATAAAAAAAGTTGATAACAGAGAATAGCTTTTAAACTTTCTGTGATAAAATAAAAATGTGAAGGCAGACAAAAAGTTTAAAATTTGTAAAAGTCAGTTTAAAAAATTCTTAAGTTGAAAACACAATATATGACATAATTCTAACTAAAGGTTTTCTTATACAATTTAAATAATATAAATACTATCATATTCTCGCTCTAAAGTCAATTAATTAAAAATTTTAATATATATTGATCTAAAAGCTTTGTCAACTTTAAAATATCTTTTACTGTAGGTATCATTACATAGCATTTATAGCGAATGAATTACTATACAAATTTTAATTACTTTACAAAAGATTGCTTTTAAATAAAAAAAATCACATTCATTTAATTTTAAGTAAATGCATGCATTTATAAATTTCAAAAGGTGGTGGAAAGCACATAATTAATAACAACACAGTGATAAATATCCAAATAAAAAATAAATTAAAAATATTTTAGTTATTAACTATACCTATGATTAACTAGCTAAAAATCCACAATAAATAATACTACAAGGTAAAATATCGAAATAAAAGTAAGTAAGAAATTAGCTTCTAATGTTAAACATAACAAAAAAGATTGACTTGTTATTTTTTTAAAATAAAGATACAACTATTTTTGTAAAATAGGTATATTGAAGATAATAACATATAAGAGTTTACTAGCACAAAATATATATTAAAATGGGAAATTATAAAAACAATTATACTGATAACATCAAAGATATTTAATTTTAACTTAAAAAAAAATTAAAGAAATAAAATACACACATTAACGAAGTTTCGTAAAAGACATCTTGTATATCACGAAAAATTGACAAACATGCTCTTCATACAGAAAACCACAAACTCACGCAAACTTAAGACCACTCTCTTGTGGGCTGTTCATCACACATATATTATTAAATTCTTTTTTTTTAACGTTTTCATACAACATACATAAATGTTAAAACAGCTATATAACAGCATAAATGTTAAATCACGAAAAAAATCTATTTCATAATACTTTTTAAAATACTGGATATATTAGAAACATTTCATCATAAAATTAAAATTTAAGTTTATTTTATAATAAAAGTAGCATAATGTTAAGAGAATATAGAAATATAATATTGTTCACAATATAGAATAGCCGTGGTGTTTCTTGTAATGGGCTTTCCGATTCGACCTTGTCCTAAAGTTGTGTGAACACATTTTACAAGAAAAAGGCCGAACACTGGTATGAGTTAACAAATGTACTTTCAAATTGAAGTTGCGACTGAAAGTTTTGAAGCATACATGGCATGAAAATGATTTAGGGAAATAACGATGGATATTTGGTTTCTGTGGCAAAGCTGAAATAAAAAAAACCAGTAATTAAAAGTGGATATATATAAAATATTTATAACACTTAAACTACAAAGTTTAGATATTAATATTTAGATACTAGAAGGGGTATAAGCATATCAATTCCCAACAATAGTGGTCATTTTGGGCTTTAGCTTAAGTGGGTATGGCCCATACTGAATGCAAGCATCTTATAAGTCCAGAAAAAAATACACAAACTAAGAATTTTCATAAATATTTATAAAAAAATTAATTTAAAAAAAGTATTAATAAGTGTTTCTCTCTCACCTTTAAAAGAATGTTTTGGAGACAAAAAAAATATTATTAAATGAAATGAACTGCAATAAAATGAATAAAAACATAGTAAATCGCAAAAATGATGGCAAAAAATACATTATTAGCATCAAATAGCAAAATATAAACAGAAATTTTTTTTAATTAATTTTCTGTAAAAAATTGCAAAAAATTAAGTATGATTCTACAAACAGAAAAATAATTCTATAAAACATGACACAATAATATTAAAATACTTCCACCTTGAAATTTCAACTAAAAAGAAGCATAGCTCAAAGAAATTAAAAACAGAAACACAGTACTAAACTAATTATTTTTAATAAAATAATTGACATAAGTTGTGTGTGCAGATTATAATTTATTATACCCGAGTAAAACATAAAATAAATATTCAGAACGAATTTACATCTATTCGAAAAAGGAACAAAATGGTTATATTTTAAAACTTTTTACTCTATTTTAAAGCTACTTTATTTTCTATTTAAGTCCTTACATTGTTATCTTTTTATGAATATGTTTTAATAAAATAAATTGATTATTATACTGTTAAATAAAACACAGATTTTGAATCATTGATGCTAAACATTAGTAAACCTGTATATATTCAAAGTAGTGTTAGCCATGCTATACGACGTTAATAAACATGGTTAGATATAATTTATATCTACATTTTTAATGGATCGAACTTCAGGATTATTAACTTATGTTAACCCATTAAGTACTAGAAGACAGATACATCATTGGAATTACACTGATTTTTGGGTGATTACAGAGTCCTTACAAAGTTAAAGTTGGTGTGTAAGTGAAAACAAGTATTTTCACTAAATGGACTTAACTTTTGAAAAAATATAAGAACTTGAAATATTACAATAATCTTGTAAATATAGAATTAGTATGAAAAAAAAACAAGAAAAAATAATAATTTTTAAAAAAATAACAAAATTGTGACAAGCAAATAAAATCTATTTTTAAAAATAAAATTTATATTTTCACATCTTTTATCAATAATTAATTGTTTAAAAAATTACATTTGTCAACATAAAACTAAATATAAATTAGGTAAAATAAAATTGAAAAACTTTTGTTTTATATAAGTTCAGATCTTTAAAATAATCAATTAAATTTAGATACTATAGTATAACAGATTTACGAAGGCAAAAAACAAAAAGTAATAATAAAGCATGTTAACTTTCTATAACAGAGTTTTTCATACTATGGCTTTGTTTTAAAATACCAAATATCATGAAAAAGAAAAATACCATGCAAAATTCTTAAATAATTTAGAAAAACTCTTCAAAAATGATCAAAGATCTCTTCAGAAAGTAATTAAAAATCAGTTATAAAATACTTTACATCATTAGAGATCATAACATTACACCTGAAAATCAAAATATTGCTATAAATTAAAAACAACTTTTATGTCAAAACACTGTTACAAATTAGGGAAATTAACACAACCTTATACTTTTAATATATTTTATTTACCTTCAGTATATAGTTAATATGCACTATCAATTATATGCACATATCATTTACAATTACAAAAACACAAATTTCGATTCACATAGCAGATAGAGTTACAAGCATGAAAACCACAAATTTAAGGATTAAAAAAAAACTATCAATGTTGTTTGCAAGCTTTGCAAATGACAGTTAAAAATCTAGGTTTTCAGTGGAAATATACAAATTTATTTCAATTTCTGAAATTTATTAGTACTATACTGTAAAATACATATATTAATAAATAAACATAGTTCGTTAAATACAGTCACTTAATTTGACACTTTAGGAAGATATCCAAAATTTTCTTAGAAATATAAAATTTTACTTCGAAATTAAACTCTTAAAATCCAACTAGACAATAATACCTAAAACATATTTTGAAACAGTTAATTAAAAAAAATTCAGACTGAATTTTCATATATATTTAATCCAAATATCACACTGCAGACATTTTTTTTTTTAGAAATTTAGGAAAAACTACAATTTTTTTTAGTAAAATTTTTTTATTAGTTAACTTACTCACGGAGCTGAGCGACTAAGTTTTTTATCTGTGTGTTTTTTAAGAGAAGATGATTTGGGGAGAGGTTACCAGATTAGGCATTTTATCACCAAATTTTGGAATTCTGAATAGGGGTGTGGACCACAATGACTTTATTACATGCAATAATTTTCTCTCAGATCAGATCACTACACTCATGCTAAGAATCGAGCACACATTCCGCTGGACACATGTCCGATATGTTAACAAGTGGGCGTGGACACCCCTAACCTTTTTTTTTTTTTTTAAAGTGCCCTTTAAAAAATTGGGGTGCCCTTTTCCTGCCAACAGTATCTTGCCCCTTTTTATTTCTAGAGTGAACATTGCTGTTAGATAGCGATAAATGTAAATTTTGTAATTAGTTGAAAGTGCATAACATCAATTCTGACAATTCAATTTTAAATTGAGAACAAAAAAAAACCTTAAAATTATAAGAGTAGCTCAGAAATTTTGCTACTATTATAAAATAAAGAGGAAAACATTACATAAATGCATTGAAAATACTGCAAAATCACAAAAAAAGAGTCTACAACACATCACTAACTTTGGCACATACAAATACTGGAAAACGCCATTTCTTCGTACATGACTACTACATATAAAGCAAACTTTTGTGAAACATTTAAAGAGCTTTTTTTTTCAGAATAAAATAAATATTTTTTATGAACATAAACTAAACAGTAATAAAAAAAAAATGACAATAAAAATAATTCTACTTTGTTAGAATATAATATTGTCCTGTGAAGAAACAGACAATTATCAAATGACAACTTATGAATATAAAATTGCTCAAAAAGCAAAAATGCTAAGATCTACAACAAAAGTCAATGCAGCCAAATAAGGAGCTAAAAAAGATCACATAAGATATCTCGACTTAGTGAATAGATGAGTTTTTTAAAGGGAAAACCTATAACATACTTCAAATGCATATTCAATATAGCTCACAAGAAAGATCATTAAAAAAAAAAGATACCGACACTTTAACACGTCGAGTGCCGGCCACGGACGTGGTGTATGATATATTCTATATAAAAAAAGCTTTTTGGCTAATAAGTGTGTCTGAAAAGAGTACACCGGCAGTGAATGTGTTAAAGTGCAATGACAGGGGTAAATTTTCTCTCATTACAAGTACCTTAAAAAATATTGTATTTTTCCTTATTACACTTTCGAAAAATATTACTGGGATATGGATTAACAGAAAGTACTTCCACAGCTTAAAAACTAATATCTGATAAAAAAAAAATGAAAATAAATAAAACATTAAAGTAATTATGACAAAAATAACTAAAAGCATTTGAAAATTAGCAAATATAATTTAAGCACAAACAACGATAAACGACAAATACATATCTCACATGAAATAAAAAGTGAAGAATACCGAGATTAAGAGAGTCAAAATAAACATGGAAAATACCATTTAGGAACAAATATTAAGTCATGTCATATGAGCTATACTAACAGCTGCACATTAGATACAAAAAATTAAAATCAAACAGTTTGATAAACAGAATTCAATTTGTTACAACCTTTAGTCAATTTCAAAACTGTTTTTGTTAGGTAACAGAAAATTACTAGAGCTATCAAAAAGTAAAGTGATTGTGTAATTGCATTGTATTATTTTTTTGGGGCTTAGCTTGTACTTGGCTAAAAAAAAAAAAATCGAATATATTCCAAATAAATACTTAAACTCAATGTCACCCACTCAAATCACAAAGTTTAGATATCTTAAATGCTAGTTATAATAAATTACCAGCATATGTCTTTACTTGGAACTCTACTAAACATATTAATGCAGTTACAGTTGAACTTCGGTTAGTTTTCATTTCGGGATTCGCACCTCAAGAGGAATTCTAATAGAAGAAAAAAATGTGTATGCAGTAAATCCTTGATATAACAACCCTTCATAGGAGAATTATGAGCTAGTTGTTATATCAAAAAGCAATTGTAAGAGTTAAAAAATCTATTATAAACACAAACTAATAAAAATATCATAACTTTCAATTGAGGTTATTATAACAAAGAGGTCATAATATTGAGGGATCATTAAGGAGGGTGTATCGTATAAATACATTTTAGAAATCTCTTAAGAAGGATAACATTCAACTTATTATTGGGCAAACTATTAAACTAGGACCCACAACCACTTGGCAATATAATAGAACTAGCTGCCTAGTAACGGAAAATGGCATTACACAATTTTCAGATTTTTGGACTTGCGCCCATTTGAAGATCAACATAGACATTTTAACTCAGTTTACTAAAATTGTGATTTACGCAACATTGGCACAAAACTTGCCAAATACTGTATTTTGAAAATTATTTTAACTAATATTCAAAACCATGGAGAATCTTTATAAATATTAAAAGGAAAATAAAATGTTTGGGTCGTGTACTTAACATTCAGCTACTTATGCAGGAGGAGATGGCGTTTCCACGAAGGACGAAAGTGGAAACTCTGCTGGCAAACGTCGCATTTGAACGGCTTCTCCCCAGTATGTAGCCGCATGTGAACTTTGAGGTTGTACCTCTGGGTGAAAGGTTTCTGACATACGGAGCAGGTGTAAACCTGCTTGTGGAAAAGACGATGATTTCCAAACTTGTGGGGATGGTCATTTATAAAAGAGTTCAATCCGTGTTGATACTTTTCTTGAGTGAAGGAACTAGAGCTGTTTAGATGAGGTGTGTATGAAAAATCTGAAATAAAATTTAAACTTTATTATTTCTTAATTTATTGTAAATAGATACATGTAATTCAGGGTTTGAAATTAGTGGTTGTTAGTCGAATTTCGCACCTAAAAATTTCGGTTTGACATCCAGAATTTTCCACCCAGTCGTCAATTTTGATGCTTAACTTTTTTTTTTTAATTTCAGTTTGACAACCGCATTTTTCCACCCTATCATCATTTTTTACGTCTTATATGTTGTTTTTCTATAATCGCTCTCATAGTTTTCATTCATTTTGTCAGTTTTTAGAGTAGAAATTGAAATGCTTCTAATTTTATGCAAAAGAAGCTTTGACAATTAAAAAAATATCTAACAGTTGGCAGCTCTGTTTCATGAATTTCAATTATTTAAAAATTAAGCCTAACCAGAACATTTTGGCAACTAAATACAAATTATTAAGTGCCAATGACACATTATTTTTATCTCCTAATTTCAAACCCTGGTGTAAATTCAACGGGAAATATTAAAAAAAATTATAGTTAAATATATCAAAAAGTTTACTTACAGTAAAATATTTCTAAATCTAAAAATATTATTTTACAATAATACAAAAAAAAATTGTGTTCTATAAATCTAACAATTTAAAATCAAATAACAATCAATTAAATTATATTAATTCATTTTATATTTAAATTTTCTATAAAAACATTGAAATATAAAATTACTTATTTTAATTGTTATTTATAATAAGGACTTTTAAAATAAATCTATTAGTGCTATAAACTGTGTCAAAAACTGTTGATAAAATTAAAAACAAAAACACATTATCATTAACCTTAAGTTGTCCCAAAAATAATTATACAATAAAAACTAGTTTTACTATATTGAATAAGTTATGCTATAATTCAAAGTTTAAAATAAAAGCATCAAAGTTTGAAAAGTTCATTTGATTTTTTGAAATTTTAAAAATATATTTAGATTTACATTCTATAAAACATGTATTGTTTACAAAAAGCTATGGGATTGATTTTAGATGTGCTTTAATATTTGCAATAAATATATTTACATAAATGTTACTACACCTTTTTGTTCATATTTAAAAAATATATTGGTATTGATATATTTACAAAAAATATATTAATGCATTTAACTCAAATGCAATAATACTTTGGACAATCGATGATTACTAATATTGTTGGCATTACAAAATAAAAAAAATATGTATTCCTACAATGCACAAAAACACAATATAAAATTTAATTTAGTTAAATGGCATACATAAAATAAAAAGGCATTTTTACCAATTCTAAAATAGGCAATTTTTTTTAGTCATTCAAACAAAATAACATGGATTACTTCATAAAGCTAATATTCATTTTTAAAGAAATGAAAAAAAATTATTATAATCAGAATTTTTACACAAGAGCTTTTAAAATGGAATATATATTAAATATGTATATATGAATTTTGAATTTATATTATAATGACAAACTATAATTATAAAAAATTATGGATGCTTTTAAAACTTGTCTAAATATTTAGTTCTATCGACTCTGTAAAATCCTTACAGTAAAATTTGATTTCTATATAAATATACGAACATGGAATATCATACTCTCACAAAATATAAATCCAAAATAATTTTTTAAATATTTATAAGCAAATATATATATATTGAAGAAAAAAATATTAATGAATAGCAAATTCACTTTTATACATACCGCTTGCAAGAATATCGAGACAAACTTCTTTACAAATGTTTATTAACACCTTTAATGCCAACTAATACTTTTGAAATTTTCAATAATAACATGCTTTTTGAAATTTTGTGTCAGAAAAACTTCTTGATATAAAATCTTCTTAACAATATTCACATCTTAATCACCTTCAAACATCTGGTTAGTCACCAATTATTATGGTTAGTCAGCGATTACTAAAAATATACTGCTGAAGAATTCCTTGATATCTAATATACTCTAAAGCTTAAGATCAAAATTCCCTTACTTTTCCATATTTTAGCAGTAGATTTTTGAAAAATTCCAGACCAAAAATGTAACTATTTTTTTCACATATTAATCTTGAAGCTGTGAAAAATAAAGTGCTTGTAAACAATAACCTAGCAAACAATGCAAAATCGAAAATTTAGCATTTTTATTTGTATGATTTTACATAAATGATAATAAAAAGAATATGACCAGCAGTTATAGAAAATTTTTTTTAGAAAATTTCCTCAACTTTTCCATAAAATGTTTAAAAAAATTTCATTTTGCCTGACAATTCCAGGATTTCTCCATTTCCAAGTTGCGTGGGAACCCTGTTAGTAGTAAATAAATGCAAAATAAGACATTTTGCTTGATATAATTAAGTAGAACTTGTGAAGTAACAAAATCATCTTAAAAATATAGTCTTTAACATGTTCTTAAACATGCGTAAATCATTAGAATCCACTTTAATTAAAGAGATCCTTAATTATTTTTCAAAAATACTTATCATACATAACATCTGAGCCATTGGACTCCAACTCCAAAAAATCATACATAACATCTGAGCCATGGACTCCAACTCCAAAAAGGTAAATCAACCATTTTTTTTAAATTTGGAATTCTTCGAAAAATAAACTTCTATGCTTCGTAAGAATGTGGTTTTTCAATGAAGTGTGAAAAGAAAACTTATTTCCACAGTACTTGCATTGAAAGGGTTTTTCTCCGGAGTGTATCCGCATGTGAACTTTCAAATTGAATTTTCGGTTAAAAGTTTTCTGGCAAATCTCGCAGACAAACAAAGCACCATGAGCAAAGTGACTTAACTCATGATTTTCTAATGATGACAGTAAAGGGCTTGCAAAAGAACAGTGCTTGCAATTATATATTTGATCTCCAATGGTCAGTGTTTCATTGGTAGCTGAAAAACATAAAGAATAATTAGTCATAAACACAATAGTCTTAAGCTAAAAACTTGTTTTATCGAACATTGTGTTAAGAATATTAAAATACAAATATAACATTAAAAATATGCAATAAAAATGAATTTTTTAATAATATATTTTAAATATTTAGTATATATTTAATAATTTATTATATAAATAAAAATACATAGTATTTTTACTGCATATTTTTAATGTTGTATTTGTATTTTAACAATAGTCATAGTAGGAAACATAGTAATAATCAAAAACATTATTGTTAAAAAATACAGTCAAACACAGAAAACAGTTACATTCATGGACAACTAAAATTAGAGAAAACACAAAGAAATATAGGGAGATTGTAAAATATTAATATAATGTTATGACATATATAGTAACAGTATTGAAGAGAAGCAATGTTCTTTACTTTACTACAACTGAATTATTTACCATGAAACATTTTTGATAATTTAGACATTTACTTTGATTAAATGATTTCAATAAAAAGCATAAGGCATATAAAACCTAAAATAAGAGTATTTAAACAAAATATACAATAACCTTCTTAATAAATAGTTTTAAATTGTTAAAACAGTTCCCACTACCAGATTGAGTTTTAATCCTTTATATGAAGTAGAATTTTATAAAAGTAAATTCAACTACAAGATATGACTATATAAATAGAATCACAAATAAAAATATAAGCATAATAGTCCAAAAATAATGGATTTGATTATTAAAAATACTTTACAAATCCACTTACACTAAGTAAATGTCTGAAGTCATTCCAATTAATTAAACAACACTAAAACACATTTCCAAAAAAAACCTTAATCAACACTTTTATTTGCAATAGAAATAATTGTTACAAGTATTAGTAATTTATCATGAAAGTGATATTAATGCCTTATTTTTATGCCCATATAATGGGTTAAAATACAGAAAACAGGTTTATTTATTTAGAGTTCATATTGAATTGTAGTTATTCTGATTGAAATAGTAATGAAGCATATTACCAGTGTTCACTCTAGGCGTTTATTGAAGGGCGCCTCGCCCTTTTTTAAATCTCGATAGCGCCCTCATACCCTTTTTGAAAAAATGCTGCCCTTTTCAATAAAAAAAATCATACTCGCGCGACAGCAATTAACCAACAAATTGAAAGTTTGTTTGTTTGGTTGGTGCGCAGTGGAATGTTGGCAGCGGTTCTAAATCTATCCCGTAAAAAAAGACCCAGGTAGGATATGATAACGACAACAGTTGAGCTGATACCCCACGCAACCTGAATAGGTGTGAAGACATTTGGTTTACAGCAAATTTTTCTGCTATACACGGTGGATAATTTTTGGCATACAATATTCTCTTACCAGATCAGATCCTTACACTCATGCTAAAAATCAAGCACCCATGCCTCCGGACTTGGATCTGATGTGTTAATGGGTGGACAAGACCGCCCCCATTTTTTGGAAGTGCCCTTACACAAACGGAATGCCCTTTACCTGACAATAGCGCCCTGCCCCTTTTTATGAGTGAACGCTGATATCACATTTACACAGAAAAATATTTAAAGAATAACAAATTATCAAACACATTTAAAACAAACTTTTTTTTCATTATATTTTGCAGAACAGTCGGGGTGAATGTTTTATAACATGTAGAAATTTTTTAAATGTCTAAATATTATCTTCAAATATCTATTATAATATTTTAAAACTTATAAACTACAGAAAATATTCACTATATTAATGATATAATATTTCAATTAGGTAAAAATAAAAATAGAAATAATTTAAAGTTAAATTAAAACTTGCATTGAATAAAGTACTGGTATACTCACATTACACAGCATTTATAAAACATATAACCCTATCTATTTCAGATTGAGAAAATATTACAATAAAACTGTTGTCTTGTTAAGAAATATGTAAAATTTAAGTATTATAAGCAATACATATTTAGATAGTTTGACTATCCTTTTACCGGCATCAACCAATAGATTTTAGTAAAGATTTAGCCCAGTTAATAGTCAAATACTTAAACATACTTTAAAAAATTAATTTTCTTTAAAAAAAAAAAATTCCAGTAAAAGCTAATAATTATAAAAATTTACAGAATAAATATTCAGTACATTGTATGAAAACACATAACTGTATACAAAAAATTATAAAGAGAAAACATTAAAGATATAATACTCATGTTAGGTTCTAGAAAATTGTAAATCTTTACACAAATTCTAATGCAATTTTCTTCCAGAGTGTTACAATTTCAAGAAATAAAAAAGCAAATTTAATGTCCAAAATTTTTCATTCTTCTAGAATATTTATCATGAGGGAAGGGAGATTATAATGTGCCTATTGTATTTAAGTTTCTAAATCAGGCTCTACATATTAATAGTGGGACTAAAGCATACAAGTATTAAAAAAGGGATGCAAGAGAAGCTATCATTGTCATCAGACTATTTTTAAAAGTTTCTTAAAGAACTGAAAAATCAAACAGCGCCCCCATCTCTCCCAAAATTCTTGACTTTAGTGCCAAATTTGTTGTTGTATTTAAAATGAAAGTCAGTGCATCACAAAACACCTACTTCCCCTGCATATAACATGCTGAACATTTATATATCGGTACTATTCATCTTCAAGATGTGCACCTGAGATTTGTATTTGTAAAAATCCATTTAGTTTTTTTTAATGATTTTAAGAGTTTCAGAAATATTGCATAATGAAAAATCTTTAAAAAAGTATTTATAAGATCTAGAACAATGCCTTTGTAGATTAGTCAGTACAGGGTGGCAACAACATTCTGGAAAAAAAGTTCCCTGATATTACAATTACATTAAGAAACTTTGCAATACATGCTTTGTATAGAAACAAAGTATCCACACTACAATAATACTATCAATATATTGCATTATAAATAAAAAATAAGCAATACTTATTGACAGTTAAAATAATAATTTATGGATATACACAAATTATGCAATTGCGACAGGCATAATAGAGATTAAACATGTTCTCTGGAAGCAGATAATAAATACAAAAAAAGTAAGTAAAGTTTTTTCAAATTATTTCTTTTGTAGATAACTTTAAATATTCTATATGCTTCATATTTCCTATTCCAATCTTCAATAAATCCCATATTCATTAGCCCCTCATATGTTGCTTACAATTCAAGGTCCAATACACTTTGATTCTCCCTCCAGCAGTGGTTCATGATTTTACAAAAATAAAACTAAAAATATAAAAATGCGCATAACCATTCTTTTTTTAAATTATTTTTCTGAACTAAAAAGAAATACTGACAACTAAATTACCCTGAATGGAGGGCATAACAGACGATAATTGCCGTTTTAATAATCCAAATTAAAAAAATTCTCTAATTTTTTGTGCAATTTTGAAAAATTCCCTGACTTTTCCCAGATTTAAAAATTTCCATGATAATTCCCTGATTTTCCGGTTATGTTGCCACCCTGCAGTAGCATTCGGGACAATACATTGCGGGTTCGAGTGCCGATTTTTTTTAATGTTTATCATTTCAGATTCCTTACAACACAGAGTCAAACAACTATAAATCAGTAACTTGTAAGCTAAGCCAAAGTTGGTTATTGTAGCATTATACAGACTTGAGAAATATTCACAGAAAGACAGACAGCAAAATAGGGACATTGAAAGTTTAACCCAAAAACAGTACTTCCAATGCTTTATGTTTCATATAGGAAACTGGTAAACAAAAATTCAACAACAAAATTTTAACCTTTAAACAGCATTTTCATTTTAGTATGTTACGTGAAAGGAAATAGGAACAAATAGCATTATCACACCTTATAATGAGCTACAACATGCTGATTCAAAGCGGATTGGAATGTGAAAGTCTGCTGACATATATGGCACTTGTACGGTTTCTCACCGGTGTGGAGTCTAGTGTGTGCCTTCATGTTACCCTTCAGGGTGAATTTCTTATCACAAATCGGGCAATTGTAGGACTGCTTGTGCCCCAGTGATAGTTCGTGGCGCTTCCAATCGAGGGATAGGGTTGTAGTGAAACTGCAGACTCCACAGCGATAGTGATCGGCTGTGTCTTGAGAAGGCCTTCTAGGTGGTAAAGATTTCCAACCTACAATAATATAAATTACACTACAGTAAATATTGTTTTATTTAAAAGTTGCAGTAATTCTTGTGTGTGATAATTGTGCTTGTATCATTAAACTTTCACAAAGAAAATACTTGAAAATAATATGTAATTATTTAATGCATAGGCAGAAAAAAAAATAGTAATTTTAAAATTAAGAGTAAAAAAAAACGTTGGCTTTTAAGTATATATATTTTTTTTTTGGTAATTAAGTAAATAGTGCATATTGTGTGAAAATATACATTTATATATTTGTTATGACTTATAAACAATGTAAAGATTAAACTCCCAATATAATTGAAAATAATTTATAAACATTAATATTTAGGTTAAAAATGTCTAAATATGCAAATAAAAATATAAAAACTTTCTTGCATTAGTTAAAATAGTCCCCTTAAAAGTTGTACTGTATTTATTATTTAACACACTTTCATGTAGCCCTTCTATGCTATCCGCACTCAATGTAGAGGATTAAAAGAATGTAAGTATTAAAATAATAGCTTTAGCCATTCCATTCAAAGTTAAGCAATTATATACATACAATACAAATCATTACAATAATAAATACACTTATAAAATATACTTAAGGTTATTCACATAAAATATTAGTAATTTTTATTAATAATAGTTCAAACTAATAGATGTGTCAGCTTCTAAATATTTAAACCTTCTCTTATAGTTTTTGATTGCTTTTCTAATTAATTATATAAGCAAAAAAATTCAAAGAACTTAAAGTATTAAATCCCAATTAAACAAAGATAAGCATTAACAATATAACACATCATAAATTACAACTAAATTTAACGCCACTAGTAAAAGTAGTTTTTACAAAGATATATTTTTTCAATAGTTTCGAGAGAATGAGGTGGATTTTTAAGACAAGTAAATATCCGGTGCAATTTTGTTTCCAAAATGCCTTTCTAATTCTATTCGTATAACATCACTGACCAATGAAATTATTGGTTTGTTTAAATAAATATATTATGGACTAATTTTAATGCTATATGTATATTAATTAATAAGTTGAGCATACAATATAACTTAATTTCTTTTTAAAATATAACAAAAAAAGTTTAAATTATTAACTGTAACTATATTAATGTATTATTATAGTGCATAGGTTGTAACTGAAACACAATGAAAATATCAAACAACTTAACTACACTACATATCAAAATAAATATTTAAGACATACAAAAAAAAAAAGGAATATTTTCTTATAAACATACCTTGTAAGAGAATTCAGCTCTTATAGAATTTGACTGGCTTTGGTATTAATAAATATAATTGATATGAATTATTCTTAATTGAATCAATATAACAAAATTTTACTAGATGAATAAACAGCTTGAGCACTGCTTTGATATTTCACTCAGTTGAACTTTTGAATATAATATATAAATTTATGTACTGTAATCCACACATCCATAAATGAAGGAACAATACATTGCGATTTAAGAGGCCGTTCAGAGTAATTGCAAGAATTGAAGCTTCTGGTTTTGAAAAATACAAATAACCATTTTGTGTGGAGTTGAGAGGTGCTGAACTCATAAAGTCTTTCACAGCTAATGTACAAAAACAATATTTAATAGTACTTAAACATTTACAAAAAGATAAATAAATTTACATATGTTAACAGAAATTTAGAAAAACATTCACAATATAAAGCTATGCATAAAATTAAAAAAAACAACTTTTAAACCTTTTGAGCAATGAGGAAAATACTAAAATTCCAAAATTGCTTTTAATACAACAGAGTTAAATTTATATTTCCAATAAATGCTTTCTTAAATTGAAACAATTTTATACAAAGAGCTTTTAAAGCAAATGCTTTAAATTTAAATATATTGCAACTGAGTATGTCTAAAAATTACGGCCTTCGCTGGGAAAATTGCCGATCTGTGGAAGAAATACCTAAATTGCCCCGACACTTAGAAGGTCAACTAAAGTTTATAGAGCTTACTACATTAATTATTAAAAATAATCTGATAATTAAATATAAATGAGCCAAGTAATGTTATTAGTTTTCATCTTCATTCTCACAAATCGAAGTCCAGAAAATTGCTCATTTCATACGACAATGATGAGCAGCCAGGTGCGTTTTTAATGACGACTGAAAGGTGAATCTCTGCTGGCAATAGTTGCACTTGTATGGCTTTTCTCCAGTATGCAGTCGCATGTGAGCTTTCATGTTCCATTTGAGAGTAAAATTTTTGGCACACACTGAACACTTGTATGTCTGCTGGTGTCCGAGAGAAATTTCGTGACGCTTCCAATCGTCCGAGTGCTCGGTAACGAAGCTGCATTGTCCACATTCGAATGTCTGAAGCTGTTTTAATCGGGGGGTTTTGTTAGCGAAGATGTTCCAACCTGGCAAAAAAAGTAAATGAATTTAGTAACAATTCGAATATTTTTATTATAACCTTTTAGGAGGGCTTTGTGACTGCACCTTTCATATGGATATTGCATAAATCTTCTTTAAAAACGAGAAAATTAGAAGCTTAATGCACTTCTCAGTAGTCAAAAAATATATATATTAGTCCTTAAATTCTCAGAATATTTTAAATTATGTAGGTACTTAAGTTGTAAATTATACAAATACTAATGTGTTAAATTATTTAAATACAAATGTGATAAGTTATGCAAAAACAAATGTGTTACATTATGTAAATACTAATGCAGCAAGGTTTTTTTTAACCACTGTGTTAAATTATGCATGTACTAATATGGTGAGTTATGTAAATACTAATGTGTTAAATTATGTAAATACAAATGTGGTACATTTTATATATGTAAACTCTAGATTTGGATAAAAATTACCAATAATTGTCCTGATCGAAAAGTTCAATGCAAAATCTAAGAATATTATGTTTAAAGTTTTTAAAATAGAAAAACTATTAAACATACATGTAATCGACTCAACAGAAATAACTTCATCCATGAATAAAATTATTATAGGTGAAATAATAATAATCTTGATATTGAATTATTATAAGGTTAACTCTAAACCTGAAATATAATAAAATAACATTTGGATACATTTACATAAATTTCAATTAACAATTCATTTGACTGTGACAATTTAGACATAATGCTACAACTGAAAAATCTAAGATATTCAAAACAATCTTTTGTACCAACACATATTTCTAAACTTATATAGAAGAAAGAAAACTTGTAGAAAAATAAATATTTATTACCACATAAAACATTGTATACCCATTGAACAATTATAGATATGTATTTAATGCAACGCTATAATACACAATACAGCTTATTTTACTCACAAATACATCACGAAAATGTATGATTTTAAACACAAAAACAACACAAATTAACTACTTCACTTAACATACATAAAAAGTAAGCACATTTAAATTAACTGTAGTAATCATAATAATTTAAAATTAATATACCGTATATACTCGCGTATAAGCCGAGAAATTTAAGTCAAAATTTTCATCAAAAAGTAGGGGGGTCGGTCGGCTTATACGCTTAATTCATTACTGCGTCAAAATTTATTCGCTTTTTATATACGCTTATTCATTTCCGCTTATTCATTTCCGCGTCAAAATTTTCATCAAAAAGTAGGGGGGTCGGCTTATACGCGGGTCATTAAAATTTCTTATATAATTTGCCTAAAATGGGAAAAGGGGAGAAGTTGAAATTAGCAGATTCTTCTGAAATCGCGCCGACACATTTCCGAGATCGATTTTAATAATAAGAATATATTCATCCATAAAGTAGAAGTATTTTCTTCCGGGATGAATAAAAAAAATGCTCATCCGTATTTAATTGCGACAGTAGTCAACAATGTATACAGAAAATAGTTAGCGTTTTCTAAGTTTTTAAATCTTTACAAAACGATGTTAAGGATTATAAATTGCACATTTTGGTATTTAAGTTTGTGGTTTAAAATATTTTATTTGATAACAAGGGAGATTTAATTTCAGAAGTCCGATGGAGGTTTGAAAGGCACCAGAACATCACGAGTGGTACATATTTTTAAGCCCGATGAATCGTCACGAACTTCGAGGAAGGCCGTTTATCCAGCCACTTTCTTTAAACTTTTAATTTCTAGGCTTAAATATTTATTTTCTAATTAAAATGTCACTCTTTTGTCGAGGATTTGCCGATTTTAATCGGAATTTTTCATGTACGAAAATACAACCCGGCTTATACGCGAGTTTCCGATTTTGGACAAAAAATCGGCCTAAAATTAGGGGGTCGGCTTATACGCGAGTATATACAGTATATACAATTTTAAAAAATACAAATTAATTGTATAAATACTATTTCAGTTAACTAAAAAAATAACAACAAATGAACTATTGAAACCATACACCAATAGTTTAATGCTAAGCTTTTTAACTTATTCACATAAAATGCAAGACCCCAAGTAATGTTAAAATAAAACTTACAAAAGCTATTTGAAGTGCAACAAAAACGATTATTCACAGATTTATAACAAAACAATACCTTATACTGATTCATGATGAGCTATCACGTGACTCCTCAGTGCTGATTGAAACGTAAAATTCTGGTTACAAAACTTACAAACGAAAGGTTTCTCGCCGGTATGCAATCGACTGTGAGCATTCAAATTAGACTTGTGGTTGAACCTCTTGTTACAAACATTGCAAATGTAATTTCTCTTCTGCTCGTGCGTTCGCTGATGGCTTCTGAAATAAGCGAGCATGAAAGTCGAGTAAGAGCAAAGCTTGCATTGGAATCGCTCTAGGTTCTTAGGAAGCTCATTCAGCCACACTAGAAAGATAATTAATAGCTGTTAAATCAAAGTTAAAATTTAGCAAGAGATAAATATATTATAAAACAATAGAAAAAATGAATGCATATTGAAATGACACAAATTAAATAAAACTTCCAAAATGTAACAGTTAAAATAATTTATTAGGACATATAATGCCACAATTTTTCAATTGCAGTGCACAACATAGGAAATTAGAATCTCTTTTTGTAAATTAAGAAGTTTACATAAGAACAATACAAATTACACATTAAGAACATTGTGCTCAGAATCGAACATTTTAGAGAAATACAAAAATTGTTTAAGTTACAATATTTAGAACCAGAATTATACATAAAGATATGCTAATGCATGTATCTTCTATTATAGTAGCACAAATTTATAAAAGGAATTTTTAAAAAAAAGCTTTGCTGAAACATATTTAATACAATAAAGTTAAACTACACACATATTACAACTAAAATTTTGAAATCAATAAATAAAATATATCATTTAATGTGTTATTGAAAAATGAGTTCATTATACATGTACAATCAGATATATCAGTTTGAATAATTTAACAAATAATTTTTAAAGAGAAGGTAAGTTTTGTCCTTACATTAGAGAACTGTCATCTGTACTTTTAAAGCAATTGCTCAAATTTCCTGTCACATTAAAACAAAGCAAAAGGTTTCAAAAGAAAATAATAAGAATATGTTAAATTGGTAGATTTTTAATAATTTTTACATTAAAAAAAATTAATAACATTACTATTTTCAATAACAAATCCTTCAATTTTTTCCTAACATTTTTGAAGTGAAGTAATTTATTATTATATATAAATAATAATAAATTACTTAATAATGTATTTCTTAAGTAATTTATTATTATTTATATATTTTATCTAAATGACAGGGTTCATTTGCACTTTCTGAAATTAAAAATAAGGACTGCCTTTTTAAGGACCTTAATGCAACTTATAAGGGCCTTATTTTTTAATGCAAACAATTTTTATGCATTTGTAACAAAAAGATCAACAGTTGCAAAAATATTATTTAATTTTTTTTTTAATGTATATGAAGTAGGTGCAATCAGTAAAAAGCAATTGGGTGCAAAAACGCCGTGAGGTTTTGATTCATATACAAAGTTGTGTTTAATTCTCGTTAAGATCCAAACAATTTTAATTAATAAAAGTTTATAATAATGACTTAAATGATAGTCCTTTTAGGAAGTTTTTAAGAGCCTTCTGTAAATTTTAAGTTTTTAAAGATCTTTTGAACAAAAATAAGGAGTTTCTAAATATTTTTTAAAGTCCCCTATAAACATGAAACCAAAATAAGAAGTTTCGACAGTTTGTTAAGGATCGTACGAACCCTAAATGAGCAACATCAAAAAAATTAATTGTTTGAGAAATTAATTTATGAATATCCTCACAATCATTTTTTCATTACAAATAATTCTTACTCCTACTTTGCATATTTAAATTATTTATATATCCCCAAAGTACATTGAAAATAAAATGACATTTTAGAATCTATTTAACATAGGATGATACAACTTTGTTTACTTCAACACAAACACACTAACGACAAAATAACAAACATGACACAAAAGATTAACAGTTTTACACAATGTGAAAAATCCCAGCACTAAAAATAAATGTCAGAAAAAAGCATCCTTATGGAAAGTAAACAGGTGACTTTTAAAAGAGGAGTGAAACATAAACGACTGATCACAAAACTTACAACTGTAAGGTTTTTCACCTGTATGTAATCTCATATGTGCCGTAAGATTACATTTGTGTCTGAAAGTTTTGTGACACACATTACAAACAAAATCTCTTTGAGCTGTGTGGTTACTTAAGTGACTTTTCCAATGTTCAGCATTTCCGGTGGAGTATGAGCAGAGTCTACAGCTGTAATTTACAGTAGCTCTCGCTGTTCGAGAAGCATACCAATCTAAAATAAAATCAATCATTATTTATGAATAAATACATGCAATTAAACACACTTAATGATCAATAGACTTTCTAAAACTGATTGTTATTAAGCAATTGAACAAACCACATTGTACAACAGTGAAAAAAATTTTTAGTAAATTATCGAACAAAGTATGTAAAAAATCAAAAATGATAATTTATTAGACTTTGTGGGTGTGTATTATATGAGCATAAATCCTAACAAGCCAAAATTCTGGTTTGGTTAATTAAAGTCGCACTAGAGCTGCACATCAGGCTTATTAGCTACGGTTCGGGGCCTATCCCGAAAGAAAAACCTGAAAACACCAAAATTCTGGAAATGGTGAAATCCGGAAAAGGACGAAATCCGGAAAAAGACGAAATCCGGACAAGGCCGAAATCCTTTACAAAAATTGTTACAACCCAAAATAAAAATATCTATCTCGACAGTGCTTTTTTGTCAGCATTCAGGGACATAATCACTTGCAATCTTTCAGCATATTCACTTATAAAATAAATGCTAAATTTTTTAACTAAAATAAACATACAATAAACTTTTCAATCTGACATGTGGGGAATTCAGTTTTTAGGAAATTTAATTCTTCTAGAATTGTGTTCAGTCAGTAGTGCAGCCTTGTTGGAATTTCAGTTATCAGTCATTAGGCTTGTTAAAAGTCTCACCCAATATATACACACACATTAAATAAAATACAATAAACAATTCTTCATTAAAAAATAGTACTAAATTAACCTTTTTTTTTTCTTTAGAAATACAGAAATATTAATATAATTAAAAATTTACTTTCAAAACAAAAATTACCATTAACACATAAATCAAAGCAATGAATTAATGTACATTTTCTTAACAGCATAGCTCATAAACAAAATGTTTTAAAAATGTATTCAAATGCAGATAAAATTGAAGAACAAGTATATGAAAACAAATTTTTTTTATGTATTTTAATATGATTATAACATCTTATCATTTTAAATTAAAATATTTGGAAACATACACTTAACATGCAAATAATCATAACCAACTGTAGACAGATATTTCGACGATATTATATAGACTATTATATTCGTATTATATAGACTTTTACGCTTAAATGAGTGAAAAAAAAATCATATTGAACTCTAAATGAAATAATTATAACCAAATAAAAATATACCAATTATCAGTATTTATTTTGTCTTCTATGATGTGAAAACATATGGGATTTAAAAGAAGCCTGAAACGTAAAAGTATCACAACATATTGAACACATGTACGGCTTTTCACCAGTATGAAGCCTCATATGTACTTTCAAGTCACGTTTGCGCTTAAATCCTTTCTTGCACACTAGACATACAAAAGATCTATCATCAGAATGGGTGATTAAATGACTTTTAAAGTGTTGATTATTGTCTGTGGAGTACAAACAAGATGTGCAGCTGTACTTTTTACCAGGAATCACGGTATCATATTGAATCCAATCTGAAAACAATGCAATTTACAAATTATTCATTTGAACACAATGTTATCAGTTAAAACTCAATAATAAACTATCATTAATTTTTTCAAATCACAATAAAAATTTTTAGAAAAAGTGCTTACAACCATTTCCTTGGATGCAAATTCAAATAATGAGGTAAAAGAATTCAACAGATAAATTTTATTGCACAGTATCCCCCCCCCCCCCCCTCCCTTCTTAAAATGACCCCTTGATAAGGGTCATTCTAAATTTACATGCAGATTTTATGCCCTTCCACTTTTAGTGAAGTATTTCTTTTAAATTTCACCTATAGTTATGGTTACCCCAATTGTGGTAAAATATGCCATACATGACATAAGATATTTTGATTAAGTAACTTCTGTTAATGTCTTGTAACCTGTGTTACTTGTAAATGGTAAAACACATTACATTAAGTATGTAAAAATATTTTTTTTTTTCAGAAACTATAATTCCGATTAAGTTTTTTGTCACATTTCCTGATAGTGATACCAAACCTACACAAAAGATATTTGCCATATTTCCAAAATTTGTACATTGGTTTGGTTTATACAATTTACAATTCCGGCTGCCGATTTCTGTCCCTGTATTGAGACTTATCACAGCCACATACACATTCATACATGCACCTCGTTATTTTAGAACCTAGGTCAGATGACGAGAAAACAATTGAACTGGCACCCAACGCCTTCAATAGACGTCGGGACTTGGGACACCGATTTATAAGTGCACCAGTATACAAACCGGTAATTTTTCGGATGTTCTGGATGACTTTTCTAGTATTTTGTAGCGAAACTGGCAACCACACAATCACTACTTTTTAACTTTTCCTTGTCAAGATCGTCTCACAGGATCGAACAAGGAATCCTCCGATTCCCAGCTGACGCCTTTATCCTTCTGTACATAAAGGTAATATAATAATGTAAAAATACAAATGTAAAAAATACATATATGTACAATTTTAAATTGCAAAAATTATATATTTTTCATACAAAAATAAGTTGCATTGCCACTAACAAGGTTATACACAAACATAAAATACTTTTTTTTTGTAATAGTTAAGCATTAAAAATGGGTTCAAAGAGAAATAAAATCTTTTATATAGATTTTAGCAGTACAACAGTATCGGAACACTTTTCCAAAAATAAAGTTTGATGACTATAGTTTCATAAATTCATTAAATACGAGTATTAAGGTATATATTATTAAAAAAAAAAAAATAAGAATCGCACAAAATTATAATAGTCATACAAAATACACATAATTGTACAATAAATGAATGTTCTAAAACGTATCTTTACTAAAATAAATACATACAAGTAATGCAATTAATGTATATTTTTATTTTTTTAATATACCTCACACACATAAATGTTGATATGAATATTTCAGATAGCTGTGCCTGGATAAGTGCCTGAATAATATGATTCTGTTACCTAAACAATCCTAGTAATTAAATTTTGGTTAACACAGAAAAGGTAATATAAACATATCCAAGTTAAAAAATGTAGTTATATAAAAAAATCAAATATCTCCATGCATAAATTTTATAATTTCAAATCATGTTCATAGATACATTTTCGGTTGAGAATGCAGTAGAACCTTGATTATCCGTTCCTCATTTATCCGGAACTCTCTGTTAACCGATCGTCATTTAGTCAACATAATAAAAACTTTCCCGGTACTTTGGGATTATCCCGTCGACCTGCCAACGTTCACCAAATCCTTTGGCGCTAGTTTTTACGTGAAATTTTTTTCCAAAATAAACATTGTAAACACAATAAATTTATTAAATCATAATAATAAACAAATAATAAATAAATAATAATAAACATATATATTATTATATAAATCATTTCAGTGGTCAAAAATCCTTGATCGGAGGACAGTCAGAAACGGGAGTTTTGAGCCATCCAACCACGTGCCTTTTCGAATAGCTACTCATTTTTCGCATCCCTTTACATTGCTTATTGTTTTGATATACAACCCCATATCATGGCCATTAACGCACATTTTCTTAGAACAAATAATTCCAAACTCTTGAAAATATGCCACTGCACTCTCTTTGGTGCTAGGCAAATCCCAAATTCGAATCATTTTGCAGCGGAGTGAAAAAAAAAACCAGTATATTTCAACAAGCTAAAGAAAACTAACTCGCATAGTCAAGGTTGCGTGATGTCGACTAGATACGTCACGGTTATTGGCGCAGAAGCTACCTTTAGGCGATAATATTGTGTTTGGCGAAAATGGTCGACGGGATAATCCCAAAGTACCACTTTCCCCAATGATTAAATCATTAGCTCTCTCAAAACGGAATCTTTTTTCATTAAATTTTTCCTTTAATCTAAGGACTGCTACAGACGAAGCGGGTAATGATGCAGATGTATCTGAGATTCGATAATACAAACCATGTTATTTGTATTCTAAAGTCACAGATACATTTCTCACTCGCATTCGCTCAGTCTGCAACAGCTATGACTTGTTTACAAACTCTGAACTATAAAGGACTGCATTTATATGATCGGCGATGCATGGGATTCTCTACCCCAGCATACCTTTCAGCGTAACTTGCACCTTACTTAACCAAAGCAGAACAGGGGTCCTGTATTTAATTAAAGAAAACTTTTATTAATAGTATGCATTTTAGGTAAATTCCTAACATCACACTACTCACGTACGTGAGAAATTCAAGGGAGCTCAAGGTGCCCTGCACCACTTAATTAGTAAAAGGTCCCCCCTCAACATTGGAAATAAACTCTTAATATATAAAACCATGCTTCATCCAGTCATCACCTACACCTCACCAGTATGGGCGTCGGCGTGTAAAACCAGACTACGAGAACTCGAAAGACTCCAAGCTGGAATCATAAAAATCCATATTGTTAGAGCCCCTTGGTTCATCAGAATTAATGACATCCAAGAGTCATTAAACATTCCTACGCTCAGCAAATTTATGGGAAAATTAGCAATCGACTTTTATGCTAAAATCCCCCACATTGATAACCCTGAACTACAAGACCTAGAGGTGTATGATCATACACTTAGAGAAAACAGGCGGCGGCCTAGAGCGGCAATGTTGCTTCACATATAAAAGACTACTTCAGACATGTACCTCGCTTTGTCTACTGTGTTGTCCCTAGACTAAATTAAAGTAGTCATGTAATTTCCCCGGAACGTTGTTCTACAATGTAAAATGTTTTTCATGCTGTGTAGAGGCTTCATGCCAAACTGTTTTCATTCATGCAAATTGCTTATTCATGCTGTATAGAGGCTAAATGCCAAACTGTTTTATTAGTGCAAATTACTTATCCATACCAAATTGTTTACTCATGCCAAATTGCTTTTTCAAGCCTAAATATGTATTGTCATACATAGAAATGTCCAGTGCCAGAGACTTGGAAATACCAATGTATATATAGTTCACCTTTTCCATGTTACAAGGTTCTTGCCTTTCCGTTTTCATTGTGCTAATTAAGTCACGTCCATGTTCGTACTTGCATCTGCAAGCAAATTTCCCAATTTATCCAACATGTCATTATTATTTATAGTCATATAGGAGGTAAAAGGGGCTTCGCCCCTACGGTACTCCAAACGCTTCGCTCAACCCTAGGTAAATTCCTAGTGTACAGTGCCCCGTTGTCGCCAAGTCTAAAAATTGCGCCAAAGCCAAAAATTATGGGGTTTTTTGTCATCAAATCAAAATGGCGTACATTGCATTGGTCGCACTTGAGCTCCACAATGGGCTAATGGCGACGGTTTCGAATTGATTCCGAAGTTTTATTTTGGTTAATTAACATTGCACTAGAGTTTATATTAGGCTCTTGGCGGTAGTTCGGCGTTTATCTCGTAGGTAACAATGTCCCTACGGGCAGTCGATCATAGTGCTTACAGGCAATCCTTCGGGCAGTCGTTTACAACACCATTTGTCGAGTGCACCGGACACTAGGTATAAACCGCATTTTACTATTTATTGACAATTCTCACTTATCCAGAATTTTTTATTATTCGACCTACCTCCAGTCCGAATTAGGTCAGATAATCAAGGAACTACTAAAAAAGAACATTACATGCATTTCTCCATAGGTTACTTGTGCACAGCAAATAAAATAAAGAGTTATATGAGAAAAAAAAATTACGGCTGTGTGCCATTAAATATTATTAAATAAAAAACTTTATAACCAATTTCTATCACCAAGGAATGCAAAAGTTTACCGACAAAATTTAGTTAACTAAAGGATACAATGGGCACTCCTCCAAGGCATCTAAATCAATGTCCACTAATACGATTTCAATACTTAAAAGTTTAATAAACAGGTAATTTCACCCACCTACTTTACGCAACATTACTATTTCGATGTTAGAAATGGTAACTCTTTAGCTTTTCACACCACAGACAGTTATATGGGAATTGATTTAGAGGAATATCACTGTATTCCTAAAGTTTTACCCCTTTATGATTAGTTTCAGTTTCCCTTTGCACAAGTGCAACAATAAAAAACATTCTTTTAGACGAATATTTTAACTCAGAATATGCCAATATAGCAAAGAAAGTTGGTAATGTATTTTAAATAAAAAGTATGGCAACTGATGTTAGATAAAATTACGAGTTTCGGAATGACTGCAAGTATAAATACAATAACAAACGCTCGTAAATTGGTTAAAAAGATTGTGAAACATAATTTAAATAGTTGCACAATATTTTTTATAAATAATAGGAATGAGAATCAAATCAAATGTTATTAGTTAAAGGAATAGAACGAATTGACCCCCAATGCCATGTCCGATATTTGCAAACATGCATGAGAATCTTTTTTTCAAAAAAAAGTTTACGCACCCCAAATCTGTTTCAAAAGAATGGATGTTTTGTTATAAAGGAATTGATACTATAGACTTCCTTTCATGGTAGATTCGTTACAATTAACATATAGTTTAGTTCCAGAGTTGTAAATTTTTAAGCGAGCGTAACAACAAACACAACTGAAAAGCAACCGCAACAGTTTACAGTTAAAATAACGAGTTAGCGACGTGTATGCCCTGAGCTAAATAATAAGTGCTGGAATGAAGACTCCCATTGATCGATAATGCACTTTACCGTGCCGCGCGGATGCATACTGTACAGCAGAAAGATTGAGAAAACATTCTACATTGGCGGCCCGTGGTCGAAAATGTTAGTGCAGCCGAAATCATGTGGCTTCATTCCCCCCCTTCCCCCTATTTTCCACAAACCATACATGAAGGAAATTCATTATTATTTACTACTCAAATTAAAGTTTCCTTTCAATTTTTACGAAATGATAACATGCGACAAAAATAGAAAACACTTAATTATTTTTTGAAAATTAAAGCGATCCTACTTTCTTTTAAACATGCGTCTCGGTCAATTTTAATATTAACTTAAATAACGAAACAACAGCAGGACCATGGTCCTGACAGCCCACGGTAAATTTATCACGAAAACCATTTCCGTTTAGAGAGATTCTCGTCAGTTCACGTTTCTCCCACCCATCTCCGCGTTTCACGCAAGAGCCAATCAGCATATCGAATCTCAAGTATCGAATCTCAAGAAAAATGCGCTAAAAAGTAAAAAATATTTTTTAATTTTACGTACAACTTGGAAAAAATTGAATTATTTAATGTCAATTTTATACCTATTACAACTTTTTGAAATCGGCGCCGAAATATGGGTATGATTTTTGTAAATTAGCACCAATTTCAAAAAGTTGTCATAAGTATAAAATTACATTAAAAAATTCAATTTTTTTAATGCGTTCGTATTTTTTTTTTTTTTTTTACTTTTTAGCGCATTTTTCTTAAAGTCGGTTTTTCTTTATTTTAATTTTCCCTATTTAGTTTTTAATTTACAGGGGCTTCGCCCCCTTTTAGTATTCACCAAAAAATTCCAGTAGCAACTTTTGTCTCAACAATGTATATTGTAAAACAATCCCTATCAATGTCAATAAGTGCTGGTTAAACGAAATGTCCTTGTTGTACAACTTCTGTGAAACAATGAAAATATTTTTTAATCGGATAAATTATTAAAAAAAAACTCCGGTTAATCGACATTTCTAGATATATAATAGCCGGATAACCGATTTTTTTTTATTTTTTTTGCAGATATTGCCTAAGTGGATTTTTCTCTATTCAACAAAAAAAGAATTTTCGAAATCGCGCGATATATTTTTCAAACGGTCCGGTTAATTGAGAATTCCGGATAGTTAAATGCCGGACATTTTTTTTTTCAAATTGCTCCCAAGTGAAACATCCCCTATCCAACAAAAAACAAACTGTCCAAATGTCTGAATTGGAACCAAAATCCTGCGCGAACATACATATTTTTTTTTTAAATACATAACAGTCGAATCTATAACATCTTGACTTGGCGCTCGATTTGGCGGTTTTAAATTAAAATTTCTGGCGGTTTTATTTTGGAGTTTTGGTTGGCGCGCTGTTCAAGTTCCGATTTTTTTTTTATCGGAAATCAACCAAAACAAAATAGTTAGTTATTGTTTCTACGGTAGTTAGAGATCCAATGGTTATTTTAAATTTGTGACTAAAAAAACACTCTGAGATTAAAAAATATATATATATTTATTCCATTAACACTGTCATACTTGTCACTAACGAATAAACTGAGGGAAAAGCTAAATATAATGATGTCGTCATTAGGTAGGAAAAAACATAATACAAGGAAAATTTCTGCTTAATATCAAAAAAAATTTCAGTTCCCTGATTCCATTCAGCATTACCTCCAAAATCGATTCTAGTAAAGAAAACTACAGGATATATATATTTTCTAAAACTCGAAGTATTTTTTTGCAAAAGAAAAGTGTTTAATATGTACAATTAACTTCATGAAATGGCATAAAAGTGGATATTCTTCGCCGAAATTATAAGTGGTTAGTAAATTAGGTAAGCTATTTATTTTTACTGAGCAATTATAATCAGTGACGTGATTGAGCTATTTTTTTAGCTATTTATCTGTAGCGTGATTGATCAATTTTAATGTGCAGTGATGAGTTGCAATGCAGAGGAAGCTTCTAAAATTGCAATGAAGCGGTTCTGACACTTTTTAGAATCCTATAGGGTCATGTAGGTGTCACAGTATTGGTGGTGGGGGGGGGGGGGGCAATGCGACGGTACAAAAAGTTTACTAAGTGGTGCGAGATCTCCTAGGCACCCCTTTCCCCACTATAAATTTCAGAGTAAATCCTACGAAAGTCGGACAGTTGCTAATACTCAAAGACTATTTGAAAATATATATATATATATTTGGTATGGTTTTTGTAATTTGGTACCAACTTCAAAAAGTTATAAAAACTATATAATTAATAGGACAACTTTTGGTATTTTTCCACTTCATTTAGAATTAAATTATAAATAAATTAAATAATTATAATTATAATTACAAATTATGTATTTACTTTTTAACGCCTTTTTTTCTTAAAGTTGGTTTTTCTTTTTTTTTTAAATACCCCATTTTAATTTTTACTTTTACTTTTGGATTTTTAGTTTTCAATATAGCAGGGTTCTTCGCCCCCTGCTATTATTAACCACAAAACTCAACTTGGTTTTTTTATTGTCGTTTTTTGCCAAAGGATTCGAGTTTTAAACGGTCCGGTTAATTTAGAGTTCGGATAATTAAATGCCGGATTTGTTACGAAAGGTCCCCAAGTGAGACATCCCATACCCAACAAAAAAAAATATCCAAATATCTGAATTAGAACAGAAATTAGCACGAACATACAGAAACACGAACATACAGAAAAAATAATACACAAAGGTCGAGATGATGACCTCTCTACTTGCCGCGTTTGGTAGTATTGGTTGGCGCACTGGAAGTCGGTTAAAAAAATTGAATGAAAAGTTACTTAGATTTTAAATGTTTGCATTTATAATACATGATTCCAGTAGATGTTATTTTACTACTATATTTGTAAACATTTTTCAGATAGCAATGGAGAAAGCAGTAGAACTGAGCTATGACAATTTTGAAAGCCATGAATCATATTCGGATCTGTGCCCCATTGTTCTGATGCATGGCTTGTTTTGGAATAAGTTCATGTTAAAAGATATTGCTAGAGACTTAAGCATAGTAACACAGCGTAAGGTAAACACATTTTCATTTGTTGCTATTTTTTATTTATTTTTAGTTATGATTGAAAGTTTCAATTGCGGCCCATGGCAACCTTTTGTCTGGGCGATAAACAATTGTTTTCTTCTTTTAGAATATGGTAAAACCACACCTCTTCGGCCGCAATTGGGATATTGTCGTTTTTTGGTCCAGTTTTTTCGATAAAATTAGAATTTTCGAAAAATCTTGCGCTGTGAAAAAAAAGGTACTTAAAAATGAGTACTTGAACAAACTTGTTTTTCTTTGAGTACAATTGCATGGTAAATGAGCGATGATGCACTCAAATTTAAGTAATCGTACTTTCTCAAAAATGAGCAATGTGATTTAATACTGCTAATCTAAACTTATGTTCAGGCCATCTTAACAAAGCTACCTGACAAACTTAAAATAGTTGTTCAAAAGATATTTTGGACATCATTTGATCACGATTGTTTAAATATAAACTGAGCTATTATAATTCAATTATCTAACTTCACATTATTTTGGCACCCCTTTTTATTAACATTTCTTTTGTTTATAACTTTTTCACGTCGGTCTGGTAGTACAAAGGAAAAGGCCTTGGACTGCGGTGTCTGAGAATATGGGTTCGATTCCCGTAAGTCTTGATTGTAGTTGTTAATATTTATTGAAAGTGATTTATGAAAACAGCCTATATAGCAAGCAACTGCTCTTTTTTACTCATTATTCTCATTTTTGAGTACATATCTGTTTCAAAAATGAAAATTATGTATTCGGAGGTATGATAAGAATCGAATGTAATAAAAAATGAGTAAATTTTACTTATTTTTGAGTACCTATTTTTAAAAGTGTGAAGATAAAACCCACTGAAAGGGTTACTAGAACGTCCTATTATATAGTGTGAAGAAGGAGATATTTTTTTTCTACCAGCCAAGTAGACTTGTACCCATCTCTTATCTTACAAATTTCATTTCTGGAATTGAATAAAATGAACTGTTTCTAAGTCGCCACATAATAGAATTCAGCCCACGTTCTTTTCTTTTTTTTTGGTAGTTGGAGAATAGATTTTTCAAAAATAAATATTTCCAAAAAATTACAATTATTTTATTATTAATTATTTTTATTTGAACTACCTCCTTTTAAAGTATCCTAAATGTCATCATATGATCATTTTATAGCAAGGAAATATAGGATAGGCTTAATTATCAGAACATAACTTTGGCAAGAGCAAGTATATCAATTATAAAAATAAAAGAAACAGTCTATCTGTGGCACTCAAAATATATACTTCCTCTGCACGGATGTCCTAAATTTTAAACATAACTACTATTTTTATTCTACCAGCCAACTTGACTTGTATCCATCTCTTATCTTACAAATTCCAACTCTGGAATTGAAAAGAATTGACTGTTACTAAGCAGTCACACAATAGTAATTATGTGAAGGCTTAGAAATAGCCCACAATTATTAACCTCTAATTCTGCACCTTAGTGTCCGGAATTTAAAAATTTAATTAGTTATTTTTTTAATTAATAAATTTAAATTTCATTCCAATAGAAATCGTATGGTCGTTGTGAGGGTATAACATGGCACCATCAATAAATTCTGTAGTTCGTAAACTTAAAAATATTTTTTGTGTTTGTTCATTCTAAATTAAGTTGAGCCTAAAGCAATTGAATATTTTATGCATATCATAGCTTCCGCTTCAGGTTCAACTTAGGTTGTCCCCGAGTATAGTGAAGCTTCTATAGCTTAGTCGGTTAAGTATTGTAACTCGTAACAAATGGTCGAGGATTCGAAAGCCGACGTGGGCAACTCTATTTTTTAATCTATATCCCTTAACGTGTTCCCAGCAACGCGGGACCATACAGAATAATCATAAAAAGTAAAGATTGTTTCATATTTTTACACCGATTATTATTAATTTAACTTAAATTTACTTTTATTGGTGCTTTTCCATAATATGCCTATTTCTATAAAATTTCAATTTCTGTAAATTGCCTACTAGGACGGATATACAAAGAATATGTAGTTCAAAATTATTCGTTAGGTATTCATATAAACTATTATTATCTTGTAGTTCCTTAATATCCAGTTTCTGTAAGAAAAGGTAAAATGTTTTTGATACTTGTAATTTATTTTTTTCAAGGTTTCACAATGAAAGTTTTCAATTCCTATAGGTGTACTCTTTAGATTTACGGAATCACGGTGAAAGTCCGAGACCAGAAGAATGCGATTTCTTTCTGATGGCCGAAGATGTGAAGAGATTTCTGGACGAGAAGGATCTGAGACGGGTGGCGTTTGTCTGTCAAAGCTTTTCCGGCACCATTGCTTACTTGGTGGGGTTAGACAGGGTGAGAATTTGTTATTATATATTCACAAACAGAAACTAACTAATGAGATGTATTACTGATTAGAGTATAGGGTAAGGTGAGTTAAAATGGACAATCGAATTATTAATGCTAAAATACGGGAAATTCGAAATTATTTAACGATCTTCGAATAAATGTAATGTTCTACAAAAATATTATTTCGAAGTTTATAAATGACAAGAATTATCTACAATTTATTTAGCACTGTTTGTTTGTTTTTATATAATTAAGTTATATATGCCTGTTTTTTTTTAATTTTGAACGAGAAGAACACATTCCGATGACAGAAAACGCCATATTCTGGTGTTGTAAGAATATAAACCAAAGGTTTGAAATGGATAAAAAATCGTATGCCAAATAAAATTAAAAATTACGTAAATAAAGCAAATATTCCAGAATCAAAAAAACCAAAATGTCTTCTATCAGACGTTTTATTTCAAAAATAATTAAAAAAAACGATTTTTCAGAATGGATTAGAACCTTTATTTTTTTAGAAAAACTATTAGTGAGTTTTTATGTGCAGAGTTAAATATACTTAGATTTTAAGAGTTGATGTCTGTTATGTATTATATTTTATTCAAGTCATTAATTTGACTAAAAATGTGCTTTAATACGCCTTTTTATACAAAAAATTCTATGATTTCCTACTCACTATCCATGGTACTTAACCTGTGGTTCAACAAAGACATAAAAAAAAAATTTAAAGTTTGGCAACTTAAATTTAAAGAAAAAAAAATATGAAACGTATTCAAAGATTATGTCAAAGAACCCATTGCATAAATATACCCAAACAAGTTCCATATTAATAACATTCTTAAATTGAAAAATAGCATTGAGTGAAAAAATGGTACTTTTCTTACCCATTTTACCCCACCTTACCCTAATTGTAAATCCAAACAAAATAAGATACCTCAATATTTAGGCATATTCAATGATAATCTATTTGTATTACAATAAATAAAACCAACTACAATTTCTTTCTGTGTAGTTCAAATTCTGAAGTAAATTCCGAAATGTGCAAAAAATTACATAAAATCCACATTAGAACCAGTATCAAAAGTCACGGAGATACATAAACTTGATCCACTGGTCAGTCATATCTTTTTCTTAAAATATTCCCTGGTTCCTTTAATGCGTTATAGTAACAGTGTACACATCTTCACACCACCTGTCCTGTCGGTCTAAGTAGGATGTCGTGTATGTCGACGTGCAGCGGTGCCCGAAGTACATGGAGTACGCCCTCCGCAATGTCCTCCGTCTTCAGACATTGGCAGGATGAGTAAATGGAACGCGCCGTTTCCGGATCGTCCGGAAAACAACGGTACTCGAACTCGGTCTCCACCAGTCCGGGACTGATGCTCTATAAGAAAAGAACATACACTTCAAAGAAGAATCCCTAATTGGAAGTGTTCAAGTTTCACTGAATCAATTTTTATGAGGGATGATTCAAATGAAAGAGTTTGAATGTGACTGAGTCGACCCAAGGCTTGAAAGATTATAAGTTAAACGTCATATTTCAGCAGATATTAGAAATAGGAATTGGTCGCCAAACCCTGAACCCTCTCCAACAGAAGGAAGGTGGATATAAGCTGTTCTATCTGACTACATTAGCTTCGAACGAACTAGTTGACGAACGAGCTTCGAACCTTTCGAACGAAACCAAATTTATTCACCAATTTCCGCCACGGAGTTACAATGGCAGAACACGGCGGTAAAAGCCTTCCTCGATGTGTCAGATTAGATCACCCTGAAAACGTAACATATAGTTTCTACACTCATGTAGCTGATTTTAAAGACGTTTCACGTCAACAACTTATTTTATAAATTTCAGACATTTAAATTCCTGGATTATTTAGCTTTTTGTATGACATGTCTAGGATTGAGGTAATACAAGTTTTTCAGTTGTTCCCCTACCCCTGGTGATTACGAAATCTGAGACCTGGAAGCCCTGGGTTGGATGCAATTAAATAAACGCCCTCAGTTGGCTGGTAATTTTTTTAGTTGTACGGTTGATCAAAAGTTACAATTGTTGTTGTTGTGCGGCTAGTCTAAAAATCAGATTTATCTATATAGCGTTGTATTTCTGCATACTATCAGAAAAGCTATAAAGAAATTATGCTCACGGCCACTTTGATGTTACTCTTTGCTTCTCTGAGTTCTCTCCTCAGTCCTTCTGCCATGGACTTCACCATGCATTTGGTGGCCACGTACATGTAGGAGGTCTGCTCAGGGATGCGGTGACCCGACATACTGAAACATAGAAACAGTCTGTTGAAATGTGTGGTGCCAAAACGATGCCAATTTTTTTAAACAAATAATTTTTAATGCGATTTTAATAATGTATGCAGTTTAATTAATCTCTAACCTTTTAAACTACGCGAACAAATTAAAACTCCATCATTCGGATTTACCAATAGAAGACGTGGATGTAAGATCCAGACAACTCCAGTTTTCAAAATTGTTAAGGATAAGAACAAAAAACTACTCAACTCTACTTCTGGAACCCTCATAACCAATTCCTTCTATACAGAGGTAGAAATATAGAGAAGGTAGAATATAGAGGTCCAAATGGAAGTGGGTACAGTTTTTTAACCTTCAATTGGCTTCAAGTCAACAAACTGCCTTGCTCTATCCAGAAGTTGCAGTTAGAGATCAGTGCGAAAAACACTGAACGTTTCTTGCATCGTATCGTATAATACAAAAGCACAGTTCCTTTTCGTTAATATCTCTATAGCCATTGCTTGGAGATGTCTGGTTGTGGAACCGATCGATAGCGGATCTTTTTCTTTATAGGAATAAGCGATAAAGTTTAAATCAGAAAAAAGTAGAGCGGTCTGGTTCTTGCGCCCACATCTTCAATTCAACAAATCATTTATATACAAATATATATTTAACATATGGAAACTTGTTTTAAAAAATTGGATGAGACTGTGTTGGAGCACGGCCACACGGAACGCCATTCTTGCAAATTATAGAAATGTGAATTGTTCCCATAATTAAAAACACCAATATTTGCTAGGGTACTTCGCTAGGGTACTTTTGCTAGGGTACTTTTTTTAGGGTACTTTTTTTTTAATAAAGACAGATCGAAATTATTACCTGCTGATGTGTATAATTTGTCCGTCGTCGATGTTTTTCTCTCGCATCAGTTTTACGGCTTCGCGCGTGCAGATACAGAGAGCCAGGACGTTCACCTAAAACCAATGCATAAAATATTATTTATAGTGCATAAACTAACAGCAACTAAAGAAACAAACTGACTAAAATTTAGGAACACTTTACTGTAATCGTTATAATAGTAATCGGCATTTTTCTACCATGTGCAGTCCCCTTTATTTGTCAATTAGTCATACCCAGCAAAAAAAGTCAGCCTAAAACCTTCATCAAAATTTTGAAATTGAAGGTTTTATGCAGGAAAACTGCAGGTTTTTTGAAGATCTATAAAATTAAAGGTTTTTGTTTCAATGTCCTTCATAAAAACTGCAAAAAACCTTCATAAAAACTTGCAAAAAACCTTCAATTTTTAATCATAAAGGGAAAATGCAGATATTTTAAAGGTTTTATGCAGGAAAATTAAAAACTTCAAAAAAACTGCAGTTTTTTGTTTCAATATCCTTTATAAAACCTTCAAGAAACCTTCAATTTGACAATTTTGATGAAGGTTTCATGCTGACTTTTTTTGCTGGGTAACTTTAAATTTAAAGGCTAAAGTATGGATATTATTTTCAATGAATGAAAATACTACAAATTGTACAATTTTGTGGAAATGAACTAAATGATTTTGTATTTTGTGATTTATTTCTTAATTTCTTAATATTGGGTAATTTAGCAACTGACATTTGCTATCTATATTCAACGTATAAATAAGTGAAACGTATGTCATATTATTATTAAATTATTAAGACACATTATATTTTTTTAATAATAATTTTTAAACAAAGGGGTGGGGGGGGGGGGAGAGATTTATGGACTCAACTTCCCTGGCCAATGGTGTTTTTAAAGTTCGGATTGATTATCGATGAATTTGAAGGGTTCATGGAAAGAACGATTACAGTTCATCCGGCTAATGTTATTTTTGACGGACTGTCATTGTTTTTACCGTTTCAAAATGTGTAACAGCAAAAACACAATCCTGTAGCAAACATAACGAAAAGTGTAACCCTATGGCGTTTTTACTTGTATCCTTAATTTATATGAATGACCAATTTTGGTAGTTAGCGTAAAAATTTAGAAAAAAATTATAATATCCTTGTTTATTATTATTATTATAAATATGATGATTAAAATTTTTTTGTCATTAAAAAATACTTCATCACTTAAAAGCTGAGGGGGGAAGATGTTGAGATTGTTTTCGGGGTATATACATAAGCCCTAGATTAAAAATCCTACTAAAAAAACCTGCTCTGAATGTTTTTTCTTATAAGTATAATTTATTAATTTTTGATTACATTTGATGCTTATCAAGGCTCCGAATACATAAGTTTCAATTTTAAAAAAGACATTTAATCAAAACTAAGCACAATGAATAAAAAGAGCAGATGCTAGCCTACATAGGCTGCCTTCATAAATCCCTTTTAATAAATATCAACAATTACAACCAAGACTTACCGGGAATAGAACCTAAACCCTAAGGTACCGCATACTAGTTCGGTCCTCATCCGTTGTACTACCAGGGCAACGTGAAGTAGTTATAAACAGAAAACTTGTTTAAAAGGCGTGCCAAAAGAATGGGAAGTAAGATAATTGAGTTGTAATAACTCAGTTTCAATTTAAACAATCGACATCAAATAATCTAGAAAACCATTTTCTGAACAAATATTTTAAATGTGCCAGGCCGCTGTGTTAAGATGGCTTGAACAGAAGCTGGGATGAGCAATATTAAATCCCACTGCTCATTTTTGAGAAATTACGGCTGCTTAAAATTGAATACGTCGTCGCTCATTTACGATACAATTACGATACGATTACGAAAGAAAAACGAGTAGGTTCAGGTACTCGATTTTAAGTACCTTTATTTTACAGTGTAGTAACTTTTAGGTTTTGGTTTTGGTTTATGCAGTTCCGTCTGCCTATTTCTGTCCTTGTATTGAAACTTATCAGAGCCACATGCACATTCACACACACATTCATAACAGTAACTTTTAGGGAATATGTGGATCATATTCTGCTACAAACTGATAAATATATCTTAAAAAAGGGTTTTCTCACGTCTATCATGTTCCTCCATTTGTCAGTGGCGTCTTCGGCGGTCGAGAGCAGTGGCGTGTCGTGGCCCAGCCCGGCGTTGTTCACGCACACGTCCAGGCGACCGAAGCGTGACCGGATCTCGTCGAATAGCCGAATAATGTCTTCCTCACGCGTTAGGTCACACCTGAAAAAGAAATGCCGGACATAAAACAAAAAATCGGATAGGCATAATTCCCATTGTACCATAAGGTTTGGTTCTTCGAGCATGAATGTATTGTAGTAGAGCGAATATGACGTCATCATCGTGATACAAACATCTCAGACCTGATGGCACCATACACGTGACTTCCTTTCAAATTTTATGAATGAAAAAACGTTCGCAATCGACTTGTGATTTGGAAATAATAGTAAATGTGTTACTTCATGAAGTACAGGATATTTTTATGAATGGATGACGTAGTAAATCACGCGTCTGAGGCCACACATGTTGGCCTCACTTTGATGTTAGCGAGATTATAACCTTATGATTTCTCTACTATGAGGAATCCATGCTCGAAGGTTTGGTTAATAAATGCTTTGCACGCACGTCTACTCTTCTTGCGACTTTGGTAAGCTCAACATCTCTCCGCACTTGTTTAGACTTTTTGGTATGCTTTTATTCGTCTTCAACTGATCTTTCAACCTGTTTAAGTTTTCTATACCGCAATTGAAATTTAGAAGGATATTTTGGTTTCATAGTGAAATCTTTGAGAAATCGTCACTTTCATCTCCTCTCTATTATCACACAAATAAATTAAACAGTTAAATTGTAAAAATTGATGTTCTCTTCAATTTAAGCACAGACTTGCCACGATCCTTCCATTGAACTGAATTCACAGTGGTTAAATAATAAAGAGTATAGCCTGTATTTGGCTCATCCCCCACACACGCTGCACAAAGGTCAGAGGAGGGAATGGATTAATATACGATCTGTTCGAGGTGGACTACCTTCTTCTACACGATGTTGCGTTGTTTATTCTCATGATCTGATTCCGCCTGGAGTTATGGGGATAAAAAATTCGCTCATGTTTTTGTACCCGGACCGATTTCAAAGACGTACATAAAAGAATAGATACGTGTCACGTAAAATATATGGATCACGTAAAAAACTGGATTGTACGTAAGATGCTTTCATTATTAAACAATTGTTGTAAGTTGCAAGTAAATCCCATCATTTTCTACTACGAAGCTTGTTTTTTTTTATTATTATTATTTTGAATAAACTCTCCGATTGTTTTGACTTTGACATGACATAGAGGTTTTCTATTATCGCATTTAAATTAACTTTAAAAATTCAACTCGATGTACTTACTTGATGGCTAGAATGGACCCTCCGTTCTGATCGTCTGCAAGAGTAGAGATTCTATGGGCTTCCCTTGCGCATCCAACCACGCGCATCCCCTGCTCGGCCAACGCCCGGCACAGCTGCGCCCCGATGCCCGCGGACGCCCCTGTCACTAGGGCGACGCGCCCCTTCCAACGGTGCATCTACCTACCTACACTGAAAAAATAAAAGAAAAGAAAAAGGTGTTAAAAATTTACACTGTACAAAATTATCACTTTATTAAAATGTAAATTTCTGTAGTTTTTAATATATTGATTGTCTAAAAAAAAAATTGGAATTCTATAATTTCTTCACAGAGAAAATATAATATTTTTATTACATTACCTTACATTTATAATACTGTTACCTAATTATAAATGACACTTTATATTAGTATTCCTTTATTACTGTGTACTTGTACATTAGTATGTTGTATTAGTACAATTGAACTCCAATTATTTTTTAATATTAGAACTCGAAATATTCCTTTATATTTTGTACTAACATACTGTATTAAAATGTATCATTGCTTGAACATATCTTTTTTACACACTTTTTTTAATCATTCCCCGATAAATTTGTTAATTTCTATTTTTTCTCACATGGATAATTGGAGTCCGGATAATTAGAGTTCTAATGTTCCTTATTATTATAACTGTAATAATAGGGGACATTAGAAAACCCTAGAGTATTCGGACTTGAATATTGGTTTGTAGAAACACAGGACAATTTTTAAAAATCGCTTTAGTACATAGGGTCTAACAAAACCTGTAGTAATATAAAAATGCTGACATGAACTCTTTTTGTGAATTTACTGCTTCAACAAACTACAAAAACTTACGTGATTTAACAGTTGCCTTCTTCTAGAGGCCCGTTTGGAGAATTATAAAATTAACTCCCTTCCGTCACCGTTCATACTGTGGTTATCATCTGAATTCTCTTATCACGAACTTTGAACCTCAAGAGAAGATAATCTGGACATAGGCTATTACGATACTTCCTTCGATACGATATTCCTATAATCGATACCGATAAAATAAAAAGATTTGTGAGAAGATTTCTATACGGATATTTATCAAATATTTCGATTTTGCAAATGCCAATAACTTTTCCAGATTTTTTTTTTACCAGCTTTCTGTTTCTCGACTTGATGGAAATTGAAATAAGATAATGGAAATATTAATTTTGTAGTTGTTTAACTTATTTCCGTTCGTATATTAGAGGAATTTAAACCACATCCAATTCGCATTTTGTGTAACCTATCTCAATCATCAAGTCTAAAAAATAATTAAACATAAGGTTTTACATTACTTACTATAGGACAACCTAAGTTGAACCTGAACCGAAAGCTATGATATGTATAAATATTCAATTGCTTTAGGCTCAACTTAGGTTGTCCCCGAGTATAGCTTATTTTAATATCTCATTAAGTTCTCCTCCGATTTTTAGGCTAAATTTCTGGTGATGTAAAGACATTTCAAGTCAATACACGGTGGGGAACATGTCCTAGCGCTTTTCCTCCGCATGTGATGCGCTTGACTTTCGAAACACTGAATTGATTAGTTTCAGTGTCTCGGAGCAAAACCAACTAATCCAGTGTTTTGAACGTCAAGTAAGCTGGAGAACAAGTCCTCGAGCTTTTCCACCGTAGCGGCCGTGCTCCTACTCCGAGACACCGGGCTGGCTGGTTGGTTGATTGAGTTGACCAACCAACCAATCCAACGTTTCGGATCAAAAACACAAGTGCTACAAAATAAAAAAAGCGAGAACATGTTCTCAAGCTTCAAAGGAGGGGAACATGCCCATGCGTTTTCTTTCTGAGACACGTTTCGAAGACGCTTCTGGATAAATTGGTCAATTCAATCATACGACCAACCAGCCAGTTCAGTGTCTCGTAAGAAAAGCACCAGAGCATGTTTCCTATATTTAAGGTAGAGCAGGTAGGTGTTTTGCTGTATTTGCAATTTCATTAAAACTGATTGCTTATATGTTATTTTGCATTGACTGCTTATACATAAATTCAGCAGTTTTATTTTAAGGTACGTTGATGGGCCCCCCAAATGTGCTTTTGTCCTGGGCCCCTAAACTTGTAAGTCGGTCCCTGGCCACAGAAGAAACACACGAAGACATGTTCAGTGGCGGCGATTCAGGAAGGCAAGGGGGGGGGGGGGGGGGGGAGGGGCGTATGCTCCCGCACTTTTTTTGGATGTTGCCCCTCACTTTTTAATATTGCACTTTTGAAAAATAAAACATAACCCAACCCATTCCACCCTTCTGACATTTTTGTACCACATAAGGGCAAGGAGGAGGAGTTGGCAACTGCAGTATACTTTTCCGCCTACATAAATCTCCGTGGAATAATTTTATGGGGATAAATAGCATACCATCATGTAGGGGGCGATGAGCCACGTCAACCAGACCTATTATAAACCCATTACGCCCTCTGACTTTCGTGAGTAGGAAGTCGCTCTTAACTGCAGTATACGATTCCACCTTCATAACTCCACGGGTTTAATGGCAGATCAAGATATGGGAATCTACCATCGTGTAGAGGATAGTGTGATGCATCGACTAGGCCGATTGTTAACCCAATGGCCTATTACAGCTTTGCACCGTCTGTATGGGGTTGTTGCCTTGGACTGCAGTATGCGCTTCCTTCCCCCCACATAACTCATAGGAATTCAGCCTTTGTGGATAAAAGACGTACCATCGTGTAGAAGAAGGTGAGCCGCGTCAACCAGGTTGGACATTAATCCACGCCCTTCTTTGACCTACATACGGCGGCCCAAAAGTATTCATGAATAAAATTTTAAGACAATGATTATTATATTTTTTTATTTCAACGTTAAATATACATACCTTCCCCCATACACACTTCTTGTTGCCTCTTGATCTTGACCCCGCACTTTTTGCCTCCAATCGCTGTCACTGGACATGTTCCTAGCCGTAATTCTTCCTCAATTTCAAAACTTAGATCTGTAACTTTTAAAACTCAGTATTATAAAGAAATTTTTATCGATCGGTTGTCTTGATTTGGTCTCTTAGCCAGAAGTTATAGAGAAGATAGTGATGGTCGACAGTCCACCTTTCTACGAATTCAGCGAGCGTTCCATCAAGGAGTGTGTTCTGCCCCAAATAACCGCCCAAAACCGACTCTTGACCATTCTGGATTCCAAGATGACGCTGATGGCAGCTAAAAACAAATTCTGCAAGCTGGCCGAGATGTCACCCCCTGCTGTAAGGTTATTTTTGATTCATATAACGTAAAATTTCAATTATGAAACTTAATGGAATGTTGCATTTAAAATTGACTATTCACACAGAACTGGGTCATTAGTTACTTTTGCAATAGGCACACTATGGGTTTTTGACAGAGCGTTAGCGATGTCCTGTTTTAACTCGACCTTTTGCCACTTCTTCTGTTTATCTGTGAATTTGTTAGTTAAACATTCACGACCAAACGCGTCGTTCGATTTTCGTGAAATTTGGCTGGAATGTTCCTTTAACTCATTAAAATTGACGTATGTTTTTTTTGGTCGCGAGGTCCACTGTTCCCAGGAATAAGTATTAGTTTTTCCGACTATGTTTTATTGCTATAATTTTATTTTATTAAATATAACATACTTTTTTGTATTTTATTTTAAAAGTGGTACTTTTAACCATTTTCTTTCAACTTAAACTATTTATACGTTATATGTCTGCAGTTGTTTTGTTTTGAATAATTTAACTTAATCTGGATACATGGTAGTGCATCGGCAAGTTCGTTGGTGACATTATAAGCTACCCTTTGCTGGAAGTGATTCGAACCCCCGTTACAGTGTTCTATTTAACTCAAATATAAGTACATACTTTACTCTTTAACTGTATGCAGTTAGTAAAGGCAGAAAAAAATATCAGTATTCTATCTCTTTTCATAACCGAGAAAATCGAACCTGAAAATGTCCAGTTTCGACACTGATTCACTCATCAAAACTTCTAAGGTACATGGTGTTGTTCTAGAATACTGAAATTAGGCATACATATCGGGTTCACCATATAAACAAAGGTAAAAATCCCAAACTCACGAATCGTTTCCAGGTCTTTTCGTTATAACGAACATTAATATATCATTTGAAGGGTAGTTTTATCACGAGTCCAGTGTATAATTTCTGTAACTCTCACATTAATCTATTTTTAAACGACACTAAAAATTCTAAACCGACACTATTCTTGAAATTAAAATTAACTTAATTAAAACCCGATTATATAATTTAACAAGCTGTTACCCGCGGTTTCACACACGTGAAAATAATTCTCCATTGGGTTTAATGTCCCTGGAAAGGGAAATAAAGGATTCCGAGTAAATTACTTTCGTTAAAAATTTGAGGATTTTATCCATGTGCAAACTTTCTTTGTAATTTGTTATACCGTTTTTGAGTTTATCGGCAACAAATCAACATAAACGAAGAAACAACGAACTTTCATTTTTATAACTGAATAAGATTCAAGATTGTTTTTAACGTTTTTTGTATTTAAATATAAACCCAACTTTGAATTTCCAGCAAGCATTCTTCTACAAGAAGGCCGCGTATGATTTAACAAAGGACAACGGCAAATTCAGGTGGAAGATAGGTCTGGAGTTCTTGATGGAAAAGTACAACCAGAAGGCCTTTGCTGCAGATGCGAGGGGTTCTTCCAATCATGAAATTCTCATGATCAGATGTCCAGGATCTGTAAGAGTACCGTGAGTAATTATTTGATTTGGCTCTTGGTTAAATTTGAACTACACAAAACAGTACACAGTAATAGAAGGTGAAACATGTTTTCGGAACTTCTAATACAATTTGAAAAACCTCAAGTACAAAATTGTTGGTTTTAAAACAGGTTCATGTCACGGAGTAAAGAAAAAGGTGGAGATGAATTGGCGAGAAATCAAGAGAAGTAAGTTAGCAACCCCAAACTAGGCACAAACAAACCTAGTTTGCAGTAGTTTTCCTACGAGGGATGCATTATTTTCAAATTAAGAAAACACATGCTAAAACTTAAAAAATGACTGTTTGTGCAGTTGTGGGACGCAGTACAAGTTCCGAATCGATAAAGGATGCTATTATTTCCAATTCATAGGTAAATTAAATTATAAAATAAATTATCGCCAAGTACTGGTACAAAGTAGTGCTTTGGAATAGCGCCAAATACCCCGCCAGTTCCTACTTTTTAAGCGATTGCTTACTTCACATTGCAAACCGGTTTTAGACTTGTTCGCACCTCCACCTTCCTCTTTACTCCGTGGGTTCATGTATACACACTGAACTCTAACTGTAACTTCTGAAGTGCTCATAACCAGTTCTTTCTATGAGAGCGGTTGAAGCCATACTGCACTCCAACTAATTTTTAAACGTAATTTTGTGGGGTTTTTTTTCTTCTTCTCAAACCATTATAGAAATTTTAAATATATTTTTTATCATATAGAATATATTTGTATATCGCCAAACAAATAATTTTCTTTTTGCTGTTTATCCTCTTATTGGTTAAATGGATTTTAAAGAATAAACATTCAAATTGGGCTTTAATGGAAAATTAAAAAAAATAAAAAATACCCAGAAATAATGCCTCGTGTTTTTTAACCATGTCAGATGACGAGGACAACATTTGAACTGGCACCCGACGCAACTTCTGTAGAGGTCAGGATGTTGCTCCACGATCAGTTTTAAGATGTACAGCCGCGGAAAAAAAACGAACCACCGATGATTATTTCGTTAGTTTTTATAGTAGAGCTAAACTTAATATACCATTTTGTAGGGAATAAAGTCTACTACACATTGATATACAAAAAATTTGCATAGGGGACTATCCTCATATTAAAATCCGCACCAACTTTAAAATTTCCAATAGCAACACCCAATTTTGATTCAATATTTAAAATCTACGACAAAATTTATCGTTGAATATCAATTTGCAAGTCATTTGGTTAAGTAGTTTTTTAATTATGAATATCGAAAGTTTAGAACTCGTAATGTTAAATGAATTTCTTAAACTTTTAATCATATCTTTCGAAATAATAATTTTATTAAGCTGAAATTTTTATGCGTGTTACTTCTAAACGACCCAAATAAAATACACTAACTTTCATTACTTATATGTATGTTTTTTAATTTTATTTAAATTAGAATATTAATATTCTTAAAATTTATGAATAGCAACCATGCTATGTTTTGATAGTGATGAATTCAGAAAAACGTTTTATATGCATATCTAAAATTTCATGATTTTCCCCTTTGTAGTTTTTTGGCAATATCATCAAATGATCATTTAAGGGGTCATACACAAATTTAAAATCTGCAGAACTTAACAGAAATCTACGAATTTTGAGAATTAAAAGCGCTGTGATCGCGTTGGTATAAAATTATAAATTTTTATATAGAGGCGAAGGGTATACATGAGTGGGGGAATGAATGACCACGGAAAAATAAGAACCACGGCTAACGCCAAAACATTTTCTACCAGCGTACTTTATTTCGAAGTCTCACTAATACTTTGTTCACTGTGAGAGTAGCCCCTCAAATAAGATCGATACATATTGTCTAATATCTCTGCATATAAATGTAGGAAATTAACGAAAATTTGTATTTAGATTATTTTGAGGGCGGGGAACATTTCTGCGCTATCAAAAGTAGGTGTTGCTATTGAAACTTTTAAAGTTGGTGCGGATTCGAGTATGAAGATAGTCCCCTATGCAAATTTTTTGTATATCAATGTATAGTAGACTTTATTTCCTACAAAATGGTATATTAAGTTTAGCTCTACTATAAAAACTAACGAAATAATCATCGGTGGTTCGTTTTTTTTTTCCGCGGCTGTACCAGTCCCTTATTACACGTGAATATTTGTTGATTGCGAAACAAACAAGTTTGAAATCCCCCTGGTACTAAATCTCTACACATATTTATGGGGATCGAAACCAAACTCATCGGATTGTTGCAGGGTTACTCTACCCTCCTGCTAATTTATTTGTATCTTAATCTAATAGTTTCTTATTAAGTTGCTTATGGCCTACGTTATCGTAAGTGGTAGTACAAACTAAAGTTATGCCTCTACTAAAGCATCATCCTTAAATGAATATTTAGGATAGTCACTATTACTTTAATCAATTTAATTATTAACAAACGAATATGCGCAATAACCCAATAGAAAATGACCAAGGCGATAGTTATAATTAACAACATTTTATTTTACACATTAAGTAAACTACAACATAATTCTACTACGACACAAGACTATATTAGATAGTTGATCAGAAATGTCATAGGTGACATTTTAAATTATACACCACTCTCTAAATTACTAATTCTCTACAAACTTTAAATCTAATTCACATACTACACAATTAGCTAATAATTATAACATATTAAATTCCATACATGTTAAATTAAGTTAATTAAATATTGAACTCCTCGGAAATAGAATACCAATTTAAGACAATTCGACTCACCCAAAACAACTGTGATTCCAACACAATTCATCGTTGTCCTGGCTGGTGGGGAAAGATTGGAGATCATCAACGGAGCTCGCACCATGTCAGGTCATCGAACTAGAAGTCGCACTTCACAAACATTTCTTAGGGATCTGTTCTCCACTCAAAACCAGAGCTGAACTAACAACTGAATTTTCCTCAAACTCGATGTCTCTCCTTTTTAAACTTTTCTTCCACCCGCCTCCATTAAAAATACTCAAATCTCCAATAACGAACTAACTCCGCCTACATTTCCAAAATTAAACGATCTCAGTGGATTAAGAAGCAGATGGTCCGCCACCCCGAACCCAAATTCTCAGCTGTTTGAATGTTGACAATTTCCACATGTTTTCCTAAAATCTTGTAAACACGTAAACATCCAACATCTGCGTCTTTAAAATTTATTAGAAAACCTACGAATTTTTACGTCAACCAATATAAAAACCTTTTATATAAAAATGTCGGAAATCTTCGCTCCGACTAAGTTTATTAGGCCAGTTAAATTCCCGAATCTATTGAGAGAGAGATCCCCGTGCGTGAGATCCTGGCGTTACATAACAAGTCGAAATTCATCTTTTAACCAAAATTTAGTTTGTTATTGAAAACAGCTTCCCCCGAGTTTGCAGCTGTCGAGTCAGAGAGGGGTGCGCGAAATGGTTTTATGACCATGAGAATGTATAGAATTCGTGTTGAGCCAAAATAGAATATTTCGACTCAACAAGATGCTTGTCCGATACCCTAACCATTCGGCCACTACAGGCCTGTTCGCGATTTCGGTATTTTGTGGATTGTTAGAAAATGACTTAAACGATTTACAGTAGAACTTCAATTAATCGGATCAATTGGTAAATCTGGCTTTATATGTACACATATATATTTATGCATACGAGATTGATAGATATACAAAAGTTAGAATTATTATTTAAATCCTGTTTAGATCACTTTTTCGAAATATGCAATACTTTCTCCTTGTGTCATGTGAATGCTCTCTACCCATATATTTTTAAACACAAATTTTTTTCTAAAATAATAACATATTATATTTCTAAAAACCTTTCGTGTTAGCATTAAAGCATTTTTAAGCAATACTATGTGACCTATAAACTAACTGCAGCTTGCATTACCTATATCCTGCTGAGAGAAATGGGTTGCTGCCGTTAGTGTCCCAACTGTTATTGATCAGATTATTAGATTTTTAAAAAAATTCATAAAACATATTCAAAGCGGTTGTATTGTAGAACAAAAGCATTTGTAGCGATCTTGTCATACGACTGTGTAATCCCTACGGGATTACGATGAAGATGTCAAACGAATTTTACAGTTCAACCAGTTTGTGCACACTGTACAGTTCAGTGTTAAATATTCATGCCAATGCCAGTAGATGTACTCTTTATAGCAGATACCCAATTAGTGAATTTCATCTTTTGTTTATGTTTTAGTTGACGCTCTACGCATACTGTTATTATCTCTGATTACTTTCAGGGATTCGAAGTTTGAAGCCATGTTAAAATTCAACCCCAAGTCCAAACTGGTGACAATAGAAAACACAACTCATCTTCTGATGTTCGAAAAGCCTGAAGAATTTATTGAAATAGTGAGAGATTTCCTTTGCACCCAAGAAGCTGAAAACTGAGTTTTCTCAATTTTGGTGACAATTGTCTGAAGATATGTTTGTAATGCCATTGGTTTTGTAACTGGTTACATAATAAAAGCAAATTCCTCGCCTTCTGCTATTGAGGTTTTCTTTGGCGACCAATTCTTCGATAATCTGCGGAAATAACGTTTCACGTAAAACGTTTGCAGTCCTGTTTCAACAGAGCCACACGATATTTTGATATTCTTACTTAAAATAAACAAAACAATTTTTATCAGTAAGCCAAAAACCATTAATAATAATAAGCTTATTTTAATTAGCTTGTTTTGTTTAGTTAACGTCGCATTAGAGCTGCACATTGGGATATTGGCGACGGTTCGGGGCTTATCTCGAAGGAAAGACCCGATAACTTATTTAAATTTGCATTCTTATCTTTAACTCTTCGCACACTAGGAACACGTTTGAGATTTAATTTTGTTTATAGTACAATTGCATCCTGTTTTTTTTAAAGAGGTATTCTTTAGTTGTGTTCTGTTAATGTAGAGGAGATAATTATATAAAAATTATGCGTGAAACTGAATATAAATCTCAGTATATCAAATATCTGGTGGTTTGTGGCATTTGTTAAACGTTTAAAAAAACAGGGGTTAAGAAATTTAAATCTGAAGAAAGTTTTAGATCATCAACATATACTTGGTGCTTCTAGATTACATTTTTTTTTATTACAGCATACGAGAAAATGACTGTTTAAACTCAAAAATATATTGTTCTCTTTCATTTTGAAGAACAGAAAATAACACGTCGTTACTTTGATGACTTAACCATTCGCACACCAAAAACTCTTTGGTTTTCCGTTCTTTTCTTCGGAACAGTTATTCATCCTTATGTTCTTTTCCCTAGAATTTGTTATGCTTATAGAAAAAAGAAACTTAATCTGTTTTGAATCTGCAAAAGAACGAGTTGAAAAAAGATATCGATGTTTTTTAAACACAAAGATCATGCTGTTCCCGTACATTTTAAAGAACAGGGAACCAAAAGAACGAGTCGTTATGTTGTCGACTGAGCGGCGCCAACGGAGTGCAAAGGGCTAAGAAAATAGGTTGATACCCAAGTAATGGCATACTTTTAAATGAAGTTGAATAACGAACAAGCTAACGTAAAAAAAAAAAAGCATTATGTTCAATAACAGGCAGTTCTCGTTCAATTCCTAGAACAAGGAACAAAAGAACAGATCGTTATTTTGGTGACAGAGTCGCCACAAAGTCGAAAGCGTTAATCGGTCTTGCATTCTACAATTCGAAGAGCCAAGATTGGCTACAATTGTAATTATAAAAGTTGTTATTGGAGAACCAAAACAACAAAACACAATCATGTACATAAATGAAAATTCACTGATATTTTATTTTTATTACAAAACATTAAAAAAAATTATATTTTAACTTGTAATTATATATAAAAAATTTACCAAATATACATTTATTAAAAGGTTAGTGAAACAAAAGCATTCCATTGATCATTTATTATTCGTATTAGTTCAAACAAAGGCGTTGTCGAATTTGTTTCGAAGTCCTCAGGTCGGCTGATCAGTCGGTCTGAGTAGGATGTCGTGAACGTCGACGTGGGGCGGTGCCCGGAGTACATGGAGTACGCCCTCCGCAATATCCTTCGCTTGCAGACACCGCATCGACGCGTAAATGGTGCGCGCTTTTTCCTGGTCGTCCGAGAGACAGCGGGACAAGAACTCGGTTTCCACCAGTCCGGGACTAATACTCTGTAAACGAAAAAGCATGGTTTGGTTTGGTTAATGAACGTCGCACTAGAGCTGCACAGTGGGCTATTGGCGACGGTTCGGGGTCAATCTCGAAGGAAAGACCCGGGAACACATACACATTCACACACACACATTCATACAGGTACCTCGTTATTTTAGAACCATGGTCAGATGACGAGGAAACACCTGAACTGGCACCCAACGCCTTCAATAGACGTCGGGACTTTGGACCCCGATCAAATTGATCGTGCACCAGTCCCGTATACACGCCAGTATAATTTGTCGGATATTCTGGACGACTTTCTAGTATTTTTGTAGCGAAGCTGGCACGAAAAAGCATAAAATGGGTTGAAATAGTAATTGGCAAAAATTCACGAAAATTGACTTTGTTGAGACATGGCCCCAAATGAGATAGCTAACACACAATACGGTGGAATTATGAAAAATATTCCACAAATTTCTTCATATTTAACACTTATTTATTGATTGGCCCAAACGTCCCTTGCTCGTTGTAGTCTAAAGCCGGCGCCACATATGCGGTATTCGTCGAATACCGAGCGACTCGCCTTAACCCGAGCGACTCGCAATAACCCGTGCTATTACTTGCTCGGATTACAAAAACCTGAGCAACTCGGCTTCTTGCGAGTATACTTGCCGATTTCAGAACATTTATTCGCAGTAGGAAGCATGACCGGATTTAATAAAAATATAAATATAAATTTTGATAAAAATAGTATACTACAATATTTTTATGATGGAAAAATATTCTATTTTATTAACAGATTTGTAGAGATATTTATATTGATCAGATATTTATATTGATAAATATATTCTAATACTTTTATGTTCTTTAAAAACATATTTTTAATTTGTGATAATTACAATGAAATTTTTTTTTCATTTGGAAATCAGTTTTTTTTTTGTTTTACATTTTTATTTTGCTCATAGCCATTTGCGAGTGCAATATTTTATTATTATTTTCATAAATTCCAGAATGCCATGCACATGGAGATTCCTTGAAACTGTTAAAATTTTATAGCATAGAATATTGAAAAATTACAAAAAACGGAGTATCCTAATTTTGTTGGTACACTTAAAAATGATTTAATTTTCAGTTCTGGAATATATATTTTCCCTCTCAATATATTTGCTTTAGCGATAACGATAATAAAATACAAACGATAATCAGTTCGAAAAACTTTAAGTGTTCTGGCAAAATTTTTCACCGAATATTTCGCATTTTGACAATTGAATTTGCATGCTACATATAAAAATTTCTTTAGTGTCAATCCATTTTTTAACTAAGTATAAATAATAGACTTTAAGCACGTTGACGTTGTCTTGGGGATCTGGTTTTTATTCCGTATCTTTTAACATATTGAAATTATCGTTTGCTTTTTTGTTAGCCAATGTACTAACGATTATTTGTTTACAAGATATAATATCGACACCAGGTCAACATAGAGTTCATTAAAAAAATTATATTAATATTCGACAGTGAATACTATTCAAAATTTGATGTCGAGATTAAATGTATAAAGATTGACACTTTGCTTTTGTTTATCCATTTTCGGAAAAATTTCTATCGTTAATTACTGTTTTATTGGTATTTTAGCAATATGGCCCGGCGTTACTCGTAGTAAAAGCTGCGCGATTTTTGTGTTTGTTAGCGTAGCCACCGCATATCACTCTGTGCACTGTGTAAAATAAACTTTATCAAAATCTAGATTTATTCAATTATTTTGAGTAGTTTTCGAAATACCTAAACCTAGTACTTTTTTTTAATTTTTACGTTCATGACTTTACATGCTATTGCGATTGATATTTAAAGTGATGTTTTTGTAAGAAAAAAAAATTATATTAAAATTCCTAAAATTTAAGGATTAAAAAAGCCTTTACGAATATAGCCTTGTAATATCATGTCGATAAAAATGAAGTATTCAGCAACAATAAAAGTAAAATTCTTGGCATTGTTGCTTCAATGTCAATGGTGTTGAAAACTTATATTTTTTTCAAACGTTTGAAATTTTTTGTATAAAAATTAACCAGTGGGGTGCCAGATCAGGTGTTGTCGAAGTCATTTGACCACGGCTCACAATGACAAAAACAGTGTTCCCGAATTTTTCTATGGGGATAAAACCCGAACCGTCGCTCGTAGTTTATTCTGTAACTTTAGTGCGACGTCAATTCAACCAAACATATCTTATATAGATTTAAAATTGACATATTAAATAATACCGATAACTAATATCTAAATAAGGTTCGTTTATCAACGGAAACCTCGCTAACAGAGGAAGATATGCAAACTGCTACGCCTGATTCCTCGTATGTTCCACGTCCGCTCTCCGTACGGCTTTGCTTTAGTTCAAGATTTTACACGAATCCTCGCCAAATTTCCTTTTATAACAATCATGCTTCATTTTACTATGTTACAGTATCAGAATGTATCACCTTAAAGAATAGCTGGTTTTAAAACTGTTTCACATCAAAACCGCATTTCATTTTTCAACTCAAGATTCTTCAAAACGTTTAAATCAATGACATTTCATTTCGAGGTTTTAAAATACTATTTAAATATTTTTATATTTTTGTGTCTTCATCAAAACAGTTAAATGCAAGAAATCTAAATAAAAAAACAAATAAATGAAATTAATTAATAAATAAAAAAATAATCTGAACAAATAATTTAGTAAAATTCACAACTTAATAAACGAAGGAATTGTTTTAAGTAGACGAACTAAACAAGTAAATATACGATACAAAAAAGCTCAAAATACCAAAAGTTTTTTAAATATGAAACTTTAGATCATTTGGCTGGAGCAAATTTATGTCAAACGTGCTATATTTAGAAAGTTATAGTGTCGGAATCGGTTATCCTAAAAGCGTAAAATGGTGTTTCTATCATGACTACTATGTCCCTACACACACCCTTTATAGATGGTTTTAAAGACGTTTCATGACAAAACTCCATTTTATTTAGGTCGTGAGACTTCAAATCGTTTAAACACATTGAAAACTCGAATAGAAAGGTTAAAATAATATCTTCATTTTTTCGCATCTGCATAAAAATAGTTAAATGCTTCAAATATATAAATAAGTAATAAAATGAAATAATTTAATTGATAAATAAATGAAATAATTTTATTGATAAATAAATGAAATAATTTTATTGATAAATAAATGAAATAATTTTATTGATAAATAAATGAAATAATTTTATTGATAAATAAATGAAATAATTTTATTGATAAATAAATTAACTAATTTTATTGATAAATAAATTAAATAAATAAATGGAACACAAATATTTAAGTGAAACAGACAACTTCATAAAAATAAATGAATAAACTAAATAAAAATTCTAAAATAATAGCACAACAAACACCACGATATATTTTAAAGTCAAATTGATACGAAAAAAACAATATTCCCTCTTTAAATAAAAAAAGAAAATAGTACTATATTGATAGTAAATGGTAATTAGCTATCAAAATATAGAATAAAATATCGATAGCCAATCACCATTGAGCTCGCTTCGAGATGTGTTCCATTTTCCCGGAACAAGTGGGAAACGCAATTATTCAATTTGCTCGCTTTAACCCGAGCGAAGTTGCTCGTGATAAGGCGAGCACTTTGTAGTGTGGTGCTGAAAATCGTCGTAACGCGAGCGACGCGGCACTTGCCGAATACCGAGCGACCCATCCACACATGCGTCTTTAGGCGAATATCCAAGGTTTCGTTGCTCGGGATTCGGCGAATACCGCATATGTGGCGCCGGCTTAAAAGTGAGCTATGTTGGATTAACACGACCAGGGTTTTTTTAAGGCCCAAGCGACACAAGCAGCCGCAGCGATACGGTTTTCAGTTTCTGGAATATGTTTTACGGGCGCCGCTTAACAACTGATCTCTAACTGTAGTCTTCTGGGTAGTATAGAAAGTCATTTGTAAATCAAAGTCGAATAGGTTAAAAAGCAAGAGCAAAAACTATTTGCTTGGTAATATAAAAATTAATTGATTAAGAAGAAATTAAAATATTTTTATACATTTAATATTTCTACAAAGATATGATGATATTAAAAAACACCACTAAATCAATCATATTAAAAAAATGTTGGTCCACAGTATGGCTGCTTCCAAATAGGCTTCAACGAGTCCATAGTGGAAACAAGTTTTGATCTTTCCAGAAATTACAGTTAGAGTTCAGTAGGCTTAACACGGGGAGTTGGCCTGAGTATATTAGCTCTAGTACCGTCAGGCGTTCATTTCTTATTGGCTGCTTTGGCGAGGTGGCATTATTTCTTTTTTGGCTTAGCGTTGTGAACTCAATAGGGTCGATTGATACATGGACCTAGCGATTTGCGGTAGGTTAATTTTGCACTTGGGGCCATTCGTCCCACTGCCAGGTACACTACCACTAAACCAGAACAATCTCTAAGGTCTTGTATCAGCTATCCCAACTGACCACAATAGCGAGAAATAAAATATACTCACGGCCACTTTGATACAGCTCTTTGCTTCTCTGAGTTCCCTCCTGAGACCTTCTGCCAGCGATGTCACCATGCACTTGGTGGCCACGTACATGTAGAAACCTTGAGTCATGCGATGACCCGACATACTGTAAAACAGAATATCATCTAATGTTAAAAAAAATGACCGATTAAAGTAAACGAACAAATTTTTAAAATGCATACGTTGAATTGAAATGTCTGTCATTTGAAACACATGACCAAAATGGCAGTGTTAAAATGAAGGACTTTTTTTATAGTAAAGCTTAGACTTTCGAAGAGTATGGTCCGACATACCACCATATCATATCGATGATCCATATACTTTAATTTGAAAAGTTTCATTATTTTTGTACGAAAAATAACTTAAAATTCCAATTTTGTTATATTTTTGCTTAAATCAATGGATCCAGAAGAAACATTTGTTTGCAATTAGAAACACATGTCAATCGTGTTATTTGTCTCACAGGTATAATGCCGAGACAGTATTAACAACTGATCTCTAACTGCAACTTCTGGATAGGACAAGGCAGTTTGTTAACTTGAAGCCAATTGAAGGTTAAAAACTGTACACCACACGTTATGGAATTGGACTATGGCTTCACGGACCACTTTAGACCATCTCGAGGACCACCAGTGGTCCGTGGACAACGGGTTAGAAACCAATGGTTTAGATTTAAACTTTGAAGTCATTGACGAAAATATTCAGTTGGTAATAAGTTTAATGACTATCTTGTACGCACTAACGGCTAAACAGGTCTTGACGAAATACGCCTAAACCCCTACCAGGGTGGCAACACAATTCCGAAAAAAAAAGTTCTCTAATATTTCCCTGAAGGTGTCACAAACATTTCCCTGATTTTACAATTACATTAAGAAATGTTGTAATACATCATTAGTATAGAAACAAAGTATCCACGCTACAATAATACTATAAATATATTGCATTAAAAATGAAAAATTATAAGCAATACTTATTGACAGTTAAATTAATAATGTATGGATACAATACAAATTATGCGATTGCGACAGACATTAAGGTAATTAAACATGTTCTCTGGAAGCAGATAATGGGAAAAAAGTTTTTTCAAATTATTTCTTTTGAAAATAATTTTAAATGTTTTATATACTTCATATTATAATCTTCAATAAATCACATATTCATTAGTCCCTCACACGTTGCTTACAATCCAAGGTCCAACGCACTTTGCTTTTGCCTCCAGCAGTGGTTCCTGTTTTTACAAAAATAAAACTGAAAATATGAAAATGCGCATAACTATTCATTTTTTAAAAATTCTTTTCGGAAGTAAAAGGAAATATTGACAACTAAATTACCCAGAATGAAGGGCATAAAAGACGAAAATTGCCGTTTTAATGACCCAAATTTGAAAATTTTCATGACTTCCAGAATTAAAATGTTTCATGATAATTCCCTGATTTCCAGGTTATGTTACCACCCTGCCTACGTATGTAGATTACAAATATCAAATAATATTATAATCTTCTGAGTATTCGAACATGCTGTTTTTAATGGCAGACATATGAAAAAATATGTTCAATATTATCACCTATTGATCTGTATGATTTGCCCATCGTCGATGTTCTTCTCCCGCATAAGTTTCACGGCTTCACGTGAGCAGATGCACAGAGCGAGGATGTTCACCTGCAACGAAATAACGTCTTTTTTCAGTCACAAACGGGACCAAAGTATTTCTTGTCTAACGGATACCCAATGTCAAAGCATTTGATTCATGTTAAAATTGGTTGAATTAAATCTGCATTGTTATTTTATAATTTCCCTTATTATTTGTGTACTTTTGTAATGTATAATTGACTACCAAATTCCAGCTTGTACGCCGTATTTGATGTCCGAGACACTGGAACCAACCAGTCCAGTGTCTCAAACGCGCGACAACTACGGATAAAAAGAACGAGGACATGCTCGCCAGATTTAAGACCATGAATATTTGTCCAACTTCTTCTATAGAACGAACAAGTTGGACCAATAGTCCTGGTCCTCGTTCTTTTTATCCGTAGAACGAGGACATGCTCCCCAGGTTTAAGACCAGGAATATTTATCCAACTTCTTCTATAGAACAAGGTGGACCAATAGTCCTGGTCCTCGTTCTTTTTATCCGTAGAACGAGGACATGCTCCCCAGGTTTAAGACCAGGAATATTTATCCAACTTCTTCTATAGAACAAGTTGGACCAATAGTCCTGGTCCTCGTTCTTTTTATCCGTAGAACGAGGACATGCTCCCCAGGTTTAAGACCAGGAATATTTATCCAACTTCTTCTATAGAACAAGGTGGACCAATAGTCCTGGTCCTCGTTCTTTTTATCCGTAGAACGAGGACATGCTCCCCAGGTTTAAGACCAGGAATATTTGTCCAACTTCTTCTATAGAACGAACAAGTTGGACCAATAGTCCTGGTCCTCGTTATTTTTATCCGTAGATATCGCGTTTGAATTTCGAGGCACTGGACTGGTTGGTTTGGTTCTAGTGTCTCGGAGGGAATAAACTAAACCAGTGTCTCGGACATCAAATACGGCGTTTATGGATTAAAAGCACGAAGATATGCTACTCAGCTTGTCTCTATAAAGCCCAAATTAATTCTTAAAATTGTGTAAGAATTTATGAACGCGAAGTAGTTGGGCTAAAGTAATGTTGCCATACAGCTAAATGTGATTCAGACAAACAATTCGACCATCGCCCAACAATTTGTGAATACCCTATATTATGCCAAAAGGATATGCCAGCAAAAAAGTCAACATAAAACCTTCAACAAAATCATGCATTAAACTTTTTAAAACATTCATGAAACTCGCATGTTGTTCCAAATACCTTGCTTTTTGGAGTTTTTAATTTGTTGCACAAAAACCTTTGAAGAAATCTGTATTTTCCTTTAACAAATTTCGATGCTGAATTTTTCAGCATTAAACCTGCATAACAATTATAATTTCATAACTTTAACTAAGGTTTTATCCTGATTGATTATTTTAGATTTTAAATAGTGATAAAGTTCGACTTTGGATAATGGCCGCTGTGACGTCACATTGTTTACATGCTTTTAGATAAGCCAATTGGTCAATTCTCCCAAACTCGTTTGCTGATTCGTTGGAACCAGTTAAAAGGGGAGTTACCCATCCGCCAATTAACCAGATCCAGACTATACTCATGATGAACTCACGTCTAACATGTTCCTCCATTTCTGAGTGGCGTCTTCGGCGGTCGAGAGCAGTGGCGTGTCGTGGGCCAACCCGGCGTTGTTCACGCACACGTCCAGGCGACCGAAGCGTGAGCGGATATCGTCGAACAGCCGGATAATGTCTTCCTCCCGCGTCAGGTCGCACCTGAAAAAACAGGAACGCCGGATTTGAAAATAAAAAGATATATATTGCACTCAACATTTTTTTTGCACTGAAAGTCCAGTTAATTGAAGATCGGATAACCAACAATTCATTTGCTTTGATATGGATACATTGGCTATCAAACGAAAGAATTTTTGAAATCACAATATATAAAAGAAAAGAAAGGAAAGACGTGGTTAGAAAGAATGCCGACCTCAAATGCAGTATTTGCATTTCTATTTACCAGGTTGTGTTTTGGGTTAATCAAACATTGGATTGTTCCATTTGCTAATTATTCCATGCCAAATCAACACAATCATTTTCCTCACCATCTCCGATTTTTATTAAATTTGGTGAACTTGTTATACCTACTAAGAATGTAAAAAATGCAAAATTTTAACCTCCTCGGCCTATTAGTTTTTTAGTTATTTGCATTTCAAAATGGCTAAAAACGTAAATCTGCCCTCCGATTGCTGCATTTAAATTACTATAACTACTGTTCTAATTAACATATAGAAATAAATTTGGTATCGTTTTAAAGCTCTTTAAATGACTTTTAAAATGATATGAAACATATGCAGGTTTGGTGAAAAACATTTCAAGGTCATATTATTTGACCTTTGACCTTGAATTTCCAAAAAACGAATTTTTTTATTTTCACTATATTTTTTCCCTGAATACTACAACATTTGAACGACATGTATACCAATTTTCAGAGTGGGACGACAATGGGATCATACACTAAATAAAAATTTCAAAAATTAGCCATTTTGATATGCAAATAACTAAAAAACTAATAGGCCAAGGAGATTAAAATGTTGCACTTTTTATATTATTGGTACGTATAACAAGTTCATAAAAATAGGAGATGGTGCGGAAAAAAAATGCATTTTCTTGTGCATTTTTTTCCCACACTTTTTTTTATTTGACATGGAATAAACCCTAATATAGTGCATATTTTTGTTTCTAATTTTTTTTATATGATCCCATTGTTGTACCACTCTGAAAATTGGTATACATGTCGTTCAAATGTTGTAGTATTCAGGGAAAAAAATATAGTGAAAATTAAGAAATTCTTTTTTTGGGAATTCAAGGTCAAATAATATGACCTTGAAATGTGTTTCACCAAACCTTCATGTGTTTCATATAATTTTAAAAGTCATCAGTGGCGGCCCGTGGTCGAAAAGCAGTGTTAGTGCAGCCGAAATCATGTGACCCCCCCCCCCCCCAAAAAAAAAAAAAACTTTTTCAAACTTTCAAAAGCCATTTATCGAAAATCCTTTGAGGAATCGGCAAAACAAAAAAAATATAGACATTCGCTATCTTTAAATCTTATGTCAAATTCCATTATTATGGTATCCAAAATTTCAAAATATAACATTTTAAATTTCTTAAACACATCTTCGTGAGTTTGGAAGTCATCTTGTCTTTTGAAAACAATTTCTGTTTTCGAATTCGCAATTTCAAAAATACGTTTGAACGTGTTCTCATTATGGTTTTGTCTTATAATGTTCTGAATTACCTTGACTTGCTGAAAACCATAATTTATATCTAAAGATTTTTTTTGAAGAATGTCATATAAAACATCTGTTTGTTGAAAAATAAAATCAAAAATTAAAGATAAAAGTGTGAATCCAAAATCATTAAAATAATTCAGAAATCCATTTGTCCATCGAATTGCTCCCATTCACTCCCTCAACAGCCATTCCTTCCACAGGGTTGCGAAACAGCACTTATCAATACCGCCAAAGCTGAAACAATTATCGAGCCAAGGGGCTTTTCCTCCATCAGGCAAAGCGGTCTAGAGATGCTAGTAAAATACTCGGTCCCCTCCCCACACGTCCCGCCGATTCAAACACGGGAGCCAATCAATTCACAGAATTCCCAACTACAGCTCGAGTTGAAAAAATCCTTTTGAGCTGCGTTTGTGACGTCACAGCCTCATTTTAACGTGAAGGGGAAAGCATACCACGTAAGGTTGTCATGGCAACGATGCAGCCGATTTCTGACTTCGCTTTTTAGCTGCAATTTTCATTGACTGAAGTTTTTTTCCCTTCTGAATTGTGCATTATGGCAAAAAGGTTAGCTATTTATCGGAGATTTTGTTTACTACCGTAGAAATTTCATTTTCAATTATAATCTTCCTTTAAGAAAATTAGTAAAATATCTGATTTTAGTTTTTGATGAATTTAGGTGCAGCCCGGCTGTACTTGCTGTAGTGGGCGAGCCGCCACTGAAAGTCATTTAAAGAGCTTTAAAACGATGCCAATTTTTTTTCTATATGTTAATTAGAACAGGAGTTATGGTAATTTAAATGCAGCCATCGGAAGGCAGATTTACGTTTTTAGCCATTTTGAAATGCAAATAACTAAAAAACTAATAGGCCGAGGAGGTTAAAATTTTGCATTTTTTACATTCTTAGTAGGTATAACAAGTTCACCAAATTTCATAAAATCAAAGATGGCGATGAAAAAATGCCATTTCTTGTTTTGATTTGACATGGAATGACCCATTACTGCAATTAATTGCATTATTGTTACTAATTATTGTATGATTGCAATTAATTGCATTATTGTTACTAATTAATGCATTATTGCAATTAATGACATTGTTACTAAATAATGCATTATTGCAATTAATTGCATTATTGTTACTAATTATTGCAATTAATTACATTATTGTTACTAATTATTGCAATTAATTACATTATTGTTACTAATTATTGCAATTAATTATTGCAATTAATTACATTATTGTTACTAATTATTGCAATTAATTACATTCTATTGCATTAATTCAATTGAATACACTTACTTTACGGCGAAAATGGACCCTCCGTTCTGATCGTCTTCAAAAGTAGGGATTTTATGGGCTTCCCTTGCGCATCCAACCACGCGCATCCCCTGCTCGGCCAACGTCCGGCACAGCTGCGCCCCGATGCCCGCAGACGCCCCTGTCACCAGGACGACGCGCCCCTTCCAACGGTCCATCTACCTGCATTGAAAGGGGCTGATGGATGTTAAGAAATAAACATATACAGTAATTTTATTTCAATGTATTTTTTGGAAATTTTAAGTATATCACTAAGATCGGAATTTTATTCTTCATTTCCAGTTTCTTTTCGTCGAAAAGTCAAGTTTTCAACAAAAGTGTGTTTATAATACAGATTTCTAACTGTAATTTCTGATTGGGCAAGACATTTTGTTGATTTGAAACCAATTGAAGGGGCTCGCAATTGATCGAATCGAACAGATGATTTCGCTCATAGGGAGACCAGAGGTTCGAGTGGTTGTTGGTATATTTTTTCCAATGTTATTGTACTCGCTCGGGAGAGTCAGAAAAAAAAATTATACCTCGAGTGAAAAGATTTGTGAAAATTAAACAGCTTTCTGTTTGCAATATGTAAATATATTTACGTGTTATAATTATCGTTTCCTATAATACTCTAGTCGAATGTGTGCTGGTCCTTGACCGGAAAAACCAAAAGCGTATTAAAGCGGCAGCATGGCGTAACAAGTGACGACCCCTAACAAGAATACTTTATCCCCAGTCATAAGTTTTCCTGTTTTGTCCCACCTCCAATTCGATTCGCCTTGGATTGGGTCTCTCACTGTTAACAGTGGCGGCGATTCGGGGGGGCAAGGGGGGGCGGTTGCCCCCGCACTTTTTTCGAATGTTGCCCCCGCACTTTTTTAATATTGCACATTTTAAAACTAAATAACAAGTCAATTGTTTTACGGCATTGCCCTAAGCAAGGAAAATTTTTGAACCCAATCCTCCCACCACCACAGGCATTAAGGAGGGAGGGGGGGGGGGGGGGGGTCAGGAGCTTCAAACCCCTTTCATTGAAAGTCAAGTGAAAAAAAAATTTGAACGAATGTGGTATCGTTGTTCTTTAAAAATAATTCCTCATTTTAAAACTATAATAAATTCTTTATCTAAATTGAGCAGCGTCGTTTTCAAATTTCCAGACAGTATTCCAATAACTCATTGATTGGCGCCTCACATTTACTCATTCTGTTTTTTTTTTTCGGAAAAAGAAATAGCTTATCTTTACATAGAAAATGCAACTGTTTGACCTTCAATTCAAAAAATAGATCAAATCCCCTGCTTTTATTTATGTCTATCTGATACATTAAAATAGTATTCTGTCTTAATATAATGCGTTAAATGAGATGTTTATTATGTAATATTGGCGCCGAACAATTGCGTAATCTATAGGCCTGTAGATAGGTGGGTAGGGGTTGTCATGAGTTTGCCATTAAATGTCTTTGTTTTGATCTTCGTCTGCTCTGCTTTTTAGCGAAATGAAGCGAATTGTGCAAAATTCAGTTTTAAATTACTTTAATAAAAAGAACAAATGTGAAGTTGAACATGACAGCAGTAGTAACACAAGCACTACCGTTTCCATTCAAGAAAGCTTGTCTGTTTGCAATCTACGCCACGGAATTTTCAAAATCGCGCAAGTATACGTTTAAAGATACCATTATCTTGATTTGTAACATTTATGTATGATATTTCGAAATCTTTTACATCATTCATATTATGCGATTGTACTTCAATTTATTTAGCATTAATTGTTCATTTTATAATTTAATTTCAAATTATTATTGGAAAATTAATTCGAATTTCAGTAATCATTGATATTTGTAAATTTCGACTATTATTGCACTTCATCAAATGCGTAACGAGGGTGGGTACAGTTTAATTTAACCGTGAATAGATATATTTAAAAAACTTTTGTTTAAAGGTTGATTTATTCATACACGGATGAGATGTTTTTGCTTTTCTCAAAATATCTATTTAAAAAGAATAGTAATAATAATTCGACAATCAGATCTTGTGATATTATTATGATTTTGGTTTAGATTTTTACAAACCCGTGTCGGAAAAATTTATGCCCAAAGAAAATTTATATTATTAGCAAATAATAGGGAAGATTAGAAATTGTCCAACTTGTAAGATTAAATTTATATCAGACCTCTGAACGGACAATGCATTGTAACATGCGTGCAATAAACCAATACTTTTAAGAAAACTGTTTAATATTACCTAATTTATAAAAAGGTTGAAAATGTCGATAAGCTGGAACTGGGAATTTTTAGCGCTGTTGAGTTGGAAATTTCGATCGTTAAGTTTGATTTGGTTAAATAACGTCGCACTAGAGCTGCATATTGGGCTTTGCCGACGATTCGGGTTCGGGGCCCATCTCGAAGGAAAAACCCGGGAACAATGCTTCATATTTTTGAACAATGGTCAGATAACGAGAACAACACCTGAGCTGGGCATCCGGCGGCGTTAAGCCGGAAATTTTGAATCGTTAAGTTGGGAAATTTCTTAATCGTTACCAAACAGATATTACAAGGAATCTCAAACTTTAAATTTGTTCTTTAAATTTATTTCATAATTAGGGAGTGATTTATTAATTTTAAAAATAGTTATTGACAATTGTTAAATATAATTAATGACAATGATAACTGATGATGTTGTTTATCTGCCAACGTATTCCTGTTTACTTGAACGAAAATTAATAATTTTTTAAGAAAAAAAAGTGGTGGTGGGTTGGGAGAGATGTTTGTTGATTTTTGTGGGGTTAAGGATTCCCCCCTCTAGATGAGGGGGGATAGATGCCAGATGCCTAGGGATTGAAAGGGTGAGGAGGGAAAATTTCCTCCATTTCTTTTTCAATACTGATACAAATGGAAAAGATACCTATCCCTTTGGAAGTCGGTCAATAAATATGTTAATTAGATTCTTGCAACAGTCCGTATCCTTCCAAAAAAAATTGGGAAATAATCGGTAATGGGTTAATAATCGACCTGGGCGTCTCGCACTCATTTTAAGTTAGTATCATTTCCTTCAAATAACTCAAAATAGAGAGTAAATATATAAATATGCAAGATTTATTGTTTGGGCGATTAAATTTTTATACCCCCGCGCTTGTTTCGTCTTGATCTTGCCCCCCCACTTTTACCACCCAATCGCCGCCACTGACTGTTAATGCCCATTCTAGACGAACAAGGAAAACGCGCGTGAGCTGATTCGAGAACGCAAACCACGTGGTTTGGTAGAATCACCAGGCTAGCGCGCGCTTTTCCCGTTAGTGTAGAAACAGGGAAGGTTTATTGAACCTTTTTAGAGCAAGAAAGCGTAATTTTAGCACCACTTTCGATTTTGCATAACGTGAGAGGGGTGCTAAAATTATGGCTTTGAAACATTTTGTAGGCAATCAAACGACCTCGTGAAGTCGTTTTTGGCTCTGAATGCTTGAAACAAGCTAGATACAAATAAAATATTTCGCATGAAGTCCTTAAATAATTCATTTGAAAAGTAATTTAATGGAGGCATTTTACAGCAGAAAAATAAAGATTTAAAATATACACCATCTTTGAAATGTACAAATATTATTATATAATAATAATATAATTATAGTGTACAAAGTTTGTATAGTTAATCTATAATTAACTTTCTACAATTATATTTTTCATCATCTTTAGTCCGGCACCAAAGCCGGCCGCTTGAGCCTTAAGGCGCTCCTGTGAAGAACGGCCCTTATAGTTGAGAAATTGACTGAGAAAACACATCGAACGTTCACACAATAAAACGTGTTAAATAAAAAAAAAGTATTATTCGCCCTTGTGTCCAATAACAGAACTAAGAAACAGAACAGTTGAACAAGCATTTGTAAAAAGAGGATATGTTCTACGTTAAATCTATAGAACATATCCCCTTTTTACAAATGCCGATTCAGTTATGAACAAATGCTTGAAATACTCACGTTATTTGAAGATTGACTTTGCAAGAAACTTATTTTGTGAAGCTGCAAAATTGACCTTACACTTGTGAGAGTTCGTGTTGTTAAAAATAAATTCTGTTATCACGAACTAAAAAAACAAAAAGAAGATAGCGGGAAATACGACGATTGCAATACTTCACTTGATACGATATAAAAATACGCATAAGATTAGGGTTGTTTGGTTTAATTGACATTGTAATACAGCTGCACATTAGGCTATTGCCAACGGTTCGGGGTCTACCTCGGAGAAAATTAGACCCATGAAAGTTAGGGAAATGTTTAAAAAATCCAAGGGACTCATTTTTTTGTTTGATGACCTTATATATATATATACTTCATAAAATTTTTATATAAACTTTTATAAAACCTCCAAAGAGTCCTTACCCTTTAAGATTCCTTAAAACATTTATAAATTCAACAAGGACCGAGATGATTAATAAATGTTGTTTGGTTTGGTTTTTGATTAATTTACGTCGTACTACAGCTGTACAGTGGGCTATTGGCACTAGTTCGGGGCCTGTCTCAAATGAAAGACACGGGGACGATGTTTCGTATTTTTGAACTATGGTCAGATGATGAATACAAGACCTGAGATGGCACCCGACGCAACCTCAATAGGTGTCAGGACATTGGACCCCGATCAGATTTATCGTGCACCAGTCCCATATACACTTCAGTAGGATTTGTTAAATGTTCTAAAAGACTTTCTAGTATTTTTATAGCGAAGCTGGCAACCCTCCGATTGCAAGATCATTAGGCCGCTTTTACATTTAACGACACGGCACCGATAAATCGTATACGATTTCAGTGGCACGATATCGGGGTACGCAAAATACACATACGAAGCCGGGCGCTTTTTCACTAGCCGATACGATAACGATATTGTCGTTGCCGATCAGACGATACAATTTATCGGAACGTTTTATCGTAGGCACGCGCCTTCCCTACTTCATCGTGACGACATTTTGAGTTTGTTTCCGAAAAACTTGTTGCCGTCTGCTATAGTCTGCTGTGTTTTTTCTTATTTATATTATCAATATGGCTTTTAAGTTCGATATTGTGAATTTGTATGAATTAGAGGAAGTAAAGACCTGTATTTGGAATAAGCGAGATGAATTTTACAAGAACAAGATTGTTCGAGAAAAGGCATAGGAGGAAATATTTAGTCAAACCGTCGCCAATAACCCACTATGCAGCTCTAGCTTTAGCTTTTTGTAGACGTTCAAATTAAAAAACAAAATCTCCTTCAACATGTCTTGCTTTGATGATATCATGCACCCAGAAGCGTTTTGTTATTGATCTCTTCTTTCTCCTTAAATACAGCAAATACAACAATCGCAGTTTGTTAATGTAATTTGTTGCGATGCGCCATATCAAGAATATATTTGCTCTCAGCAACAGACGAACACGCACTGAATGTAAAAATTGTCGTTTTCGGCGAACGATATCGGTGCAATGAAAAACTGACCATCACACGATACGATAAAACGTTGTGTCGTCCCTTCGCGATCGTTCACGGTTTATCGGTGTCGTGTCGTTAAATGTAAAAGCGGCCTCACTTTTATACTTTTCTTTGTTCAGTCCATAGTACGGATTCAAACCAGCAATCCTCTGATTACTAGCTGAACACATTTATCCACTGGGCCACTGGAGGCCAGCGAAGGTTCCGAATCTTTCTCCAAGGATAGACCCAGGAAAACTGCCTAGTATTTTTGAACCATGGTCAGATGACAGCACATGAACTGGCACCCGATGCAACCTCAATAGGCGTCAGGATATTGGACACGAATAAGATACGACCGCCATCCTCTTTTACACGCCGATGGGAATTGACGATAATTTCAGAGGACTTTTGTAATTTACTAGCGAACCTTGTAACCGTCCAATCACGAGATCGCTGCATCTTAACTATCAGATTTAATGTGCATCAGTCCCGTATACATGCCGTAGAAATTGGAGGTAAGTTCAGTTTGTTTTTAACAATGTTTACACTTCGTGCATGGATCCCTAATAGTAGAGAAATCATAAGGCTATAATCTCGCTAATATCAAAGTGAGGCCAACAGGTATGCCATCAGACACGTGGTTTACTACGTCATCCATTCAAAAAAAAATTCTAGTTCATTCATAAAAATATCCTGTACTTCATGAAGTAACCCATTTACTATTCTTTCCAAATCACAAGTCAATCGCGAACGTTTTTTCATTCATAAATTTTAAAAGGACGTCACGTGCCTGGTGCCATCAAGTCGGAGATGTTTGCATCACGACGATGGCGTCATATTCGCTCTACTACAGCCCATTCATGCTCGAAGTGTTTACACCACTTCAATGTGTGCAATATTTTTGCACCTTTAACAAATCTGTTTTTAAATAAAGCCACATATGGTGTTGTGGTCCAAAAACCTTACAATAGCCAATATTCAAGTAATAGCAAAGTAAAGCAGATTAGGGGTGACCAGTGGCGTACGCAGGAAATTTTTAAGGGGGGGGGGGTTGAATGTCAGATTACTTTACACACACAGCTTATATATATATATATATATATATATATATATATGTATATATATATATATATATATATATATATATATATATATATATATATATATATATATATATATATATATTATAAAATAAAAAAATAATTCAATCAAACTTTTTTAAGTCACAATAAACAAATACCATAGTAAACATTTTTTTTATAAAACAGTATAAATGAGGGGATGTAGGTAACATACTGCAATTCAAAAAATTAAAGGAAATATGTTATTTAAAATCGGTTGTTTTTTGCATTTGACAATGTGTCTCCGAAATTCTTTCACTGGATCTTTCCAATTGCTAAATTTTGTCTTTACTAACTTTCCAAGGGGTTGACCATCACGACCAGCACAGCTTCCACTGAAAAGTGCACATGGTTTACAAAACGCCCCATCTAAATTCTCAGAGTAGGAAAGCCATTTCCAACGATTCAACCAGTTATACTGAAACTTCAAATTTCTTTTTCCTGATGAAGGAAATGAGTATGAAGAATCCGGTGTCCATGTATCACGAATCAGCGAAAGTATTTGTGCGTCCGTAAGCTGAAAAGAAAACCGAATTTATTTACTAATGCATGCTTAATGAAATTGCAGTAAAACTATTTGATGCAGTTGTAGTAATCTTAGTGTTTATTAAAATATTAACTATTATATAAGAAATGTTTAGCTTTTCAAGTTATTTATTCCTATGCTTTTTTTTTCCTTTTTTTATACATTACCATGCAATAAAAGTCTTTAAACATGTGTGTAAAATAGCCTTGGAATTCATGATACATAAATACCAGTAATAATAACAATTAATAACAGTTAATATTTATTAAAATTTCCCGATTTTCTTTTATATGTGACCGAAAAATTGTGGTTTCGTGCTGTATTGGCTATAGTAATGCCAAAAAGATTCAACACTAATCTGTTTGCAAAAGGATTGGACTTCATTTTTCGTCGTATTCTTAAACTGTCATAAGATTAAATCTCTAAGTTAAATATGACATTTTAAGACAGTCGAAGCTGCATCGTCACTCAATTCTGAGCAGACGTGCCAAATGCATTGAATTTTCTATATGTTTTAGAGACTAAGAGTGAGTCCTAAGCGAACAAGGAATAGTATCGAAGTAAGAATTATTCTCTCTTTTCAACCGAAGGGGTGATTTAAAATAAAGAACCCATCGAAAGTTTTCGAAACTTCTATCAGGAACCGGTAAAAACTATAAAAAAAAATACAAAGAAAACGCACTGCGTCAACATTATAAAATATGGGGTTGATTCAACCAACCAATCACAAAACGAAGCAAGAAAAACAATCCTAGACACGAGACAATAATTTACTACAGGGCTGTCGGTTTGAATTATGCTCCAAGAAATTTTACATTGTGGAAGACTGAACAAATAGGTTTATGTGAAACAAAAGTTTTTGAATAAAAAGGAGAGGATTTTGATTTGGACAATTACCTAAAACATTTAAATAGAAAAGTAATTTTAGCAAAACAAACATCGTGTGACGTTAGCGCAAAGAGCAACGCCATATAACTTTTTAATTACACAGTTATGCTTTCATTTATTTGTAATTCCGGTTCTCCCATTTTTCATACTCACGAGCCACCACTGTTATTCGCACACATTTTTAACAACCTTGATTGTATATATATTTGTACAAAGTATAAGTCCTTTGTATTTTATCAATTAAATTTTAAACTAAGTAGAAGTAGCACAATTGCTTTAATTGAGGAACGTGCTATCAAAATGGAACATATCATAAATTCGCAAATCGAGAACAAAAGAAAAAAAGTTTGGTTTTATTTGTTTCTATGGACAGATCTCCGGAATTTTCAAGTTTTAAAAATAACTATATAAAAATTTGGAAAATATTTTTTTTTGCAAAAACGGATATAGATTACACTTTTTTACAAAATTCAATGTTTATAAAATTTTTTTACACGTTTAGTTTTGCACGCTCCTCAACTCTTCTAAATAAGCATATATGGAAATTGACAATGGGATTAAAACATTAAAAAAGATCAACGTTGTTATTATCTATAAAAAAAGTTTATTGACTGTATTCATCTTACCTTTCCTGATTGAGCAACAATTCCAATGTCTTTAACATTCTCTCCACAAGAAAATGAAGACGAAATCGCCGGCATCTCGGAGACTCGGGATGTGGCACCGGAAACACAAGAATTCTCATTCGGCGTGTTTTCTGTTTCTTCGCTTTTGCTTTTTTTAGAAAAAAACGCAACTAAACTCGATTGTCTTTTGCATTTATCCATTGAACTTATATGAACATGAACTATCTTCTCGGGGCAATGTAGTGTTGTAGTGTAGGGTCCATTCTAAAATCCGTAGAAAACTTACTCCACAAGCATACAATGCCAATGCCCATGTCCAATGCCCATGCCCATGCCCGGCTGTCCAACAGTCAATAATTACGAAAAGACTAGGACGAAGCGAAGTAGACTATATATTACAATTCCAGAAAAGCCGTTCTTTGTGGCTCTTGATATATGTATTGAGACGTGTTTGCTACAATTTCGACGCATGGGTACATTTTCAAACGAAGTATTCTTTCAGAATTAGTATTCTTTCAGAATTCGAAGTATTCTTTCAGAATTAGTATTTTTTCAGAATTCGAAGTATTCTTTCAGAATTAGTATTTTTTCAGAATTCGAAGTATTCTTTCAGGTGGCAGAACGTTTACAATTACTGCTTTCTTTGGAAAAGATGGGCATTTGACTAATGATATATACAAATCGTCTTTGAAAGGAAACTGTTGAAAAAGGTTTGCAAGCGATTTCATTGTCAAAGCTACAACCACATTCCAATTGGGTCTTTTGAATGTTTTCAGAGACAACAGTCAAAATAAATTTGTTTTAATTTTCTGCAAACAAATGTAGATTCTTAAATGTAAAAAAATACATTTGTATTTTTCTGATTTTTTTCTTTTTTTTTTCAAATAAAAAAAATATTATATTTAAAAAAAAAAATTAAACAATAGATCGATGGGGGGGGGGTTGTGACCCCCCTCAACCCCCCCCCCCCCCCCTGCGTACGCCACTGGGGGTGACGAGCGGAAGCAAGTGTCACCCTACTTTTTGAAAATTTAAAACTAGCTCATTGTTTTCTCGGCTGGTTCATTGTTTATTTGGAGGCCTCCAAGGCCGAGTGGATTAAGGCGTCAGCTGGGAATCCAAGGGGTCCTCGGTTCAAACCTTGCGATGGACTAGACTAAAGAATAGTAAAAAGTAGTGATATTGCAATCGGAGGGTTGCCAACTTCGCTACCAAAATACTAGAATGTCGCCCAGAACTTCCACAAAAAATTAACGGCGTGTATACGGGACTGGTGCACGATAAATCTGATCGGGGTCCAAAGTCCCGACGTCTGTTGAAGGCGTTGGGTGCCAGCTCAGGTATTGTCCTCGTCATTTGACCATGGCTCAAAAATACGAGGCATCGTTCCCGGGCCTTTCCTTCGAGATAGGCCCCGAACCGTCGCCAATAGCCCACTGTGCAGCTCTAGTGCGACGTTAATTAACCAAACCAAACCATTGTGTTTTGGTTAAAAAAACGTCGCACTAGAGCTGCACAGTGGGCTATTGACGATGGTTCGGGTTCTATATCGTAAGAAAGACCCGGGAACGCTGCTTTGTATTTTTGAAGCATGGTCAAATGACGGGGACAACATCTAAGCTGGCACCCGACGCGACCTTAATAGGGGACAGGACACTGTACTTATGGTTCATATTTAACGTGCACCACTCCTGTATACCCCTCGCCGGTATATAAGAATTTAAAATTTTATGCCAACGCGATCACAGAGCTCTTAATTCGCAAAATTGGCGAAGATTTCTTTTAAGTACTGTTGATTTTAAATTTATGTATGACCCCTGAAATGACCAATTGATGCACATTTTAATAAAGTAAAAAAACTAATAAGTGTAAATCACGAGATTTTAGATATGCATATAAAACGTTTTTCTGAATCCATCACACTATCAAAATATAGCATGGTTGCTATTCATAAATTTAATGAATATTAATATCCTAATTTAAATAAAATTAAAAAATATACATATAAATAATGAAAGTTAGTGTATTTTATTTGAGTCGTTTAAAAGTAACACAGATAAAAATATAAGCCTAATAAAATTGTTGTTTCGAGAGATATGATTAAACGTTTAAGAAATTCATTTAACATTACGAGTTCTAAACTTTCGATATTCATAATTAAAAAACTACTTGACCAAATGACTTGCAAATTGATATCCAACGATAAATTTTGTCGTAGATTCTAAATATTGAGCCAAAATCGGGTGTTGCTATTGGAAATTTTAAAGTTGGTGTTGATTTTAATATGAAGATAGTCCCCTATGCAAATTTTTGGTATATCAATGGTAGACTTTATCCCTTACCAAATGGTATATTAAGTTTAGCTCTATAATAATTAGTGGCCAGGAAACCTGGGGTAATTCTTTTTTTCCCCGGCTGTACCTCAAATGATGGGTCAATGCGCCTCACTACCTTGGTACTTTTATCCATTATTATTCAAGCATGAATGAACTGTAGTAGAGCGAATATGACGTCATAATCGTGAAACCAACATCTGAGACCGAATGGCCTCCGACACGTGACTTTTTTTTGCAAAATTATGAATTAAAAAATACTCGCGATTGGCTGATGAATTGGGAAATGTGTAACAGTGAACATTTATGAATGGAATGACGTAATCAACTACGTGTCTGAGGCCATACATGTTGGCCTCACTTTGATGTTAGCGACATTATAACATTATGTTTTCTCTACTTAGAAGGATCCATGCTCGATGATTATTACAGAATAATTAAATTTGCATTTTTGTCATTTTCTGCATCAAATGTAAAAGTTTAAACATTAAGCTTTGTTTATAATAGTACATATTAAATATTAAAAGCATTTTTTTTTGTGAATTATGTCGAATTACGTGAATTGTGCAGAGCTTAAAGGAAAATATGGTTCAACGCCTTCACTTTCCTCTACGGTGGTACTACCTTTCCATAATAATAGTTAAATAATAGAAGTACATTTGCATGGTAACCCAAATGAGAGCAAGAGGAAAGCACATCGTTATTCTTAACGACAATAATTTGTTTGTAATTATCGTCATTAAAGTTTGATTTTTTAAGTAACACATAACTCTTCCTTTATGTTGAGACATGCCCAGATAACGGTCCTAAGGTAAGATTTTTTTGTCTTATTTATTTTGTTTTAGATCATATATAATATGACTTAATATAATATATACATATAAAAAAAACTTTTAAAGAACATGCTTTTATTAAATGTCTAAAATACAAAAAATAATCAAATGGATAAGTGGATGAAGGGACTAAGTAATAATTGCATTTGCAATTCTAATTTTGTTGTGAATGAAAAGTTAAGTAAATGTGTTTTGTCCAACAATATTTGGCTATACTTGCTGTATTTAAGCAGTACATAGCAGTATAAGAGAAATGCTATATGTTATACTTATATTCATAGTTATTGTAGATAAAAATTCGATACTTCTTGAAAACTGACTTTTGTAACATTACCTTTTCATCCACTTGCCTCTTGAATTATTTTCTCTTCAACTACTTTGAAATATGTTGAATATACTTTTGTTAGAACTGACTAAAAATAAAAGCGTGGGGCGCTTATAGCTTATATTTTATTTAAGGTTTATTAAAAATTATTTAAGATGATAAAAGAAGATCTTAAATTTTTAGATATCATACATATGTGAGCGTCCCACGCTTTTATTATAATTTTACATGCTTTTATTTAACTCACACTGTCTGGCGTGATGTGTCCTCAAATCTCGAAGCCTCGTATTTTTGAACCATGGCCAGATGACGAGGACAACAGCTGAGCTGACACATGACGAAACCTCAATATGTGTCAGGACATTGGAACCCGTTCTGATTTATCGTTCACCAGTCCCGTATACACGCCAGTGTAATTTGTTGATTTTCTAGTATTTTTGTAGCGAAGCTGGTAACCCTCCGATCGCAAGATCACTACTTTTTTACTTTTCTTTGTCAAGTCCATCGCACGGATTCGAACTAGCAATCCTCGGATTACTAGCTGAAAGCCTTTATCTACTGGGTCACGTGCAAGTGACGCAAAATAATGTTTTAATGTTTACATAAAAGCAGTCGCTCAAATTTGTAAAATCATCTATGATGTTGAAGTGTTGAACATCAAAATAACCTATTGTGTTACCTTAAAATCCACTTCCCCAAAATCATTTTATTTAATTTTGAATTTTTGAAAGGATCAATTTCATGAAAACTAAACATAACAATCATATATCACTTCATAAATATTTTCGAATTTTTGAACTGTTTATAGAATCTTTTAGCTTATATTTGTAAGTAATTATAATGTAATGTAATTAAAATAAGTGATGGAGTATATACAGTCTACAGTCTTGACAATGTTTCGATGCCAAAATTATAATTAAGACATTCTTTTTTAAGTTCAAATTTTATGTAAAGTGCTTCCAAGACTGGAAAACAACAAAATTCTCCCAAAAACTTAAAAAACTAAATAAAAAAGTTTTGGAAAACATGTGTTAACCATGGGCAAATCGCGCATAAGTGCAATAATAAAATATATTTTTTTTAAATCTTTAAAAAAAAAAAAAAAATGTTCTGCTATATTTTACTCATTTTTCCAAACGACCCGGTTTTCCGCGGCATGTGCATCGCAACCAATGGATATTGAAAAAGATAAATTGTAGAAAAAAATCGATGATAGATTTTAAATGGTAGAAAATCAGTGATAGAAAATTTAATTGCAAGTTCTTATAGCTAAACAACTCCAAATGCTGTGTGCTGCATTTTATTTCTGTATTTATTATAGTATGGCACAGTAACAGTTTTAAAATGAAAAAAAAAAATACCTGGTTGCGCTTACTCCATTTCACCCTAAGTGAATATTTGTTTCTTTTCAGAATTTGTCACCTGTATATCACCAATGGAGACAGTAGAACTTGCTTTCGATGTTTACGAACCAATAAAAATGCGTCCAGGCGCATGTCCCATAGTTTTGATCCACGGGCTCTTTTGGAATAAATATGCATATAGAAGTCTGGCAAAAGACTTAGCTCGGGAAACAGAAAGAACGGTAAGCTGTTGGGGCATGCTTCTTAAATTACTAAAAAAGTAAGTTTTTATTTATTTAAGAAATAATTTGTCAGTATTTAAACAATTATAATAATATTGCAACATAGTATGTCAATTTAGTTAAAAGCAGCATGTGCAACTACTACTACAAGATGAAAGATCAATTAAAGACAGACAACATGATGCCAATAAAGCCTAGTTGTCCAGTTGACAAGCAAGTCTAAAGCGATAAAAAGTCTTGTTAAAATGGTGCGCTCTTGTATGTATGCCACAGAGTAAAGAAAAAGGTGGAGATGATTTGGCGAGTTTTCATGAGACGTAAGTTAGCAACCCCAAACTAGGCAAAAACAAACCTAGTTTGCAGTGATTTTTCTACGGGGATGCATTATTTTCAAATGAAGAAAACGCATGCTAAAACTTAAAAAAATGACTGTTTGTGCAGTTGTGGGGTGCAGTACAAGTTACAAATCGATAAAGGATGCTATTATTTCCACTTCATAGATAAATTAAATTATAAAATAAATTATCGCCAAGTACTGGTACAAAGTAGTGCTTTGGAATTGCGCCAAATACTTCGCCAGTTCCTACTTTTTAAGCGATTGCTTTCTTCGTATTGCAAACCGGTAATAGACTTGATCGCACCTTCACCTTCTACTTTACTTCGTGATGCGCCAAAACAGCGTTGCAAGATCACTCAAAACAAGCACCTCAATTATTCAAACAGCCAATGACACAATTTATAAAAGAAACCCCGGTTACAGCTAACAGCTTTCCTCTTCTTCACTGTTAAGAACCAGTAAGTTGTTTACGAACAAACGTCAGAAGCAAAACACGAAGTGAAATTCGAAACCTCGGAATGTGGGAGAGGGGAAGATATTTGGGACGAAAAATCAGTGCAAACGAACCTTTTCCACGGAAAATTGAATCCACACATACGTTATCTTCAATTTACACTCCAAGACAGGGGGTTTATAGAAAAGGATTAAAAATTTGGTTTGGTCTTTTTGGAATTATTAGCAAAAGTTCCCAGATACAAAAAGTTTGACAAATTACACATATTTGTGTTTAGGCGAATCTTTTACAAAATAAATATAAAAGGAAGTAAAATTAAATAATGTAATAGTTTTAACCATAACAAGAGATAAGTTCCTTAAGAAATCCATTGCTCAGTCACTGAACCGCCCCAAATGAAAAATATATACCAAAGTGCCTAGTTAAGGGTTAAGTGTATCACGGACATTTGAATATTTGCATTTTTTTTTCTTATCCGATACTTTTCAGGTATATTCCCTGGACGCGAGGAATCATGGAGAAAGTCCTGTTTCTAAGGAGATAAAGGTATTCGTTGCAGTTGAAGATATTAAGCGGTTCTTGAATGAAAGGGATCTAAAAAAGATAGTTTTTGTAACCCACAGCATCGCCAGCACGGTGGCATACATGATAGCTTTGGAAAAGGTATGCTATATTCATTAATATTAATTTAAATCGTTGTGTCCTATCTATATACAATCTACGCCTTATTTGACTTGAATTACATTTATTGTAGATAGTACGGCCCTCTAGCCGGCAGCGATCCTAGCACAACCAATCCGTTGTGTGATCGTTATAAGAATTTTGGTGGGGGATGCATAGCTAATTCTCTATTGAACGAGACGTAATTTATGTCAGTCGTGATATTTATCAAGGAATGAATCACTCTAAGAGGTTAATAATAGAAGATACAGGTCAAAATCCTTCCGGAGGCATTTTTGTACATAACACATTTATAGTTGGAATTTTTAAACTAATTTCTTTCCGTCAACTCTGAGCTTTCTGAAATTTTTTGTGGCAGTAACGGCCGTCATGCCAGAAGAAAGAAAAGACCTCTATAGATCGTAAAGATAAATCCCACCGACAGGACTGTTTCCTGAAAAACATTTTATGTTTTATCATTATATGATATTTCATGTAGCTGATTTTTAAGACGTTTCATGTCAAAAGCAAGAGAAAAAAATATCTGCAACTTTCTTATTTTGTAAATTTTTCTTTGATGAGCGCGGGGCAGCTCCAGAAGCGTGGGGCGTTGTGCAGTGGCACGCGTCGTACACTCCTAAGGGCGGCCCTGATGAAGGTTAACATATTTGATTTGAGGCGTCATGTTCCCTTCCAGCCAGAGACTGTGGAGAAGATAGTGATGATCGATGGTCCACCTTTCAACGACTTCACCGAAGATTTCTACAGAGAAGTCATCACCCCCCAAAATGACACCCAGGACAGAGTGCTACAAACACTCGACCCGAAGATGAAACTGAAGGACGCGAAATCCAAGTTCCTCAATCTTGCAAAGCTGGGAACGAAGGCCGTGAGTTGTACTGAATTTTTTTTTAGAACAATTTTAAATATTCTGAAATTCGACTTATGAAAAAAAAATATAATGCTGTCATCAACAGTTGTAAAGGTTTTGTAAAAGTTGGCGCCTGCAAGTAAATATCCCTGTAACAAAGTTTTGAAAAAATTGCTGTATTTTTTATTTCAAAAGCTTTTTTGTGATACGTTTTTCTGAAAAAACTAATTTATTGAAGGTTTTTGGGTTTCATGTCAAGGTTATAAAATATTTATGGAACCCTTGTTTATAAAAGATGTACAGTAGAACTCCAATTGTCCGAATTAATTTGGACGACTGAACTCTAACTGTAACTTCTGGAAAGCTTCAAACTTGTTTCCTCTATGGGCGCGTTGAAGCGACAAGCTGGGGAACATGTGTTCGTGCTTTTAATCCGTAGACACAGTATTTAAGACTTGATTATTTGCCACAGTATCCGAGACATTGGATTACTTTATTACAAATTTTGCTGTTTATAATTTTAACCATTTTGAGACTGATATTTGAACAACACAAATCATAAAATAATATAAAACATAATTAAAAAAAAACATTAAAATAATTACTAGATTATACCACTTTCTTCAATTGCATAAGTTTCATTGCATTTCCAGCAAGAAATCTTTTTCGAGAAAGCTGCCTACGATTTAACTAAAGAGAAAGGCGTTTTCAAGTGGAAAATAAACATGGATCAATTGTTGAAAGAATACTCTCAAAAGTCATTTGCTCCGGAGCCATACGGATCCTCCGATCACGAGATACTTATAATCAGGTGCCCTAACTCCTACGCAGTATCGTAAGTATTTTTCATTTCAATACTAGGCTTGTCTTACTCGCTCACAAGCATTTGCTAAATACTTCCTGTAAAGCCAGGTCCATCCTAGTCCAACAGTCATTCGCAAATATTTGCTTCCAATATTTTCCTCCCCCTGCTGAATTGAAGCACCAGCGCAATAGGCTGGCTACACACTGGACCAATGTTCCTTGGGTTCTTTAACTTGGTTTTGCACTGTAAATAAAAGGTACCTAAAAATTAGTACCTGAACATACTCGTTTTGTACAATTGCATTGTAAATGTGGCATAACGTACTCCAATTTAAGTAACCGTGCTTTCGCAAAAATGAGCAGTGGTATTTAAGGGGGTCCGATACCTTCGACATTTTTTTCTTTATTTTTATACTTGTACAATCCAATTTTTTTTCTCTTTCTAAATATGCATAAAAAACAATTTTAAGACGCTCAATTTTTTTTTTTAAATTGCACATTTATTTTTAAATTAAAATTTTAGTAAATTTTTTAACAATTTTAAAATTCCTACTCCTTTTTTGTTTTTCAATATTTTGAAGCAATTTTTTTTATTTAAGATCTTGAATAATATGTAAATAGATGTATGCATTCAAATTTTGATTCAGATACATCACTTTAAAAAAATAAAATATATTAGAAATTTTGGAAAAAAAATTGACGAAAAAAAATAAAATTCCATTTTAAGTGGTTTTAAAAAACAAATTATGGTAAAAATAGGAAATCTGAATGCATACATCTATTTAAAATATATTTATCTTGCTATACACACAAAAATTATGATTTTAAGTATAATAGTAAAAAAGCCTTAGCATTTTTAGTGTTCATTAAATTTCAAAACCACGAACAGAGATATTTGCTTTTAAAGTTTACATATGATACAACTATGTTATAGGAACACATCATTAAAACATTCATAACTAAAAAAGTAATAGGAATTTTTTGAAGCAGTTTTTTGTGAGTTATTAAGATAAGTTTGAATATTATTTTTTAAATATAAAAAAAAAATGACTTTTTTTGCGAATTTTGGGTATCGGACCCCCTTAATATTACAAATCTCAGCTTCTGAACTAGCCATCTTAACAAAGCAACCTGACACACTTAAAATAATTGTTCGGAAGATGATTTTCCACATCATTTGATGGCAATTTCTTAAATGGAATCTAAATTATTACAACTCAATTATCTTACTTCCCATTCTTTCGGCACACCTTTTTAAAAAAAAATTCTGTTTATAACTGCTTTTCGTCCGTGGTAGTACAACGGATAAGGCACTGGACTGCGGGGACCTTAGGGTATAGGTTTGATTCGCGGTAAGTCTTGGTTGTAATTGTTGATATTTATTGAATGTGTAATAAATCATCACTCTCATCTTGACATGAGTTGTCTTGTCTCTGAATTGTATACGAAATATATCTCTTAATACACGAGTTTTGGCGACGAGGATGGGATTTCGAAAAAACGCGGAAGATATCCATTTTGCATAAACAGTGTCTGTGAACTAACCGACTTAGCCTACTTTAGAATTTCTCCGAAGCCGACGTTGACTGACCATACGCAATGGAAGCTATCACGCTATTATTCGAGAAGTTGCTTCAAAGAGATGAAGAATTACGGACACAGCAAGCTTTACGGGATGAACAATTACGGACACAACAAACTTTACGAGAGGAACAATTCCGTGCGGAACAACAGAAAATGTTCGAGACCATTTTGAAGATTCATTCAGAACCTGGCACAAGTGGAACTACGTCAACAGGTGCTGTAAACATTCCTTCAATACGTGAATTCGAACCAAATGACAACTGGGAGATGTATTTAAAGCGTTTAAATCATCATTTTGATGCACATAATTTATTAGATGATAAATTAAAGTGTTCCTATTTCTTATCCTGGATTGGAAGTATTCTATACGAACTTCTTCAAAAGTTATTTGGCACTTCAGACTTAGGTCAATACGGATTCAAAGAATTGACTGACAAACTGTCAGCTCATTTTAAACACAGCACGCATTTGATAATTGCTCGTCATAAATTCTGGGAGTGTATGAAAACCTCCACTCAAACATACGCCGAGTGGGTTGCTGAGTTACGAGGCATAGCTACTGATTGCAAATTTGTGTGTCCTAAAGAAGGATGTGAACAGTCACTAGTGGATGAGTACATAAGAGAATGTGATTTATGAAAGCAGACTACGTAGGCAAGCAACTGCTCTTTTTATTAATTTTTACTCATTGTACAAATTGTTGAGTGTTTTTTTTTTAAAATGGAACCCGGTAAATTCTTATGGAACCACGCAGGAGCTCCCACACACTCCACCTTCGGAGGTATTCAAGAAGTGTTTGGGAAGTTTAGTAGGAGGAATCTAGGAAACTTCAAGATAAAAGTTTCACATCGTGGCGCCATCTTGTGGTGTCATTTATAACTACATAGGAAATTAGATTGGGAATATTTTGTGCAGAACTTACCCCATAGTCAAGAATGGAACCCGGTACTATTCGATTCCAAATCGGTTACGCTATCCATTAGGCTATGGTGGCTGATGGCAAGATCAGCTTGTTACGTTATTCGTTTTGGTAATAAGATTATTTCGAGGATTTCTTTTTAATTATTATGATGAATAGTTATTTATTATAATGAAAAATAAAGTTTATTAATATATTTTTATTTTACATTAAATAATTTGGTTTTCATTTTTTTTATATTTCATTTTATATTATATACATTTTTATCTGATTTATATATATAGTTATTTTAAGATTTTTTTTATGTTATTGTTTTTATATTCTTGTTTATATTTAATTTATTAATTCATATTTTATATTACTTTTCATATATTATTATTTGATATTTTATATTGCTTTTTATATATTTGAATTTTTTTGGATAATTTATTTATTTATAATTAAATTGGTTATTTATTTATTTTTAATTTGATTATTTTCATTTTATAATAAGTATATATTTTTATTTATATTTTATTGTAAAAGTATTCAAGAAGTTTTTGGAAGTTTACTAGGAGGAATATAGGAAAATAAAACAAACATTGTGCACAAGTAGTGACCTTTGTGATTTATCCTTGGTATTCTCGATTAAAAGATATGCGCGCTATCCGCTAGGCTACGGCGGTTATTCTACAAGTTGATTTGATATTGTATGGAAGGAAATGTGTAAAATTTATTTTTAAACATTTATTTATATTAATATTTATTTTATATTATATTCAATTAATTATTTGTAATTTAATTAAAAATATTTTTTTTATTTTAACTATTTTATATTTTACATTTTTTTATTTCACTTGCGTGTTTTATATTATTAATTTCCCTATTTTAATTATTTGTTTTATATTATAATTTTTTTTAATTTAAATATTTATTTTATATTTTTATGTTATATATCTTTTTTTATTATTATTTTATAAAATATGTTTTACAATTTATTTTTCATATAATATGTTTTTTAATTTATTTTTCATATAATATGTTTTATAAATTTTTTAAAAATGAACTTTCTTATTTTAGCTGCACTTGTTGTTCGATATGCTGATTGGTTCTTCGTGGGTAAAACGAGAACTTACGAGAATATCTCCAAACGGAAATGGTTTTCGTGATACATTTATTGTGTGCTCTTGTTTCAGGACATGGTCCTGCTGTTGTTTCGTTATTTAAGTTAATATTAAAATTGACCGATTCGCATGTTTAAAAGAAAGCAGGATTGCTTTAATTTAAAAAAAAAAAAGTAAGTATTTTCTATTTTTTTCGCATGTTATCATTTCGTAAAAAATGAAAGGAAACTTTGACTTGAGTAGTGAATAATAAAGAATTTTTTTTCATGTATGGTTTCTGGAAAATAGGGGGAGGGGGGGGGGGGGATTCACATGATTTCGGCTGCACTAACATTTTCGACCACGGGCCGCCACTGGACACATGTCCCGTTTCTCGACGGTTTAGCAAAATCCCCCAAGTTCTCCTCCATGGGAGGATCGGTGGAAGGGCTTCCATTTGACTTTCCTCCATAGAACATCCTGGAGAACTCCCTCCCCAAGACCTCGTTAAAACCCCTTCCCGAGGAGCTCCTCAACAAGTCATCTTTGTTGTAGGAGGAATTTGGGAAGAATTGGTGCGCCAGAGGAGCTCTCTGGGATGTTTTGTGCTATATAGGGGTGGTCAAGTGTACAAAATTTCATAAAAATAAGCATAAAACTGTAGATGATTTGTATAAAAAAACTAATCCAACCACACCTGCGCACTCTTCTTTATATGCATATTAATGCTTATGAAGGCATTCCATCATTTATATAATTATGGAATAATATATTTTTAATATAACATAATGTATTAAAAAAACAAATCACTTAATATCTATATTTTTTTCAGGGATTCAAAATTCGAATTAATTCTGAAATATAACCCGAGAGCTCGATTAGAGACCATCGATGACACGACACATCTACTCATGTTTGAGAAGCCTCAAGAATTCATCGAAATTGTGAAGGACTTTCTAAGTGTATCGTAATTTAAGTCTGCGTTTTGTAACTCATTATTTTTTATATTAATAATAAACAGTTGTATGTCTTTCCTTTATATCCATAGTTTTACACTTACATGACTGACATTTTGTAATCCAGTGGAATTAGGCAAGGTTCCCCCGCACTATTTTTGGATTTTGCCCCCACACTTTTTTAATATTTAACTTTTTTAAATAAAAAATAAGTCATATTTTTTTATGATGCATTGCCAAATCAATTTTTATTTTAAAAAAATCGTACCCTATCCCCTACCCCCTACCCACTACTACAGACGATGGACGCAAACTTTTCTGTGTGTGAATTATGTGAATTGTGCAGAGCTTAAAGGAAAAAATATGGCTCAACGTGTGTTCCTTTTTCCTCTACGGTTGGCTGCAGTAGTACCTTTACATAATAATAGTACTACCTTTGCATGGTAACCCAAATGAGAGCAAGAGGAAAGCACAGCGTTAAATGACAATAATTTGTTTGTAATTATCGTCATTAGAGTTAGATTTTGGTAACTGACACATACATCTTCCTTTATGTTGAGACATGCCCAGATAACTGTCCTAAGGTAAGAATTTTTGTCTTATTTATTTGATTTTAGTTCATATATAATATGATGGACCAGCCTTGAGCCTGTTGTTGGTCGTCAATATTTGTATTTGTATGACTTAATAAAACCGCTTAAACTCATCATTTTTCCGCCGTGCAGCGAATTTTGAAATTGTTGTGAATTTGTCATACGATTTTGCTAGACTAATTTAAACGGAAATCAAGAATATCAGCAAGAAACTATGGATGTATGTCAGCCACTCGTTTAAAAACTGCTATTAAACTAATTATTTTTAAACGCATTTTTAAAAAAAAACCTTTAGTTTTCATGAGACAAAAGTACGATTCGTTTGTAACTAGTTATAATTTAATGTAATTAACATAACTGATGGAATACATACAGTCTACAGTTTTGACAATATTTGGATGCCAACATTGTATATATATATATTTTTTTTTTTAAGATACAAATTAATTGTAACATGCTTCCAAGACTGGGAAACAACAAAATTATCCATAAAATTTACAAAACTAAATTAAAAAATTTTGGAAGACATGTGTCATCCATGTGCAAATCGTATATAAGTACAATAATAATGGAATTTTAAAAAAAAAATCTTTAAAAAAAAATGAAAGAAAGAAATGTCTTGCTAAATTTTACTCACCTTTCTAAATGCCCCGTTTTACTCACGAAAAAGGTCTTAGCTCCCAAACGGTTTGAGATAAATATACAAAATAAAAACTGGCAGAATCAGTAATATTCGAGGTATAACAAAGTGTAAAGCCATTATTATTTGTGTGCAGTATATAAATGTCGTGGTTGCACTGCCCTAGGTTTCTCGGGGCATATGCAGCAAACGGACATTGAAAAAAAAATGTAGAAAATAGATAGTAGATAATACACTGTTAAAAATTATTACAACCTTGCACCAAAATTTGGTACCTATTTAGCTACAACCAACATTTGGTGCATAGTTTCACCATTTTACGGTGTGACGTTGTACCATGTAGTTGTGAAACGTTGCACCAAAACTCAAAACGTGGCATAAAACTCAAAATTCGAGTTTGTTTTTAGTAGTAATATTTTTGTAGCGAAGATAGCAAACCTCCAATCGGCAAGATAACAACTTTTTACTTTTCTTTGTATATGTCACCGATCTGGCTCGAACTAGGAATTCTCTGTTTCATAGCTGCACGCCTTTGTCCACTGGGCCACGGAGACCCTTGTCCGTTGCTGTCTTTCTTGAAAGGGATTCCTTGGCTTGTTGATGTAACGATAGCGAACATTTCGATTGCAGTTAAAAAGGTTGAGCCAATTATTGGTGAAACCTCCGCTTTCTTCCGATAAAGAAATTTAGGTTCTACCCAGATTTCACCATAATATGGTGTAAATTGCTGCAGAGCACCAAGATATGGTGCAACGTCGAATTGAAATTTTTAACAGTGTAGAAAAAATCTAATTCCAAGTTCTTCCAGCTAAACAACCCCAAATGGTATATGTTGATTTTGTTTCTGTATTTATTATAGTTAAGTCATCATCGTGACGTCATCATGACGTCATCATCGTGAAGCCCACATCTCAGAGCGATAGGCCCATATCAGTGTTCACTCTAGAAATAAAAAGGGGCAGGGCGCTGTTAGCAGCAAAAGGGCACCCCGTTTTTGGAAAGGCACTTCTTGTTTTTAAAAAGGGCACTTTCAAAAAAAAATTGGGGTTGGCGTGGCCACCCGTTGACACATCGGACCCGTGGTCAAATAAAAAAAAATCCGATTTATTAGTTGGCATTGCGCTACAGCTGCATATTGGGCTATTGGTGACGGCTCGTGGCTTATCTCGAAGGAAAGAACAGTACAAAATTGATGTCACTTTTTGGAAATACTACTTGAAATCCAAAATTTGACATTTTAAAATTAATGTTTTTGCTAAAAACCAAATCGGTAAGTAGTTCGATTTAGGCCCCTTACAAAACTGATGAAAAGGCTACTAAATCCAAAATTTGGTAATAAAATGTATAATCTTGTAATCTCGCCCCAAACCATCTTACAGGCAACCAATAGATTCGATGCCTTTTTTAAAGACAGCTAAGAAAGCAAGGATGCTTGTGCTGGACTAAAAAGGACAATAGGGGCGGAAATTTTTTCGAAAGAGGGCGGCATTTTTGAAAAAGGGGCATGAGGGCGCTATCGAGATGAAAAAAGGGCGGGCAGGGCGGACCGCCCTTCAAAAAACGCCTAGAGTGAACACTGCCCATATTACGTGCCATCTCTTCAAAATTATGAATTAAAAAATACTCGCGATTGGCTGATGAATAGGGAAATGTGTAACAGTGAAAATGTATGAATGGTTTGACGTAATTAACCACGTGTCTGAGGCCATACATGTTGGCTTCACTTCGATGTTAGCGAGAGTGACGTTATGACTCCTCTACTGCAAAGGTTCCATCCTCGAAAGTTAAATCACAGTAACAGTTTTTAAAAATGAAAAAAAAAATTAACTTGGTTTCATTTACTCCACTTCACCCTAAGTGAATATTTGTTTCTTTTCAGAATTTGTCACCTGTATATCACCAATGGAGACAGTAGAACTTGCTTTCGATGTTTACGAACCAATAAAAATGCGTCCAGGCGCATGTCCCATAGTTTTGATCCACGGGCTCTTTTGGAATAAATATGCATATAGAAGTCTGGCAAAAGACTTAGCTCGAGAAACAGAA